>QQNG01000245.1:0-310696 GCA_003666085.1 Pseudocercospora crystallina
CAACTCCCCCAAAAGCACCCTCCGATCCTCCTTCGAAAACAAACCCCCCTTCCCCAATCCCCACTTCATCATTCACCCTCTGCCACTCCTCCGCAATCTCCCTATGATCTGACCAGTGGAATGCGTCGAGGGTACAGCAGACGGTCGAGTCGCGCCAGGAATAAGCCGTGCCGTTATTGGCGTTACGTGTGAATGCAGAGTTTTTTCTCCGCCGAAACATTGGCATTTGGGCAGGATAACCAGCAGCAGAAATTAACGATCGGTGCAACTAATCATCGATCCTTCCCGAAACCCAAGGGACCCAAATTATCTTTTGATCAAAGTCGTAGATTTCGTGAGTGAGATACGTCGACGCTCTTCACATACATAACGGTAAATCGAATTCCCTCACATCACCCAAAAAGCCACATAGGCGTCAATTTGGACATTGGGGTTTTGAACGATCCCGTCTTGGAAGAGTTGGATGGAGCCCCTTTTTTGAGGCGGTCGAACCAGTTCATGTCGGGTTTGTCGGTTTGGGGAGAAGGGGGACCCATTGGGCGTAGACGATGATGGAGCGTGGCCAGGCGAGGAGGATGTTGTCTTCGCCGAAGATGAATGGTTGTGTGAGTGTTTGATGTTTGGAGTCGAGGCTGGGCCAGAGGGCGCGGAGGGAGAAGGAGGAGGATAGGACGCTGACGCAGAGGTCGTAGTTGCGTGGGAAGGAGGGGTTGGAGGACATTTCGGCTACCATGCCGATCAGTCTTTCTACTGTTTTTTTTTGTCGTATAGGTAGATGGCTTTCAGGCCGAGTGAGCCTTGGTAGTCTTCGTCGCGATGGGGCTCTAGGAGTACGTGAGTAATGACGCCGAAGTTGCCGGGACTGCCTCCTAGAACGGCGAAGAACAGATCCGGGTCACTATCCTTGGTGACTTCATGCTGATTGCCGTCTGCATCGATCAAATAGATGGTCCGGACGTGGTCACCAAAGAGACCAAAACTTCGACCAAGTTGCCCGTACCCACCAGTCTGCACATGACCTCCCAGGTGAACGTGCGTGCATTGTCCATGTGGGACGAAGAGGTTGTTGGCGCCCAGAAACTTGTTGAATTCGGCCAGACTGTGACTGACGCTGGTGAAGATGAAGCGCTTGCCATCATCGGGATTCTTGATTGGCATAAGCTTTAGATCATTGGGGCCTCTGAACGTCTGCTGCAGGTCGAGCTGTATGTTCTTGCCACCGGTGGACGAGGCTCCGCTGTATTGATGTCCTCCCGTGCGGATGGCGACTGCAATGCCCTTCTCTTTTGCGTACTTGAGCGTGAGTTTGATGTCATCTTTGTTCTTTGCCTGGACGATGATGGCTGGGTTCATGTCATGGTCGACGCCATGGGAGGATTGAGCATATTGGTACCTGTTAAGATGATCTTTGTATTAGCTCTTCGTGCTCTAAAAAGTTCAAAGTGTTGTCTGCTCACTTGTTGTTCTCCCATGCCTGACTCCCCTTAACAAACTGTACACCGCTAACACCTGCAATGGTAGCCATGTTAGAGAAGCAATTCAAGAGAACGCTATAAAGGTTAGCAGAAGACACTCCCTCACCACGTATATATAACGCCCAGCCAACATCGCATTCGCAACCTCAGCTCGCACTAATCCAGGCAGAATCTACCTAGTATGATGAAGGCAGGACGCCATGAAGCATGAGGCTTGCAGCTCGTACGACCATCAGCAGCACATCTCAGCTGCTCCCATTAAATCACTGGCATGGTGTGAGCAGCCTCCAAAACATTGCGGACGGGGAGCACAAGCCGGACAGGAGAAATCTTGAGCATTCTAGTTGAAGCGCATGAAGATGGTCGGAGAGGTGCATGATGGCTGAAATACTTAAGTAGCTGAGCTGTCAGGCCACGCGATGTCTGGCGGTGAAGTGGCTTGCGGAAACTTGTATTCTACGATCAGGCGAGCCTCTGGGCCCTTCTATAAAGTCTTGCATTGACTGTGTTTGTTCTTGGCTTTGATGAAAAGGCACGCGTTGAGGTCTTGAGGCTTGCACGCGTGTGAGGGACGTGTCAGTCCGAAGCTGGGGCTGTTTGCATCCTGAGGCTCATCAGAGCCTTGATATCGCGCTACCACCCAATGCACTCAATGGAAGGTGTCGTGGTCGTTCGCGGTTCCGCAATGCAGGGACATGGCCATGGTGACGGTGACGGTCTGATGGATCTCGCGGGAGGAGTTGACAGAAGGAACGCTGACAGCTCAAGGAAGTCGCGTCCCACAAGTTCTGCATGCGACTTCCAGGAGTCACATCCATCGACCCTTCCTCCCTCTCACTCACTTCTGTGAACGACATCTCAAACTCGCGTCACATCGACACAAGGAATCATTCCTTTAGTGCCTGCTGTCTCAAGAGAGGCGAACACGAGTTCTCTGTCTTTCAAACATCGTCACCAAACTCCAGTCATGAAAGAGCTTTCTCCTCGTACAAATCGCTCTCATCTCCCCTCCTCAAATCCAGACCCTCAATCACCCATCCAACCTCAAGCTCAAGCTCCCGCCAGTACCCGCCCGACCAGCTTCTCATCACTCCAACCCAACCCAACCCATCCCTCTGCACGAATGACTTGCATACCGTTGTCTGCGACGTCGATCTCCCTTCTCCCTCCCGACCTGAAACAATTCTCCCCAAACACATGGGCAGACGAACTTTATCGTCCTGATTCATGACCAGAAACCCACCCCGTGATGTGAAACAAGAGGGAACGTCGATCCATCTCAAGGTTGGTTTTCAGAACTGTCGTACCTATGTACATTGAAACAACAGAGCTGTCCGTAGACAAGACCCTCTTCGAAGCCTGCATGGCGCAGCTCGGCATAAACAAAACTACATGCAAAAATGGTATCGGAGTTGATGAGGGTGAATGGTGCAGAAATAAGTATCCTGTAATTGGTTTGCTTTCCCACCCATGACCTTCCAAAGCCCGCCCATCCGCGATGAGATCCGCGTCTATACATATGCATCACAATGCCAAATCGTTTTGTCCATCAACTCATCAATTCCATCCCAGACTATTCTCCGCCATGACAGGTGCGCTGATCCCTTGTTCTCTCACGCTACGGCTGTTGCTGCTGCCCGCGGAATTCCTACTTCCGCGTCCGCTGCCACGACCGCTGCCTCGTCCGGAGGAGGTATGTCCTGAGCCACGGCCATTTGCGCCCGACATGAAGTAGCCACCCATGCCGCCCGTTAGCGTACCAGGGGTGCCGGGTGATCTTTGGCTCATTTCTCCTTGCGAGCCAAGTGAGCTAGCGCGTTGGTGAGATTGTCTCTTCTTTCGGTATCTCCTGGCGACGTAGACCATGGCGGCCGCGTAGACTGCTGCACCGCATACGGCTCCGACACCGATACCGACTGAAGTGCCTTTGACTTTCTGAGAACTGCCCGAGTCGCCTCCGATGGGGGCGCCATCACCGCCAGTCCCGGCGGCGGTAGCAGCTGGGTTGGATGATGATGTCGCGGTTCCGTCGTCCATGTTGGCTCCGGGAAGGATTGGAATTGTTGGGTTGATCATTGACATCAGCATACGTACGGCATCCTCTGGGCTCCGGTACGCCTTGGATACTGAGGTGTGCAGGTCCATCTGCAGTGTATTGACCAAGTCGCTGGGGATATATGCCTGGGCAAGAGTCGTGATGTAGTTGAGTTGTGCAGTGGTATCATACGGCATCAAGGCGTTCATGACGACCTTGTCAGGTGAGATACCCAAGTCATATGCAATACCTTTAGGCAGGTAGGCAAAGATCTGGCTGGCAGAGTTGTCCGTGCTGACAACGAATGGGAAGTTGAGACCATAGTTGAATCCGACCTGGATCAGTGTCGAATTCGCGGGCGCGGCAGGCATGCCACCCGGAGGCTGAATCAAGCGCGGCATTGCTGTTGGGATACCGCTCGATGCTGAGGTCGTAGTACTGTCCATTGGCATTTGACTGCCAGTGGAAGTGAGCGTCGGTGTGACAGTCGATGTCGGTGCATAGAGAAGCGATGATTGGATGCTGTAGACAGTCGCGCTGTCCGTGGCGGTCGCAACGATGGAGTGCGGTGCTTTCGACGTGGACGTCGATGTGTGCGAGGCCGGAGTGGTGGGTATCTCTGACGTGGTAGATGGGGCAGTAGAGATCGGTGACGATTCGCTTGCGGACGTTGTTGATTCCGAGGATGATGATGGCCGGCTGCTCGTTGTGAGAAATGCACCGGTTGCAGTGGAGGTGTTCGTCGACTCTGTGCTGCTGCTCTCGCTCAATGTCAAAGAAGTCCCGGTTGTCAGAGGGATCGACGTGCTAACGGTGTTTCCATATCCGAGAGGAGTTGTCGATGTTGCGGTGCTATTGTCTGAAGTGGCAGTGGTCGACTCGGACAAGCTTGCGGAGGCATCAGTCACGGTAGACGATCCAGAAGTTGAGGATTTGGAAGCGGATGGTGTCGTAGCTGGGATAGGAACAACCGTGGCGCCCCCAGTGCCAGTCGATGTGCTTAGACTGTATGATCCGCTTGGGGTTCCAGTGCCAGAGTAGGTCGCTGAAGCGGCCGTGACAGTTGCAGAGACGGAAGCCACACCGGATGAGGTGGAAGAGGCCTCGGCAAGGGAAGATGCTGCGCTTGACAAGATACCGGAGAATTCAGAGGCCAACGAGCTTGAGACCTTCGAATCAGTGGCGGTTGCCACAATGCTAGAAAGGTCATTTCTGAGCGACGACGCGAGTTGTGACAATGCTGACGACTTATCCGTTGGGACAGGTAGCACTACGCCAGTGCCATTGGTGGTGCTCGACGAGTCCGACAGGATCGAGGATGCGGCAGCTGAGACCTGCGAGGCAATTGAAGACACGAGGCCGGGTACACCTTCTTCAGTGGCAGTTGTCGAAGTTGACGATGCCGAAGGTCCAGTACCTGTTCCAGCGTACCCTGTTTGTGACGGCGTAATACCGACGGTGACATTGAGTAGACTCTCCAGAGTATTCTCGGATGTGGTCGAAGAACTTGATGGGCTGCTCGTAGGCGCAGTTCCAGTCAAGATGCCGGACACAATGGAGGCCAACGGGCGGTCGCTGTCGCTCGAGCTGGTGGGCGCAGTGCTGGGAATCGTGGAATCCGAAATGACAGTCGAAAGTCCAACAATGATTGGGAGGCTACTGGATGTACTGTTTTCTCCAGCAATAGTCTCGTTGGCCGCAGTAGTCGGTCTAGCAGTCGGCGTTGGCTCGCTGATCGGCACATATCCTCCTGTACCGGTGGCAGTGTTGGGCCTCTTTGGGTTGAATGAGAACAGGCCGCGTGAGCTAGAGCTGGAACTGGAGCTAAGACTGGAGCTCGATGACACAGTCGGGTGAATGAGTGGCCCAAGAATGCCACCTGTTGATGCTGCGTAACCTGAGGTGGAAGTGGTTGACTCAGCGGCAGCAGACGTTGTTGAGTTGTCTGGCTTTCCCTCGGATGATGGTCTCGAACTTGACTCGGATGATGTTGTGGCTGCGATAGTGATCGGAGGAGTGATACCAGTGCCGAGGCTGATAGGTAATGAGATTCCGCCGTGGGACGAAGAACTTGAAGACGAGGAAGTGCTCTCTGTCTCGTTCTTCTTTGGAGTGTGTGGCGCGGATGATGAACTGGATTTGGAGGAAGAGGTCGAACTTTTGGGTATCGTTGGCTGCGCATATCCGGTATCATGTATGCTTGAGCTGTGTGATGACGAACTCGAATGCGTGGTCGAGACACTGGTCGACGTCGTGAGGGGAGAGGTCGAAGTGGTACTGCTCGAGGTGCTTGTCGTGCTGTTCCCTGCTGTCGTAGTTGAAACCGAACTGGTGCTTCCGTCAAGACCACCCATCACACTGTTGATAATGGAGTCCGGATCGGGGTTGAAATTGGGCGAGCTTGCGCTCGAACTCGAAGAAGTATACCCGCTGTCATCGTCGCTGGTCGTTGTCGATTGCGACGTTGGAGAGTAATTCGACAGCGCCTCCGCATAGCTCGAAGAGACTTGCGCGATAGAGGTGATGTTCGGGTATTGTCTTCTGACATGCCTGGGAAAGTAGTATTTCGGTCGTTCTCGTTCCTGTTCCGGTTGTGGTGGTGCGGGCGCAGCCTCCGCAGTCGTAAATGGACCTCGCACTGACATGACCGCAAGCGCGGCCGCCCATGCCTGAGTTGTAGTCGCCTTCATGATGCCGAGTAATTAATATCTGCAAATGCAATCTGATAGATGCAAAAGGTTGAAAGAGAAGTAGGAGGTGTAAGTCTGTGTCGCTGTCAGTCCCAAAGTTCAACCTCCTTGCTTGTAGACTCTGATATACCGTCGAGAAGTGTTTCTGTAAACGAGTGTACGTGACGAATGTCACAAAATCCAACGCTTGCTAACAGTCCACCAAAACAGTGCAAGCTCTTTCTGTGCAATTGGCAGGACTTAGGACATCCTACCCGCGTTCTTCCTGGTGTCGATTGAAAGGAGTGTCGGTAGTTGGAAAGCGCACGCGCGCGAAACGGTAAAGGTCGAGAGCAGGACTGAGGAGTGTCCTATTGAGGGGATGGTGAAATGACCTGGGAGAGATTGACAGGCGGTCTCGAGGGCCCACGTGGCGCGGCTATTTCGCAGACAAAGAATGGTTTCTTTGACGTCGATGTATTTTGAGCCGGGCTCTGGTGCCAGACCAAATTGACCGGTCGTCGAGGTGCTTTGAGGTAGAGTGATGCGGCTGAGGTGTTCGTTTCGGCTTGGCGTTCCGGGACAATGGGCGCGTCTTTCAACAGCGCGCTCGCAAATGACACTCGCAATTCGTCTCGCAGAGACAACAGGAAGAATGGTGGGGTATTACAAGGCCGTAAGTCGGAAAGTCGTGAAATGGTGGTGTTCAAGCGAGTGTGGTGACTGCAATGCGGGATGCCAGTCGAAGAAAGGGGGGAGCCGGTTGGTCTGCAGGTCCAGCACGGCGAGTAGAGGGATAGTCGTCGGTGTGAGAGATTGTCGGCGGCGACGGCGGGGCGGAGGTAGTGGTGGTGTCGGCAGCGCACACTACAGCCTGTCGAGCCCGCGTAGAGGTGGTGAGGGCGGTGCTGAGAGAAGAGTGAAGGGCTAGAGACGAGCGACGAGGTGTCGCAGAACGCAGGAGCCAAGCACAGGCAGGAAGGACCGGCGGCTGATTTGCGAACGGCTAGTAGAAATGCCCACTTCTCAGTCCGCACCAATCAAACAGAACTAGGCCGCTGCCGAAGGACAGTCTTTCACACTCTATCTGCGCTCAAAACATGATCATAATCATTTCACTCTTCCAATTCCCATCAAAGCACTCATGCTTCTTGACAATTGTGCCTGCGGCTGCACGTAGAGGTGTATGCTTTCATTGCAGAGTACATACTCAGAGCGTAAGTCCCGCAATGGAGCCAGAACTGGGCAGACGAGATGAGTCTGGGTCGCAGGGAAGCAAATATCGGCAGGGAGACAGCAAGGAACAGCACGTTTTTCGAGGCGTCTTCTTCGTCGAAACGTCCAACGATGCCACGGTGCAACGTTTGTGCACGCCCTGGGCAGTCACAACGAGTCAACCGCCCGCTGCAAGGAACTCAAGGCATTCTCCAGGCACTACTCTGGCACTCTCCACCCGATCGCGCTCAGAGAAAACTTACAGGGTTACAGCATGCAGCGAAATATAGACGGCCGCTATGAGTGGCCGACTCGAGGGATTGACACTCAAAACTTCTGTTTATGGCCGCATGCCGCATATTCATCCGCGCCTTTAGGAGCGACGGGCCAGGCCGTCGGCGTGCTTGTTAAATTGGAAGGACCTGTACCTCCGCTAGCAGGGAGGTCCACAGGTACCTGGCCGCACTCTGCACAGCCTCGAACTTGCTCGAATTGGAGCTCGCCGTCCTCTGCTCGAAACACAGAGCGACTCCGATCGTGGCGGCATCAGAGACGCCGGCCTCATCACCGTCGATGGGGACAACAATTCCCACGGCTTCATCATCAGCCTCTTTCAAAATCTGCTCAACATCCGACATAGGCTCCTCCAGCAGTTCTTCGGGCGGTTCGCAGTTTTTCTGGTGTTTTGTGCCATGGCATTCCGACGCGTCAGCTCGAAGGATGACGCCCGGCAGGGATGCGGCATTGCGGCGCATCATCTCTGCCGCCCACCAAATCCCACACATCACGGACAGTCGGACATGGCCATCCCGGCCGCTTTGCGCTGAGAACAGAACACCCTCTCCAAGGAAACGCTGTGTTCACTTCGTATGTCAGCAAGTCACACAGAGCACACTTCTTGCACCACTGTCTGTCCAAGGGCCAACGACGTGCATTTGCCTGAACTATAAGACCCTTCCGTGGTCCTCTCGTCGCTTGACGTTGCCGTGAGTCGCGCGACTCGGCACATATTGAACGGCTCTGTGCAGTCGTTGCGATGATCTTCGTTACGTGGAGCCTTTCTCCTCTCTTTCCAGATCAGCGCACTGCATTATCAGATCGGTTCGCCGTGGCTTAATAAGTCGACAGCCTCGCTGCCATGGTGAGCAGGATACGATCGGGCAGACAATTTGAAGCTGCGAGAAGCGAGTCGGCAACTCTTCTTCAATAGAATACTGACAGCTTACATGCAACCGGATATTGGAACTCTGTGGTCCCGCGCGAAAAGATGACTCTTACCCGGATGCTCGCAACTTACCGCGCTCGAGTCGCAAGAAACCTGCGGATGTACCAAGTTTCCGTTCAGCGCCTGAAGAGAAATCCGACCGGTATCACGATCAAATACGAGCGCGGCATCACGGCAAAGACCTAAAATAGGCCCACTGCAGATACGCGAAGCCGTCTAGTAAGCAGACATGCACTGCACTTCATCCAATCTGTGCAGTTCGATAGACAGCTGCACAGGTCATCAACTGAGGCCGTCTACATGCCTGCCGTGTACTGTACGCGTCAACGAAGAACGAGTATTGTTTACATGTATTGCCAATAGATTTGGTGGCTTTTGCTATCGAATCTGGTGGCGTCTGCAGCATGACACGCATTTGAGTGCTTGCTTCCTACCAAAGAGGAGTACGATGCAAGCCACACCCTTATCGGAGCTATATGAGCGGAGCCTTTGTCCGTGAAGACAGCATCCACAGCTCAGCTCATGCAACTTCAAGATGATAACCTATGCATCTTGACGATCAAGGCCTCAAGGCGATGCGCAAGAACATGACACTGTTCAGCTCGCATTGCGTTCATCGTGTCACCGAGAGTTCGTTGAGCAGTACAGCGACTCTTTGTCTTTGAGGCTTCGGCCTTTGGGGGACAAATAACAAAGCATGACTACTCACGCTCGCGAGGTTCTTTGAACGAAGAGCGGCGCTCAAGCTCGCTGCTAAGAAGAGTAAGACTCCACGTTGTATGGCCCATCTGCAAGGACTCGGATCCAGGTCCCCTTTCAGTCTGCTTTGAGCGAACAATGAAAGCATAGCGACTCACGCTGATAGGCTCCCCTTTGCGACGAACGACATTCAAGACAACCACTCATGAGAGAAGGAGCAATCGTACGACCATGAGGCCGTCCTGTTGGACACCGCATATCTCCTCGTTTGCGTATCAAGACCTGGTTGAGAAGTACAACGACTCTTTCTGCAGGCTCGCGAAGTTTCTTGCCCTATCCAGCTGTCCAAGAGGCTGGACGAATGGACACATGTCTTGTCCATTCCAAGTCTACGATGCAAGCTATTACGCTCTATGATTAAACCATTCTGCTCAGCATTGCAAGATCTATATACCGTCTTGCCAGTGCAGCAACGGTAAGAGCACGAGTGAAAAGTGTTTCGCTCGACTAGACAATCCCTCAATGTGGTAGCGAGCTCATGCGCGAACGTTGTCGATCCTGTCTTCTACGTGCATCAGACTGGGAAGCTTGGCGTGGCAAGCTACTCTGCGTTGCCTGCTCTTGCAATATCGATATGGGCATCGCGCATGGCGCCCCACCTTCCTGTTCAGCATTTCGAGGTTGGTATCTTTTCCCCTGCGTCTTCATTCCCATTCTCTATACCAGGACACGGACATTGTGCCAAATGTGTTCCACCATGGAGCGCGCCTTTGATTTCCCTGCTAGGCCAGGCGACGAGAGTGCTTTGCAGAGATTCGAACAGCATAGCAATCCAACGCACTACGACCACCCTGCGTACATTTCGCACCCACATCATGTCCCGCGAGCCGAATTCATCTACCCGTCGCCGTCACATATTGCTCGCTACCACATGAACCCGCCTGCTGCATTCATTACTCCTGGGGCGAATCTGGATTCGGTCCATCCCACCTTTCCATCCCAGTTGGGCAAACTCACAGAATCCCTACACAAGACTTGTCTTGCATTCTAAAGAACTTTGCAGCTAAATCAAAAGCAAATGCCGTAACACGAATTCCCCGTGCTGATACATCTCAACTGCCTCCCTCATAGCTATATCAAAGGCAAATCCTGAAGTAAGAACCCTCCCCTCTCATCCCTCTCCTTGTCCTTGGCCTTATCACGTTGTTTCCTCTATTTGGCCCGTGCAATGGGGTCGCCACTAGCACCTTCTGCAACAGCTTGCTGCATTATCCCTCTCTCCCACTGGGTAGCGGCTAAAAATACCGAAATCAGTAGACATTGCCCACAACCGCATTCGTCCCTCTGCTGCACCGGTTGAGAGTCACAGGTGAAGTTCATTGAATGGTAACAATAGTAAACTGGAACGTCACCTCAAGTGAGGCTTGCAGATGGAATCTCGCACCTTGTTGTTGTCGCTGCAATCTTTCTATCATTGTCACGCCTCTTGTCAGCCCAATTCAACCACTACAACGACGACACTCGATCTCACGCAGACCGAAGCAGCGCATCTGCTCCTCCATACACAAGTCTTCCTTATCCCGTAAAACCATTCAAAGCAATGTATGCGCTAGAAGACTCGTGACATCGAGTCGGCATAGGATCGGCTCATCTTCAGAAACATAACGAGGAAAGTGACAGCAAGAGGTTTGTAGTGATGATCTGGATTACAGTATACACATAACTGTCATGACCTCGACGACAATCTCTAATGCTTATGAATACCCACCCAAATGCGCCCATCATTATCCAATCTACCAAACGCCTCGCTTGAAATGACAGCAAAGGAGTCCTCGCGGACCCCAAGCGGAGTGTATAGGTCATGTCCATCAACCTTCTCCACCCCACCCTTCCCTTTTCTTCCTTTACTTCTCCGCCTTCTTACTAGCCTTCGTCCTCAACTTCATCAACGCATAAACACAAGCATACGAACTGCACGCAAACAGCGCCACAATCGCCGCATCCCTCCACCCAAAATAATAATCCTCCAACTTCAAGGTGTACAAATAATCCGCTCCTGTCCGATACTGACAAACCCTACACCCTTCAGTCGCATCCGGATTAATCAAATTCGTCCTCGACCCAAGTCCCTGAATATACCCACTCAAATACTCCCCACAAGTCTGATTATTCGGCGTATCGAATATCGCAAACTCGCTCTCCTTGCATTGTACATCGACATCGAAGGTTGTGAAGACGAGGAGGGAACCCATGAGGTAGTTGAACGGGTTGAGGTAGTAGAGCCAGTAGCGCCAGAACGGTTGGATTTGGGAGTAAGGGACGAGGACACCGCAGAACATGGCTAGGATGCCGATGACGATGGGGTTGGCGAGGGCGGCGAAGACGGCGTTGGGGGCGTAGGCGGCTATAGCTTGACCGATACCGGTGTAGATGAATTCGTAGAAGAGCTGTGGTAGAGGTCAGTAAACGGAGTTGAGAGGGGGATGGCAGGGTGACGAGGAGCTTGACTTACCATGACGAAGAACACACCACCGGCTTTGTTGGAGTCCGTTGGGAAGCCGACGGTGTAGTACCAACAGACGAAGTACAGGACCGCACAAATGCAGAGGTAAGGGATCTCGCTCAGGATGAGACCTGTAGCGAACGCAGCCCAATGGTACATCTTACTCTTCTTCTCACGGGTTTCGTAGATATCTCTCCTTTCCAAGAAGAGAGGTTGCAGCTGTGCGATGACACCTGGAGCGACGAAGATGAAGTTGAAGATCGTGAAGAGGCGCAACTGAAGTGACTGTACGCTATCCGTGATCATCCAGAACGTGAAGCCGTTGAACAGCGCAGAGCCAATATGCAAGGCGAATTTGTTGTTGGCGTAATCGATGTTGCGGTACAAGGCGATGTTCATGCGCTTGGTCACGAGTTTGATTTGTTCGAAGATGGGTGTGGCGAACTCGTGACCGTCGTCTACAGTGCCTGGAGGTTTACCTGCCGCATCGTTGATGATGTGGTCGAGTTCCTGGGTCATTGCGGAGTATTCGGGGCTTTCGAGCCACACTTGGTTCCAGTCCCGGCCCTGGCTGAGAGTCCCTGAGACGACATCGATCATGTGCTCTGCTGGATTGGCGTTGGTCGGGCATGGGGCGTCGTATCGTCCGAAGTATTCTTTGACAGTCTGGCCGTTCTCTCCAATGTCACCGAAATAGACGGTCTTACCTCCCTTGGCGAGGAGAAGCAGAGTGTCGAATTGAGCGAAGAGGGAGGCGGATGGCTGATGAATGGTGACAAGGACCGCTTGGCCAACGTCGGCGAGCTTGCGAAGGAAACGCACGATGTTGAAGGCGGCTTGTCCATCCAGACCGGAAGTCGGCTCGTCGAGAAATATGAGGATGCTCGGCTTGGAGACGAGCTCAACACCGATGGTGAGACGCTTCCGCTGTTCAACGGAAAGTCCAGCAGTCGTAGTGCCAATCAGAGTGTTCTCAATGTCGTGCATTTCGAGGAGGTCAATGATGGTGTCGACGTATTTGAGCTTTTCCGCACGAGGAATTTCGCGACTCTGACGAAGAAGGGCGGAGAACTCAAGAGCCTCACGAACGGTAGCGAGGGGTTCGTGGACATCAAGCTGCTCACAGTAACCTGCAGATCGCTGGAAGGAGATAGGCAGATCGCGACCGTCGACCAGGATGCTTCCCTTGATTGTGCCGGATGTCTTACGCTGCGCGAGAACATCCAAGAGAGTTGTCTTACCAGCACCAGAAGAACCCATGAGCGCACCAAGCATACCGGGCTTGACGTACCCTTGCACATCGTCGAGCAAGACACGAGGACCAGATGGAGTCTGGACGGTGTAGGTGAGGTTCTTCCATGTGAATACAGATGTGTTCCGGATGAGCTGATTGTCAAGATCCTCGTTCTTCGCGGCCTCTTTCTCAGGGTCGCCAGATCTGGTCTTCTCGCTTGCTAGAGAGTCCGACGACTGTGACTCCTCGTCCTGGAGCAGGTGAGTGACCTTCTTCTGCTTCTCCCGTGGGATGACCAAGAAGCCAGAGTTGCCAGACATTTGGTTCCATCGGCTAGTGAAGAAGATGGTGACAGCAGCAAAGAAGAACCACCATGCCCAGAGGATTCCAAAGTTTCTCCAGATGTTGGAGGGACTGTACGAGAGAGAAGCCAGGTATTCCTCACCAGTAACGGACGCGGCTCCGACCTGAGCCCCTCTGACACCAGTACATGCAGAGAAGTTCCTGTCAGTGTAGCCAGGTCCAGCTGGGACAAGATTGGGGTAGACACATGGAATGACTTGGTTCTTGAACTCGATGCCCATGAGCGATTCGAAACCGTAAGCAAGCGGGTCGATCCAATAGATCCAGACGAACCAAGGGTGCATGTTTGGCTTGGGAATCATGTAACCAACATACATGATGACAGCACTCAGCCAGAATCCAGAGACCTTCGATGCATCGTCGAAAGTAGGGAAGGCGGCACCAATTGCGCGGAAGCAGGCAGTCATCGCCATAGTCGATGCGAAGAGGATCGCCCAGAAGCTGAAGAAGGCTGCCGCGGTATCCTTGAGACCGGTCATGAAATAGATCGGAAGAGCAAAGACGGTGATTTGAAAGATCATGATGGGTATGTCTGAGGCGATTTGAGCGATACAGAAGGCCGCCGGGTGATACAGGGCAAATCCACGATGCTTGGCAAGGACAGGGCGAGCGGCGAAAGAGTTGGTGACTTCAGCCATGGCCAGGAGAGCGTTGTATAGTAGCGACATGAAGAGAGCACCACCCTTGGTGAAGAGACCACCAGAATTAGCGGGGGCGTTGTAGAACAAAGACCCAGAGATGATGGCCATGATAGCAGTGGAGACCTGAGTGAGAATGACCGTGGCCTTGTCTCCCCACAGGAGTTGATATTGTCGAATGATGGCGGCCTGGACTTGGGTCATGAAGCTGACGGTTAGCGGCGACTTCTTCGGCAGGCTGGGGTGCTTTTCGAACTGCACGCTCTCTCTAAATTCTTGCGTCTGTTGCTTGGCCTCGTCAGTTGTTGGGAAGTCGTACTCCTTCTCCATTAGAAACTTGATCGAGGTCTTCTCGTAAATGTTCCTAATCTCGGTGGCATTACGAGGGAATTTGCTCTCGTACCCTGGCTTGATGCGACGCTCAGTAGGCACCGTCACACCAGTGAGGAAATCCGCAATGTTAGCACCATCGGTGTACTGGAAGCCAAGATCCTCCAGGAAAGGCTTTGCTTGAGGCATAGGACCGTAGAAGATCTGCTTGCCCTCGTCGAGGATGAGCACCTTGTCGAATAAGTCGTAAATACCGTTGCCGGCCTGGTACAGAGTAACGATCGAGCTGAGACCCAGAATATCGGTCATCGCTCGAACGCATCTCGTCCATTCTAGGGCAGTCGAGGCATCGAGACCTCGTGTTGAATTGTCCCAGCAGAAGATTGAGCCACGGGTTGCCATTGTTTCGATGATAGAGACACGCTTCCTCTCTCCTCCTGACACACCACGTACGAACTCGTTTCCGACCTTGGTGTCGTGAGTATGGTCGATGTTCATCGATCGAAGCAGGAAGTCTCGATGGAGCTTCTGGTACTCCTTCGGATTCTTGAGAGTAGACGGGAGGTGATGTGGGATCTTCATGCGCGTCGCAAAGTCCATGGTTTGTCCGACTGTAAGCGTGGGGAAGAAGAGTTCCTCTTCCGTATTCATGACAATTTGGCCTCGATATTGAGCAGCCTCCTTGTAGTCCATCGTGCCATACTTGATGTCACCCTCGACCTCGGCGTAGCCCAGTCGTCGATTGGCCAGCATCTTCAGGAGTGACGTGCATCCAGCACCGGGTCGCCCAAGAACAAGAAGCATCTCTCCAGGCTTGACGCACCCATGGCTGCTGTCGACGATGGTCTTGAGAGGAGTCTTTTGTCGTGACTCCTTGGCGAGCTTGGGAACGTTGAATTGGCTCAGGACGTTTTCGTTGAATGCAGAATCAGACCCGACGCCCTTCACTGTGAGATTGTTCCAGGTGACGCCCAGTCTTCGTTCCTTGTGGCCGTCTGCTTGAGTCTGTTGGGACATGGCCTTCACCTCCTCCATCATCTTCCAGTCGTCAGCCTTGCTGATAGAGTGGTCGCTGCTACTCTCATCGTCGGCCCTCTCCTCATCCGTCTTCTTGCTCCAGTTCCGTGACAGTGCATTCGATACTGTCCTCCAGATCTCATCTCCAACACCGCTGCCCTGGGCACTGCCGACCCACGAGCCTTGCCGTTGGATCGTCATCGTTATGTGTGGAATGTAGATCCAGCAACGATGAGATCTTCAAACAACCAGATCCAGAAAGTTAAGGGAAATGAAACATGCTCCAAAGAGGAAACGGGCAGGATGTCACTCTTGTAGCTGCAGGAGTGAAGGAATGACAAACGGTGGACGGCGTTAAAAATGGAAGACGACCGGTAGAACGTGGAATGCCATGTGTTTCCAAGACAGCATGCCTAAAAGTCAAAAGACGCGATAGCGGTCATAGCTCATGGAACAAGCAGTTGCCAGCTCCCGGGCTCCCAATCGGAGTCTCACCAGATAGCCATGTCCCGCATCGGGCGCAAGAAGGATCGATAGGTCCGAACCTGCAATGACATCGGTGTACAGGGGACAGCAATGAGATAGGCTTCATTGTTGCTGTGATTACCTGTTGCTGTTCCGCATTCTGCGGTAGCACGACATGCCGTACCTTCTTTGTCCTCTGCCCAGTCGCACGGCACGACCATTGTGCGCGATCAGGACAGGTGCCTTTGTTGCGCGTGTGGTCGGCCACGTCGCCCACACAATGCAGAGAGCCACTTTCAGCCTTGGGAGCTGCTAGCCACGAATTGGACCACCAGCCCGAGGGACCGGAATTCTCATTCGGCTTTTTGGTTCGCCCGAGCATCGTTCAGCAGTGGGGACGACGGAGCAAAATCCTGGCATAGTGCGTGGTCAGCCTAGTCGCATCACGAAATCAAGCAGCCAAGATGAGGCAGCTTCTCGCGCGTTTGGTGCAATCAGATCGCTGTGTTGACGATGGTAGGTGAGGTCGTGGGGACGGATAGAGTGCAGATCCAGAGCCGAACGGCAAAACTGACAGGAACGTCGCCGTTGCAGCGGCCAGGCGGGTCCAGGATCTTGGCCTTGGCTCAGGAAGATACTTCTCCGGCTCCCGAGGTCCACATCGACAATCAATCTGACGAATCAACGCGCGTTTTCGAATTTCTAGGGCTCAGCCTGCGAAGCCTAAACGACGTCGCTTGCTTGTTTAACATGAACCTCACTTCTATTGCTGAGAGAACACTTCGTTCAGCGAGCCTTCAGATGTCTTAAAATCGCCAAGTATGACGACTGCGCTCGTCGCTCTCACGAGCTGACACGGCCGCGCTTTCTCGCCAAACTTTTCAAGGTGTTTGCCCGTCGTCGGACTTTCGGACAATTGGCACAGCACAGAATCCGCAGAGCAACATTTAGTGTCACCCAGAGTGCCTCTGACGGCTGAAAGCTATATACAAAGGTGTTCTTCTCGCTTTAGAGCGTTTACTGTGCCTGGAGCATGCGGTGAGATGGTAGTTCCGCAGCATGTGTTAGTGCTGCAGGTGGGCTGCGGAGGATTTAGTGGGTGTGGGCTTAACCTGGGAATGCGAGCTGTTGACGTTACCGGGAGGATCAGGGTCCGTAAACCGATGACTGATAGTAGTAATAGGTGGGTGCGCCGTTCCGCTTTGTTTTGGATTTCTGAGACGATGAATCCCCATGGCAATCGTGAGTGTTGCAGCCTCAGGTGGAATCGCAGGTAAGGTTCTGCTTCCGGAAGAAGCGACCTTCACGATTGCGCAAGCTACAATCCTCCGACGTCTAGTCCGCTCGCTTCTTCTTAAGTCCAGTCAGCCAAAGAGTAATCTTTGGAATTGCTCTTCAAGAGGAATTCGTGGGTACCGGGAGGTCCCTTCTGGAGGCCGCCATGCCTTACGGCCGTTCTTCTTCGGCCTCTGATCTCTTGAGCCGACAACAATCACTGATCAATCGGACTCGAGTTTCGATCTTCTTCTCCAGGCTCTCCATCGAACATAGCTCAGGCTGATTTCGTGGCTAAACGATACAAATGGCTCTCCATCGGTAGAGTCTTGAGTCGACCGTACGAGTGCCTCGCCTCAGAGCGTCGTCAGTACATTGATGGTATAGCGCATGGTCCACGAGCTGTTGACCGGTATACGCGACACAGACCGTTTGCGACATCTCAGTGCTCTCTTGAGGCCCGCCTCCTTCCTGCGCAACCTTTGAACTGATCACCGGTATCTGGGCCTGGCCACCGCTGCGCTTTTCAGGAGGAAGATATCCGGTCAGCTTCGGTGGTCAGGCTTCTAGGATCTTCTGCCCCCAGGAACTGACTTTTTCTTGACGGTGAGTATCTCGGTAGCAAAGACAGCCCCAACAGAGGTGTATCATGTGTTGCGTCGGAGACCAGGCTTTCAGCCGCATCCGCAAGACCTTTTGAGGATGTCATTGCACTCGAGTATTCCAAGAGACTGTGGATGGACAGCGTTTGACATTCTGATTTTATTGAGCTCCGCGGATCAACCCCAAGGGCAACTTGCAGCTCCTGTGAGGCTTGGGACTGGTAGATTGTCGGTTTCATGCTCTTCTCTTGTGGGTCATCTGTAATCTGCTACTTGTTTTCATAACGAGCCGTAGGTATGCGAAGATGATGGTATGGAGAAATGAGAGTCGAAGAAGTAAGCTCAGCGATGAGGCATGTCGAGTTTCAGAGCGTATGAGGCAGCGATTGGCTACTTTGGTCTGTATAAGTCAAGCTTTTGGGCAAGACGATCAATCGAGCCGAGTCGACGTTGTAGAGCTCAGAGGAAGTCGCATTCTGGTACATATACCGTTTGGGACTGTGATGTCGAGATTATTGACATTCTGACCATGCGGCAAGAGAGACTGTAGCCTTCAGGCAGCAAGTACCCAGTGAATCAATTAGCCATTCAATTGTAAGTAAAGATTGAAAGAGCCCTGCCCTCCCATCATCATGGATGTTGACCCGGTGCGGTGGTTCGCAAGTACACACGCGAGAACTGCTGGTCACACCAAGCACCGATAGTCTGCTCTGAGACTCCTCTTTGCTTTGGATAGCATACGTTGGCAAATCCCTTGGTGCATCGTTGCCTCCCACACTTCCTTCACATTCACGACCATCCGCTGCCTCAGTCGAGATAAGGAGCGCTGCATCAGACCGCGCTTTCCTGGAGCTCGAACAACGCACCGCCGGCCGTCAAGAGCCAACTTCATCATTTCGCGTCTGCTCATTGTCTTACGCTCGCCTCCACGCACGGCCTTGACACCGAGATTAACGTTCTCGAAGCCCAAATCTCACGAAGCAGGCCGCTTCGCGCTGTCATTGGCCCGAGCATTTGCCGACTTCACCTCGATCACAAACGGGCACAGGCACATACTGCTCAAGGCATCATCCGCTGATTGTCTGAAGAAATTGCACGAGACAACCGACACCTTCTGCGAGACGAGCCATATTCCCTCGAAACCACATACCGACCGAGTCCAACATGGCGAGCGAAAAGGATAACGGGTTGCTGTCAGACACAGAAGGTGGGGAGAAGCCAGTCCGCGAGCAGCTAAAGAAGGCCAACATACAAGATCCAAACGCCATCAAGATAGACTCTAGCATACCAGACGCTCCTGCCGAGTCGAGCGGCGACCCCACGAGCGACCCTGCTGCTCAGACCTCGGAGTCAAGAGGCCGATTGCACAAGAAGCGGAGTCATGAGGAGGTAGACTCCGAATCAGCACACGACCCGACATCTCAACCAGCGCGACATCACACACGGAAGCGGTCACGAGATAGCACTGCGGAAGAGAATGAGCTGAATAATGGCCAGCGCAAATCTAGTGAAAAGGTCAGAACTGGCAGCGAGGGTGAGGATGAGGTCACCGAGGCGAACGGGACCGTGAAGCCGCCGCGCCCCCGCACACCCGACTTGAGTGTCGAGAAGAGGGCAGATGTCTCAGTGGAAGCGCTGGCGAGCCCGAAGACTAAGAGAAGTCGGTTGCACTCGACGACTGTGGACACGGAGTCAGCGCTGCCCGAAGACAATGGGCTGGTCAGCTCGAATGCCCTTTCGGAAAAGACTGCAGCATCTACAGAAGAGTCGAAGAAAGACCCACCGGCAGCTGCAAAGACGTCCGTTCCTCCGACCAGTGGTTTTGCAAATACATCTGCTGCCTCTCCCTTCGGAGCCCTAGCAGGCAGCAAATCTTCTACAACAGAGTCACAAAACTCAACAGGCGCATTTGCTGCATCAGGATTTGGTGCTCTCTCAGGATCATCATCTTCTGGCTTTGGTTCTCTTGGTAAGACCTCGGGCGGACCTGGACTTGGTGGTAGCTTTGCCAGTGGGGCAAAGAGCCCGTTGGCTGCGAAAGAGAACGAGGACTCGAAACAATCATCCGGCAGTGCATTCGGCGGGGCTCTCGGGCAGCAGTCTGCTTTCTCCACTTCATCCACCGGCAGCGCATTTGGATCCTCCGCATCTGGGTTTGGGAAATTGGGAGGCACAACATCTGGTGGCTTCGGCAGTGGACTCGGTGGCGGCATCGGCGGAACCGGCTTCGGCAGCCTTGGAGGTGGTGGCTTGTCAAGTTTCGCAAGTGGCAAGCCCACTGCTCCGTTGGGCGGCGTTGCTAAGAGCGCGAAGCCTTTTGGAGCACCGGCAGATGACGAGGAAGAAGAGGACGCTGGCGAGGAAGATGATGACAAGGCTGGAATGAGAAGCCCTCTGTCTCAAGAAGATAGCGATAAGCAGGACGAGCGCTTCTACGAACAACACATCGAGACCGGCGAAGAGGATGAACTGACCGAGTTTACCTGCCGAGCGAAACTGTACAACTGGACCACCGCCGAGGGCGATAGCAGCAAGAAGGAGTGGCGAGAGCGAGGTGTTGGTGTGCTTCGCTTCAACGTCAGGAGACCGCTGAACGATGACGAAGAGGCACCTCAGGCACGATTGCTTATGCGGGCGGACGGCTCTCATCGTGTGCTACTCAACACGCCCGTTCGTAAGGAGCTCAATTTCGGCACGCCGACTGGTGAGAAGCCATCCGGAGGCTACATGTTCTTCAGCGGAACAATCGACAACAAGACGGAGTTGCAGTTGCTGCAGTTGAAGGTGAGACATACTACATATTCCGTGTAGAGCAATACGTGCTGACTATAGATCTAGATGAAGCAAGTCAATGCCCTCGAGCTCTACGACAAGATCACAGATCTCAAAGAGTTGATGTGATGAGACATTGGACAGTCGTTAGAGAGAAGTCCTTCCTTTGAGTTTAGCATTGCGATTTGGCTGGATTGGGGCGGGGTTTCAAGTGTTGCATATACCCTCAGGCATCCACAGCTCAGATTTTTTATAAAGTCTTTGGCGTTTGGAGCGTTGGATCAGAAATGAGGATGAGGAGAGCAGATACGCACAGAAGGGAAATGTTGCAGAAAGCAGAGGATCCGAGAAAAGATATGAGATGAGATGTTGCGAGTGAGCGGTTTTTCTATACATGAGCATACCACAGTATAGAAGACGTCCGCGGAGATCGATAGCTTTTCTTTTCTCTTGCTCGATGGAGCTTCTTTTTGTGCGTGTAACGTGCCAAATGGGTATCTTCCATAATTTTGATGCCTCTAAGCTCTCCCTAATGTCAGGGTCGATTCGTCCTGTGTCCCTTCTTCGTCCTTTCCCAACGCCAACGCTATGCGAACTAAAAGCATATAACCCTCTCCCATCTCCTCTCATCCCCTTCACTCCTTCGAATCCTTCCTTTTTGTCACATACAAGTTCGTCCACAACCTCTTCTGCCACTCCTCCCAACTCTCTCCATTCGCGCCATTCGAGCCGGTCGCATCATTTGAGAAAGTCGTAGTCGCACCCATACCAGTGACGTTCGCGCTAGCTCCCACGTGCGCCCTCCCTGCCGCAGCAGCTGCAGCTGGAGATACCAACCACCTCACTCCATCCACTCCAGAAGGGACGTCGGGATTCTACCCCTCCACCTCTTTCGACCTCTCCCTCAAAAACTCACTCAACCACATGAGAGGCTTCTCGGGCTCGTAGACCGCGAGATACTTCATTCCTTCTAGCAGATGAGGTGTGATGTTCGTGTTGAGGAATTGGCGGGTGGGGCCGCCGTGCGCGACGGGTTTTTCGGGGCGGGCGGAGGGTTGTGGGGGCATGCTGCTTGGTCGAGCGGCGGCGGCTGTGGAAGATGTTGGTGGAGTGGAGGTTCCGGTCCCGGCGGCGGGGGTTATGGTTGAGAGGTGTTCGGGGATGCTGGAGGCTGGGGCGGCGAGGGAGGAGGGAGCGAGGGCTTGGGGTGGGGGTTGAGGGTCTGTTGGGTCGGTTTGGAGGGTTGTCTGCGAGGATGTCATTAGAGGTTGGGTGGTGGTGAGGGTGAAGGTGGGTTGTGTACCTCTGCTGGAGCTTCTTCTTTCATTTCGATATCCGCGCTTGCGGCGACGCCGTTGGTGTGTGGTTCTGCCATGTTGAGAGAGATGTTGTGTAGTGGTTGCGACGGCTTGGTGGAAATAGCGAGATGAAGTTGAAGATGAAGTCGCGTCCGAAAGTCGCGTTCCAGGTCTTGGCGTCAACCTAAAGCTCCTGGCTACTTCGTGTCTCGAATGTTATCCACAACAATGACAGCACCCACGATCATCGAATTCGTGAGACGAGATATCGACAATTCGAGAACACACAGAAAGATTGTTACGACTTTGCCTATGCATCGAACGCACATAGGGTGGCGAACAGGCGACTTAGGCAACTTCCTACAACCGTCCTGGATCACGATGTAGCTAAAAAGCTCCTTTCACTGCACACGTTGCTCAAGGGGTAATCTGACCTGGAAGAGCACGGCAACAACTGGGCCTCTGGGAAATTCCATTCAGTTGTGGCTATGGCCAGCCAAAAAGACACGATACCAAGGGATGTGAAGGCCTTATTCGTTGGCTCCCTTCATCTAGATCTCGAGGTGATGCGCGTTCTGCTCTTCGAATACGCCAAGGAGACCTGTGCAAGTATCATTCGCCTCCGTCCAAGGTCTTTGCAGTCTGCACCTCTTCGCCCGCGACCTCGGATTCAGAAACACTGAGCGCATCTTTCTCGGTCTAAGCAAGATCTTCAGCACGTTTGGCATGAATCATGGGCCAGTGTAGGGAGATCAAGACCCAGGTCGCCTTCTGAGAACACCTTGCTGGTTGCTGCCATCGAAATGCCTAGTCGCCATCGGTTTTTGTCGTACCATATGTGGAGCCCATGCTCACCGCGGCGACACTGGGCTTTGAGGATGAGGATGGCTCGACCTGCTGAGAGCTGATGCATCTGGCGGAGATCGGTGGGCTTAAGTACAAGGACCTTGCCAGCTGGCAGCACGAAAACCAGATAGAGTTCGACGCTGGCAGACAGTAGAACAGCTCTGTCCAAGACGACATCTCTTGACGAGCACGGCAAGATTTTCTACATGGCTTTGCTCGTGGTCGTACGGCACTTCCAGGGAGGTATGAGACAAACAGCTTGCTCCACTGCTCATGTATCTCAATCTCGAAGCTCGGCCATGTGCGACGTGGTCTCGCTTCAAGCCCTGCGGTGAGTTGACGAATGTATGAGATGCTAATGATTTACTGAATTGGACGTTCGGAGGCTCAAGAGCAGTGGATTCGTTCTCAATCAACTGAAAGGGCACTTTGCCTGCATCTCCCTCTAGCATTCGTCTCTTGCGATGCGACTTCATGCTCGAGTGTGACAACAAGGACCTATGTCTCGAAGAGGAGGGAGGAATGCAGCTGATTCTCGTTTAACACTATCCGAGCGCAGCTTATCAGAGCACGAGACAATACACAAACCCGCCCATCTTAGCCAACACAGCCGGCCTTACCCCGAGGCCTCCCTCAAGGACGCTTGGCATGTCGATAAAGGAATGAGAGTCGCGACTCGTACTCATTCGAGACTTAAAAATTTAGGTCTAACTTTCTACTAATCGCTAGGGCCTTTACTCGACTTGCCTTCTTCCTACACGCTTTGCTATACGATTTCATCGTCGAACGCAACACCTAAGTCAACTAGATGACGAGAATTACAGACCCGGCCTTCTGAACGGATGCAATATCGTGGAACACTGCATACCGTTTGGAATTCTGCGGAACTTGAACCACCAGATGAAATGTGAGTCTTAACCCTTGACTCCAGCATCTCATTCTCAGTAGGGAGCGTTACCCCACATGGATCTTATTCCCAGTCTCGCAGTTGCACGCTTCGCGAAGCGATCTTGTCTTCGAAGATCGCCGCTCTGACCTTGGCTCTGAAGACGAGATACGAACTGAGACAGATTGAGTGACATCATGGAAGCATTGCGAAGTGACAAGATAACGATTACCACACGACTACACTTCTTGGCCAGCAGCGCAGTGTCCCATGCACGCCTTCGATCATGGCACTGCGGTACGTGGACTGAACGATGAGATACTACCGTATAGCGTCTTGAACGCATGAGTCTGTGATCATCCGACTCTCGACACCGAGGACTTCACTCTCACCGAGCCGTCTTCTCGAATACACATCTCGCGACACAAATTCATCTTCGAAGACGGCACCGATGAGACTCCTCCAGACGACGAGACAAGCATTGACCGCAATGATTCGGAACAGATGGGTTGAAACGTGAGGAGACAGATATCATCACTTCCTTGATCGCGAGTACGAACTCTGCCGCGGACTTCTCATCAATTCAATCTCTCGATGCATCGCTGTCTGCGACAACCTCTGCATCGACTTGCGTGAAATCTACGAATTGCATGTTTGATGCTACCTCAGAAGAGCAACTTCGACCATCGGATGACATCTGCGAGCTTCATATGACGTTCTGGACATCCAGAAGTAGACGTCGAGACCAGCATGTGCAAAAGATATCATCCACATGAAGAAAAACACCGAGCCAGGCGCGAAACAGCGATGCCAGGAGTCACGTTTCGCGCCAGAACAGAGCCGCACTTGGCCGAGCATTGAAGCGGGCAATCATCCCCATCCTTTGTTATGGGCCCGTTGCATCTGCCAGTAGCAACTGTTCCCAGCTTTCATGCTCGCCCATGGACGCCAAGACTTGCTTCACTGCCATCTTTGGCCAACTTCAAGGCTCATCTGCACGTTTCGCTGCCGTCATCGCTGCCTTCAGAACCTCACTTATTGGCCAGTCGCGTGTAGTTAGCGTCAGGTGAGCTTCTGACATATGATTCAACTCGCTGTTTGCTTCTTCGTCTTACTTTCTACATCCTCCACAACTCAACATCATCCACAAGTCGGCATCTGTCTTTTCTACTGCCCACCTGCTCTACATCAAGCGCATCAACATCGAGCGGCCTCACATTTGAAGCCTCATCCAACCAGTCCACCTGCTCCAAACCGCGCACAAGATGCCACCCAAAGGAGCTGCTGTATGTGATGACTGACAAGCCTCGCGCACGAGCTTTTCAAATACTGACAGCTTTCAGAAGCCGAAGGCGGAGGCCAAGACGCCAGCCACTCCTGAGAAATCGAAGGTCAAGATGAAGGCTGAGTCTGAGACTCCAGCAAAGTCCGCTCCCAAGACGCCAAAGAAGACTCCGTCGAAGGGCGCGAAAGAGACCTCTGTCGACTTCTCATCGCTTGAGAAGGAGGAAGGTGCTACCATCCCGATCGACATCAGCGTTGGCAACGGCGTTCAAGCGGAGCTACGCACCAAGGGCGGTTATGGCAAGCTCATCAAGCTGCATGCGTCCGATCCATTCACGGTCACCAAGACTGTCAGTCTTTAATCTCGATGCATCTCGCAGATTCTGCCGAAAGCCACACTGCTGACAGCGCGACCAGGTGATGCTCACCGAGGGTGAGTTCGAGGGACACCAAGCAATCGTGATTCGACCAGCCAAGCCTTTCGAGTTCATGAAGCTCTCCGCTGAAGTCCGCAACCGTATCTACAACTACTACTTCGGCTCAAAGGGTGTTGTCGGCGAGGGTATCGTTCTTGATGGCAAGCGCTCTACCACCAAGGATGTCTACGCAAAGACGTACGCCAATGCCATGAAGCACCGTGTTGGTATCCTCACTGTCAGTAAGGAGGTGTGTTTTCAATCTGACCCTTTCTTCACAACGTGGTATGACTGACTTTGTTCTAGATCAATGAGGAGGCAGCTCAAGTCTTCTATGCCCTTCCCATCCGCTTCGACTCCACCTCCACTGTCACGGACTTCCTCACGCAAGTCGATCCATCCATCCGCTCCCGCCTCCTCAACATCGAGATCAAGACCTATCAGAAGACCTCGGCCCGCAACGCCATGCACTTGCTAGCCGAGTGCAAGTCTCTTAACCGCCTGCACATTGACGTCGGTGTCTTCAACGAGTGTGACCCGTTGAAGGCGGCCAAAGCGTTCCACACCGATGCGTACAAGTTCTTGCAGGCTATCGATGGCGCCAAGGGCGAGAAGGGTGCAGCAGTCGACATCCTCAGCTTCGGCAAGAACGCCTTCACGTTCAAAGACGAAACCAAGAAGGATAAGGCTATGAAGCCGTGGTCTGACGAGCAGGTGGAGGAGTTCAAGGCCAACCTCAAGGCCAAGATGAAGTAAGTTGCCCCTCTCCAAAAACCTATACCATCACTACGTTTCAACGTAGATGGCTGATGAACTCATCAGGTGATGGCTTCAACACACAGATACGTCCCCAAGGACCTCTCACACTTGTACACTTATTTCACCGACGACGACGCCCTCACTCCCGAAACCTCACTTGGGACATGAGCGCTGATGCTTGAGCTTCTTCTTCACTGCAGACTCTTCGGCATCACCGCATGGACCTGCATCTGCGGCATCACGGTCCCTCACAAGTCCTGTCGCGAGATTTTGAGTGCACTGAAGGAAGAGCAGCAGAATAAGGATACTTGGACTCACATGCAGCATGGAGGTGCGGCTATGCTGAATCAGATCGCGATGATCTTGAATTGAGGAACGAGGAAAAGGCGAGGAGATACGATAGCTAGCATACGACGTTTTCCTTTGTGGACAGATTTTGGGCGTTTGTAAGACTACGAACGAAACTATCGAGGGGATGAAAGTGCGAAGGAAGTTGATCTTCAGAAAGCATGAAACAATCCTCTTCAGACGGCTCAAATTGCTTCATGTGACAACATCGTCCGCATTCTCGAGCTCACTGTACAGCCAATTACAACCTGATCGACAAGGAGTTCGACAGCCAACTCGAGAGATCAAGCCTTCGAAGTCGTCGCCGATCGCGTCAATGGGACTCTCTGGCAAGGAAACGTCAAGATCGTCTACAACAGCCGGAGTGCTTTTTCATGCCACACTACATAACACTAATCATACCGCGAGGCCTCTCAAAAGAAGTCGCGAACCAATCCCGCGTGAGCCAGTATCTACACCGATCGCTCGAACGCATCCGCCAGAACGCCATGTAACTCCATGCGCTCATCACAAAATCCGAAACGTCACTATACAAGATACACATCATCATCTCATACCTCTACGAATTAAAAGCCCCCTTCTGAAAACTCTCAATCCCCATATCGCCTGGCTTTCCCTTCACAGCCGGAGCCTGCGCCTTCTCCTTCTCCGTAATCTTCATCGAATTCGCACGGCTCTGCGAAGCGATGCTGTTCGTCATCGTATTAACTCTCGAGTTCGTCTCGCTGCCTGGCGCGCTCTTCGCCGTGATCTGCGCCTGCGCGGGTTTTCTTTGGATAGTCTCCAGGTAAGGTGAAGGGAGGTATCCCACCCCACCATCTCTTGCTCTACACCTCCACCATTCGGACGGTTGACCCATTGGGTCCGTTTTGGAAAGCACGGCGACGAGATCACCTTTCTTGACCGCAAGGTCGATGCCTTCTTGGAAATGTTGGCCCGGTTGGGTTTGAGGGGTGTAATCATAAAGAACACGGCAAAAGTCGAGTTTGCTCGGGTCGAGAGGTTGTTGTTGGCCATCTGTGCCATAGGGAGAGTTGGCGAGTTGGCGTTGTTGTTCGGCTTCTTGAGAAGCTGCGAGGGCGCGGATGAGTTTGCCCATGAGGTAGGGGAGGCCGAAGACGGCTATGATGAAGAAGATGAAGGGCTTTCGGCTGGGCTTGGATGCGGCTGGTTGGCCGTCAGGTCCTGGTTGGCCACTGAATTGGGCGAAATTCGCGGGTGTTAGGTCTTGGGAGGAGGCAGGCGGCGGTCGTCCGGTGAGTTTGGCGATGGCTGTTCGTATCCATCTCATGATTGTGAAGATTCCTAGGACACTCCCCAGCGTCTGCCTCAGATTCCCGAATTGCTCTGCCACGCTGACCATCGCGAAGAAAGATGAGTGTGTCGCCATGTATGTGCTCTCCAGCATTTGCGCGAAGCCCCCAAAAGCACCAACAATGCTCTCGATCATTTGGAATGTGGCTTGCGTGCTGTTGCTGTATGCCTGTGTCAAGCTTTGCTGCTCGCCGTTTGGTCCCATCATCCCAGGTTGTCCATACATCCCTCCTCCATATCCTCCCATCCCATATCCACCGCCATACATGCCTCCGCCGTACATGCCGCCCATACCGCCCATACCGCCGAAGCGGCTATATGGAGAGCTGAAAGACGACATACTGGACATGCCACCGTAGCCGTATGGGGAAGAGTAAGGAGAGGTTCGGTTGTATGGGCTGCTGTAGTTTGCGGCCGTTCGATTCGCGACTTGGTTCAGCGCATCTGGTCGGGCAGGTAGGGCGGGCGTAGCGGCTGATGTCGGCGTTGCTGCGGTTGCAGTGGTCGTAGCGATTGAAGTAGGTATCGCGGCTGTTCAAATACCAATGAGTACGTCTTTCACGGGCATGTTGGAGTGTTGTTTGCTCACCTGATCCGCCTCCGGCCGCGGCTCTCTCCCAAGGTTTAGGTGGTGAGCCGGCGGACATGTCGTGCGCCTGCTTCTATGCGCGTATGTTCCTGAACGATGGAGTTCTGGTTCTCGGCCTCTCCTGGCCCGAGTGAATATACACTCTTCTTGCCGTCGTGAGTCGCGACGCAGCGCTTCAAAACATTCCGTCTCTTGAGGTGAGGTCAAGTGCGGAGTCGATAAGCCGCCCGATGCACGTGCCGGGCCTGTGCCGATGCCTGCTCTTGCCTCTCACGTCCCCAAGGACCGCGATGAGTGAGACGTCGTGTGGATAGTGATAGTTGGTGATAGTGGTGTGAGAGTGAGGTGTTGTGAGGACCCGAAGTGAATGAGGTTAAAGTTCATGACGAACCGGTCGGTCGTTTCGGTGGCTGACAGTCTGGATGCCGAGGCCGAGGCCCATCTTCTCTCACACACTATTCAGTCTTTGCACGAGCACAACCAACCGAACCGATTCCACCCTGGCACTTATCGGAACCTGTACCTTGACATAAAAGTACAGTACACATGCCTGCCGAGGCGAGGCGGGCGTCATTGAGATGATGGGAACAAAGAGCCGAGCAGTGAGACCAAGTCACATAGAATGAAGAACGGACAGCAGTAAGTCTGAATGCATGCGAACAATCAAATGGTAATCTGTACCGCCTGGCTTTCTGTGTACTCATCACGCACTCACCGCGGCACGAGGATGCCGTGTATACAATACTGACAATCGTCGGCACCCTCGCGAGACCCATGGGCGCGGCTTGTCCTTATGTACAGGCATTTCGATCTCAAAATCAAAAGCCGAAACCAAAAGCGAAGCAATCGTCGTCTCCTCGACACCACTCAAATGCACGCGAATCCTGTCCTGTTCCAGCATATATCCAGCTCGCAAGTAGAGGCCGTGGCCTGTGTTCCCAACTCCGCAACTCCACTGCTAGATATCCCTATGTGCGGTGACTTCTGAAGAGCAAGTACAAATACCTTGCGTCAACCGCCTAAGAGCTGAGCGCGAAAACAGACACAAGCTTCTCCAAGCTGTCCTCAAGAGTGTCGGCACAGATGTCGTCAACAAACGTGTTGCCCATGGTGGAGGCAAAGTCGAAGTCGCTGCTGTCGTCCAAGATCTTGATGTGGATCTTGTCGTTGTAAAGGATCAGGCCGACCTTGATGGTGTCGGAAGTCGGGCGCTCGAAGTAGTCGCTGTCACCACCAGCGATGTTGCCGTGGAGGGTGGACTTGGCACGGGTGTCGCCAGCAGCGAGAACCTCGAAGATGTCGAACTCACCGCAGCCAGACTCCCAGCAGGAGCACTCAGAGTTTCCGTACTGGAGGGTACGTGGGATCTGGGCGTTAAGGAGCCAGAGCGCGGGCATGTTGACAGCGTCGTAGATGCTAGCCCCAGACTGACCATCGTCGGGCATGCTGAACTCGAAGAAGAAAGCCTTGCTTGGGCCGTCGAAACCGTGGTATGCGACGGTACCGTCACGGTAGAACCCGCAGCCACCATCGTCGGAGCACTTGCTGTCGGTCATAATGACAACCTCAGAGCTGGAGGCCAGAGTGCAGTCCTCGAGGGTCTGTGGAGAAGAAGAGCCGCTCGCACCATCCTTGCTGGCGTACGAAAGCGAGTTACCGAAGCTGTAGTCGAAAGTACCGGAACCAGAGCCACCCTCGTGGTTCAAGAAGACAAGACCATCCGCAGAGCCCGCCTCGGAGTCGTAGTAAGCTTGGCGAGTCCATCCGCTGCCACCAATGAGACCGTCATCGGACGAGGAAGAGCTAGAATAAGATGCGGGCGAAGCACCAGTGCTAGAAGAAGAAGAAGAAGAGCCGCTGCTTCCGCTGCCACTGCCACTGCCACTGCTGCCGCTTCCACTTCCGTATCCGGCTGGTGTGTTAGCAGCTGGGGTGCTGGTGGCCGAAGGAGCCGAAGTGGAATAACCAGCCCAGTCGTTGGCCCAGGTCTGGACAAGGCCGTTGATGGTCGCAGTGACGATGTCACCAAGGGCACGCTCCTCCAAGTTGTCTTCGTGCTTCTTGTGCAGATGGGCGTGGTTGTGGCCGTGCGCGTGGCGGCGCTCGTGAGCGCTGCGCCTTCCCTTGGGCTTCGCCTTAGAAGCGTCGGACGAAGAGTTCGACGGAGCGTAGAATGCAAACTTCTTCAGCTTGCATGGTCCACGAACATGGACAGACACCTCCTCGTCAAGCGGAGCCAGGGAGCCGGAGTAAGATTGAGGAGTGCTGGAGCAAGATCCAGAGCTGCTGTCCATGGCGGTGACCTTGTTGTACGAGCCAGAGCCACCCACGCCGGTGTAGGTAATGGCGTTGACCTTCTGGCAGTACCAGTTGCCATTGTCATCGGTGCTACCGTGAGCGCACAGGTCGGCGGAAACGGTGGCCGCGAACAGCGCGGCGGCGCTGTAGAGATACTTCATCGTGTCGGTCGCGGATGTCGCAGTATGTTTGAAGGGCGTGCAACGATCTTAGATGTGTTTCGTGACGTTGAAATGGCGGCGTGCTCGTGCGACAATTGGTTCCCGGTCGATTGTTGTCCCCGTGATTGGCGTTGCAGTGCCGGTCTGTTGATTCGGCTTGTGTTTACAATGGTCGCTATGCAAACGCGGACGTGGAGTGAATGGGACCAAGTGAAGCGAGCGGCACCGTGACAATGAGTGACTGCGGTGAGAATGCCTGGTGAATAACGAATGTGGTGGTGACGGTGTTGCTCGAGGACTGCGATTCCAAGGTGACGGTGGTGTTACCGGCGCGCCGCGAGTATAGGGGAAGGAACGACCTGAAATTAAGGATGGCGTTTCGGTCTCCACTCGCACCCGCCTCGCACCAATAGCGTGGCGCCAGCAACGGACAGGGATAGTCTCTTATTTCGAGCCGCCCCAGTGAAGTAGGCGATCTGGGTGATCTGTGGTTAATTCGTCGACGCTGTGTCTGGCCTTGCGCAGAAAATGTGATCTTCGGCGCTCCTTGTTCGCTGCCACGTTGAGGTGCAGCTGGAGGTGGGACTTGTGTACGTATATCCCTGGCTGCTTCACAGGCGACGACAACCACATGACGAAGCAGTGTTGTGAGGAATGTGAAGACACCGCTTCTGGCCGCACAGCGTAAGGCCTCGCCAGCACAGCATTGACAGGATGTGACGGTGTCTGGGACAAGTAGCACGCTGTCTTTCCGGCGAGAGCATCACATGAAGCCTCTCCATAACAACATCGATACCATTTACGCCTATCCTACTGCAATTGGAAGTCGCCATTTAACCGCCTCCAGCAGTTCGTGAGCCGCAGCTGAACTAACGCTCCCGCACAGTTGCTCAACGTTTCATCGTCTCCTGTTTGTATGCGTTCGTGTACGTATGCACGGCATCAGTGGCCCGAAGCGCCTGGCTGTCTTTCGGTTCAGCTCCGCAGAACCGGCCCCTGTGGTCGGTCCATACCGAAGAGCAGCTTCACAGTGCATGGTATGAAGAAGCGCAGCTTTCATGAGCTGTTTGTGTTTTGTGTCGCTGCGTGGCCAAGAACAGCGGAATGATTACAACCCATCTGCGGTTGCTTGAGGCCAAGAAACGATTGCATCCTTCGGAGATTTTGATCGGCCTCCCTTTAGCCGTGGTATCTGGAGTGGGACTAGAGCAAACTCTCGGACTGTAGACTGTGTAGTATATTTGCATTTGCTATGAACGCTCTGTATAGCGGAGAAAAAAGCATTGGCGATGTTGTTGCTCGAACGATGGTGTCTCAATGCCGCCAAGTAGAAGCAAGGAACGCCTCACCTTCGAGATGAACGTAGTCGGGTCTTCCTGGAAGACACAAGTCTCAAGCTTCGACCAGCCCAGACCCTCCGCACTGCTATTTCGAGTATCTGTATTGTCTGTTCACAAGTCAGTCTGAAGTTCCACGCTTGTCTCAATAAGAACGAGTGTGTGATTTGGAAAGACCAGATCAGAAGTCCATTTAGATCATCGAGACTCGTGAGAGTCTCTGACATAAGAGGTACCAGAAGTTGTATAAATTGTAATGGAAATCATCATCGGAAGGGTGTTGTAATGAAGCGTTTCTTGGACTCACCAGTATCGCAGGCTTCGCAGGTTGCTTGGTGTCGCTGACGGCTCGGCTCTCGAGTTGTCATGGATGGCACCCAGTCACCAGATCACAAGCGGCCGTGGCAGCATGCAAGTCGCCATTAGAGGGATGCAGCAGGAAAATTTCTTTGCGAAGTTGTGATGGGATTGCAGAAGGTGCAGAGAGGAAGCTGGTTCGAAAATTCGGAAGGCGTGGAAAATGCTCGGGCCGCTTGTTGATGCCAAGACTACGGTCCTGCCTGAGGACTGTGATGAGCTCTGAGCTGTTAATCAATATTTGAATGTGCTCAATAAATATCACAAATGTCTCCAATTCGCCTCCAGTCCAGTCAACGGGCACCAGCGGAAGGCCGAAGCACCGTCATCGAGTGCTCCTGAATCCCTCCATCCCATTGACAACATCCGCCGTGGGCAACTTGAGCTAACTTATGCGTTCAACCCCATTCCAGCGCAGTAGCACTGATACAGTCTTATCAAAATGTCGACTGTAACATCTGGCTGTCACTCAGGCAGCACGGCCGGGAAGGGCGACCTTCCAGGCACGAAGGATCCTCCCGCGAATGCAGAGATACCTCAGTCAATGCTACCCTCGGAAAGACCCAGAGGCCGCCGAACCCCATCACAACCTGGATCTCAAACTTGACGTTGGACCTGTTTTGGACCTGTTAAGGGCATCTCATCTTTTACAGAGGCATTTGTGAGCCTCATGTGAGGCCGTCCCACCACTTGGAAGGCAACAAAACAGCTGTGAGCGAACCAGTTCGACACCGAGTGGGGATCTTCCCTGCAGCTGCGCCTATGCCGAAGGAGCGGCGGCCATGTGGCCTGCCGCCGCCGGATACTGAAGATCATCAGAGCTCTAAAGCAACGAGGAAGTCGAATCAACACCAGTTCGAAGAACAGGACGGGGAGACACGAGATGACATTCTCGCCGAAATCCGTGAGGATGCACCTGGCATCACCGAGTTACGATTCTTAAAAAAAGGCCTCCCGTCAACACACAATGGCCACTTTGAACGGTCTTTCATGGAGCCTTATGTCTTCGATGGCCTGGAACCAGGCGACAGAGAGGAGACGGAAACAGACACTAGCTCAACGCAATTGACCTGGCCTGAGTTCGACTACAGCACATATCATAGCTATGGTGCCGGCTCACGTTCCTCTGCAACTTCCTTCAGCGGTCGTCCTCATGCCACCTCTCATACTGGGAATGGCGATCAATCTTTCGAGCAGCCCCATTCGCAACATCAGTCTCCCCTCCATCCGGACGTATTGAGGTCCAGCTGGGAACTTTCTAAGCAGACTGATCCTCCCACAGACGCACAAAACGTTCGTGTGGAGGACGACGACACTGAAGAGCTTTTCCCTGCGTATGTGATACAAGGGAGCACGAATTTACTTGGTGGTCTTGCTACGAATCCAACACTGTCGTCATCTGGTTCGGCAGCACAACCCGCCAGTCCGACTCCACAGACGCGAGTCGTAACCTTTATGCGAGAAGTCGCTGATCATTTCAAGTACGAAGCTGGTGGTGACACTTTTTGGATACCTTAGTATGCTACGATTTCCATACTCAAGTCCTCTAACAACAAGCTAACATTGGCACAGTCTACTTGTTTCCGGCGATCCTGAATCTATCAAATGCGCTGCTCCGGATTGTAAGACAAAGTGTCGTATCCGCGATAAGAAAGATCTGAGACGTCACTATCTTTCGAAACACACCTCGGAGAAGAAGCTGAAGTGCCCAGCCTGCGAGGTTCGCATGCCCCGAAAGGACAATCTGAAGAAACATGTGAGGGTGTTTCATCCCGAGATCAATGTCGACGCCAAGGGTTGGGATATTTCGGTGTAATGAGCAACAAAAATGAGATCACGACAGCATACGAGAAGCATGAACAGACTTATGTGCGGCTTAGCGACTTTGAATCGATTTGTTTCCAGGCGCAGGCTGTTATTGTTAATATTCGATAGGCATTGTCATCAATATTATTGCTTCGAGCAGCAGCAGCTCCCACTCCAGGTTTTGCTGGATGGCCCCACCTCACCTCGGTGTGAGACAGTGTCATAGCCGAGGCGGAGGAACACTTCACTTAAATACAAGACAACACATTGCTGCAGCATCTAGACCTTGACCTTTGAGAGTCTCAAGACTTACGGGCGGCGTTGCTTTACAGAATGGCCGCACAACGGGTTTCGCAGATCGTCTCACAGCTAAATCCCCTCGCAAGTCCGGTCGACAAGATGTAAGCTCTGCCAAATCGCCGCGATGTTTGCCATGTTCTCAGAAAGTCGATAACTAATAACCACTTCGAAGAACGCAAAAGAATCCCGATGATGTAGTCATCACCCTGGCCATCCGAACGCCTCTCTGCAAAGCCAAGACGGGTTCTATGAAAGATACGCTTCTCGACGGCCTTTGCTATCGAATTCTCCTAGCCGTGCGAGAGCGCATCAACATCGACCCATCCCTCGTCGACGACATCTGTCTTGGCAACGTTCGCGATGGCAAAGCAGCATACTACTGTCGAGCTGCGGCCCTTGCTGCCGGCTTTCCTTCCACGACGTCCGCGAGCGTGGCTGCGAGATTCTGTTCGTCTGGGTTGACTGCAACGCAACATATCGCCGGAGCCATCGGACTGGGCACAATTGACATTGGCGTTGCTGTAGGAGCCGAGCTACTCAGTACAGAGATTGCCAGACTTGATCGCGACTTTGTCGAAGAGGTCATGCAGAATCAGGAGGCGAAGGATTGTATGGTCCCTATGGGTATGATTGATCCTTCTCTTCACTTTTCTCTCTCTGCTAACGTCCGCTTCCAGGAGGAACTTCCGAAATCACCGCCCAAAGATTCAACATCACTCGTCAACAACAAGACGAATACGCCGTAGAATCCTATCGTCGAGCAGAAGCGGCCCAGAAAGCCGGCTGGTTCGACGATGAAGTCGCCCCAGTGACCGTGAAAGTCAACGGCGAAGAGAAGCACATCACCCAAGACGAGATCCGCCATGGCACGACCTACGAGAAGATCTCCAAACTCAAGCCCTCCTTCTCCCAATACGGAGATCGAAGCACAGCAGGGAACTCCTCACAAATCACCGACGGCGCCGCTGCTCTACTCCTCATGAAACGATCCAAGGCATTGGAACTAGGTCAACCGATCCTAGCCAAATTCGTCGGTACAGCGAATGCAGGTCTTCCTCCTTTGATCATGGGCATTGGCCCTTCTATCGCTATCCCCAAACTTCTTGCACGGTACAATCTCGACCTGCATAAAGATATCGACGTCGTCGAAATCAACGAGGCCTTCGCGAGCATGGCAGTCTATTGTCGGGATAAGCTGGAATTGGATTGGACGAAGATGAATCCAAGAGGAGGGGCGATTGCGTTGGGGCATCCGTTTGGGATGACGGGGATAAGGCAGATTGTGAGTGGGTTGAGTGAGTGTCGGAGGAGGGAGAAGAAGATTTTGTTGACGAGTATGTGTTTGGGGACGGGGATGGGGATGGCGGGGTTATTTGTCAATGAGGTGGCGTAAGATGGTGGGTTTGAGGTAAGAGCACAAAGATCGGTGCCGAAGACCGGTGAGGGAAAAGCATGAGCAGAATGTTGTGCGATGTTCTTCAGACAAAATTGACTGGCTAGGTACGTTGCACAACGCAAGCATCTAATGACAGGTTCAGCTATTCGTACCACGCCCGCAGCGAGAGTTTTGAGCGAAGCTTTTCCAGGTCTTAACAAGCCTTATGCGCCCATTGCTTCAACCTCAACGCGCTCATCTGAACGCAAATAGATTCGCCATGAGCGAGCAACAGGATCATGAAAGCGTATCTGAAAGCCTCATCGGCAGATCTAACTCCGAGACCGATTCGAACGACGGCAACACAGGCGGAAGTCCACCAACAAACCTGACCCCACCACAGCATGGTGCCAGTAAAATCAGAGGATGGCTAAAGTGGCGACTATCGATGCTTCAAATACCTGCATGGCTACGCAACTGGTGGCTTGAGATGCTTGCATGCCTGGTGGCCGTCATTGCGCTGATCAACATCATTGTTGTCCTCGCGCGGTACCAGAACAAGCCTATCCGAGCCTGGTCACTACCGATTTCCATCAACGCACTGGTCTCCGTTCTATCTGTTATATGGCGTTTCTCTATGGTCATGCCAGCCACCGAGGGTAGGCACACAGACAGATGTCATCATGATACCCAGCACTCTGGCTGTATAAAGCTTTGAGCCAGCTGAAGTGGACATGGTTTCGGAAGCCTCGTCCGCTCATCGATATACTTAGATTCGACGATGCCAGTCGTGGGCTTTGGGGCTGCGTCACATTGATTGTCAGACAGCGTGCTCCACGACTCGCATCGCTGGTAGCACTCGTTATGATGTTGACGGCCGCAATCGATCCTTTCTTTCAACAAGTTGTCAAGTATGACAGCTGTAAAATCTATGATGATCCACCCAAGAATAAGTGGGAGTACCAGGGGGCAAATTACCCACAAATTGGCCGTGTAGACACATACAACCTAGGAGGATCAGCGATATGGAACGATACCGGCTTCGTTGGACAAATCTTAGAATCGCCGATGCAGGCCGCCATTAACAAAGGAACTTGGAACACCTACGAGAACATCTCTGCCTGGAATTGCGGCACGGGAAACTGCACTTTCCCCGAGTACCGAACATCCACAATCAGCAGCGGATGTGTCAATGTCACAGACCAACTCGAAGTGATCAAGATTCGTAATGGCACAGGAAAACTTGTTGACCTGTGGCGAATACCTAGCAGTACAGCTAACATCACGAATGGTACAGGGATGTGGGTGGCTCTCTCAACGAAGAACGACAATGCTTCCGCTTACGGAGGTATGACCATGAGCCATATCCTGTTAGACGTCTCCTTCCCAACTTCGTCAGACTTGGATGATGAGAACAACCACCGTCCTATAATCGAGGCATATCGATGCTTACTTTGGCCGAACCTTCGAGCTTACACTGCGGACGTCACGAATGGGGAGACGATCGAGCATCTCCTCTGGACAGAGAATATGACGCAGCCAGATCCAGGAATTTGGAGGGCTGTCAAAATGCCATGTCTACTCAACGGAATTGAGTATCCAGTCTCTCATTTCACCGAGTATTCCGACGAAAACGATTTCGATATCTACGGGCTTCTGCCTGATAATCGAACAGCCTGGCTCCCACTCGAATGCATCTACGAGTACCACGCATCTTCTTCAGTGCCATATCTCGAAGAGCTCCTGACTGGCTACTGGACATATGTTGATGGTCGTGAAGATGATGCACAACCACCCTGGCTTCGCTCGTGGGACCCAAACTGGTATCATCAATACCATCACAACGGTCTTGCAATGGTCAGGGATACATGGCATAGTATTGCTCAAGCCATGACAGGACAGCTCAGAACCTTTGGGACCCCTGCACGTGGAGCAATGTTCCGAGTTGAAACGTGTTTCACGGTGCAATGGTGGTGGCTTGCCTATCCCATATCAATGGTGATTGCATCGATTGCCCTACTATGCGCTACCATAGTACACAGTCAGAAACACACGCCCAACTACACCTGGAAGGCGAACCCACTGGCGCTTCTCGCTCATGGCCTTGACAAGCATCTTCGAGAAGAATTGCAGGATATCAGTCTCACGGGAGAACTGAATCGAAAAGCTTCCGATCTTTACGCACAACTGTCAAGCTCGGATCGTGGTGTGGAGCTTTCGTATCGATCGGCTCCATATGGCACAGCTGCGATAGTGCCCAGCATGCTTGAGCTGATGAGTTATCCGAAGCTGAGAGATACACCTCCTGGAAGTCTGCGTGAGCCTCGTGAGATGTTGTGAGGAGAAGTGAAGGTCTATGTTGCATCCTCGAGATGTGAGTTGAGTTGTTCAATGTCACAGGCAATGAGATCGAGCAGTCATAAGTTTCTGGCATGCTAGCTCGGAGAGAGCTCTGAAGAGTGCGACGTATCAGCTCAATATGTATTCTAGAACAGAGCAGGTCATTTTGGATGTCTGTGTATTGAGAAAATTGCTACATGTACCAAAGAGGGAAGCAGCCGCATGCAGGACGAGAGTGTTTTGCGGTATTTTATGTTTTTGCTCCCTGTCGCCTCAGCGGTCTCAGTGGGCTATCTCGCTCTCCTCAATTGACGCAATATCTGAAGTCGTCCAGATCCAAAATTGTGATCGCTGTCAGAGCACTGACTAGTCCACCAGTGCTCAACCTGAACTTGATAGCCTTCACCGCCCTGTAATCTGGAAAGTCCCGAGAAACCACCTTTGTATCCATCGAGGCTCCAATCAACGACGAAGGACTGTAATCGAACCCAACCTCGGTGATTGCGTTTCCATTTGCATCGACTCCAATCAGACCTCCCGTGCAAGCCACTGCGAGCAATGCCTCGCCCGTGGAAGCACTATATTGAGTGCAGCCGAAGCGGAAGCTCAGAAGATTGATTGATGAAATCGAAGAGGTGGCATTCACCCAAGCTTGCGGATAGAGAGTGATCCCGAGGAGGCCTTGCTCGGTGAGGCCTTCCTTCAGTGTAGAGCGAATTGAAACGCCCGCGACGTTCTTGCCAGATGCTGGACGAAGTGCTGGATTGCCGAGGTCACCCAGGAGGGTATCGTTGAGGTTTATGGCGCGGAAGTTGGTAAAGTCAATGCCATTTACGACACCAATTGCGCCCGACAGCGGAAGGCCAGTCGCGGGCTGGGTGTCGAACTGGATTGACCATGAGTTAGGTGCAGGCAGAAAGAAAGGGCAAGGCAAGACCGACGTTCTGTGTGATCGCATGACAAGAGCGAGTCTGTATCGTTGCAGCTTGACTGGCCACTGCCAATGAGACCAGAGTTAATGAATGCTTCATATTCTGCAGAAGAAGATGTTGAGGAGCTTGTTGTCTTTCGAAACAACCATCTTACCTCGTACATCTCTTTATACATCTCGTCCTTCGCACTGCTCGCAGATGACGTCGGTTTCGAATTGGCCACCACGCAAGGGAGCATCGCTCAATATATGTCCATGGCCGGAAGTACGGAAACAGCAGGGCCCCCACGATGAATTCTCCGGTGTCGCCGATATTGGAGGGCCAAGGGCGCCTCATTGCCACCATTGGATTCGGATGAGCTCGGCCACTGTCGCGTTGACGAACATCATTCCAGATCTTTGTCAATGGCCCTCACCCAATAAATGCAATTGAGTCCGGAGAGAAGAGGACATGGCCCAGTAGCATTCAGTCACAGCGGCTCAGTGTGTGAGAAGACACGAGAAGTTCGCAATCACCGGCGAACCTGGCTCGACTGTTGGCTTGGCTTACGGTGGACGGGTGACGCATAGCATCATAGATCACTCGTGTTCATCTTGTGCTACATGGCGTCTTCTTTGATGATCCAGTGTGGCGGCATGAACGGCATTCCTCGAAGTGTGCTTCATTGCTCCGTTAGAGAGCGAAGCTTGCAGGAAGAGATGAGTTCGTGGGGACGGCTTGGAGAAGACCGGGTTGCTTCCTGCACATCTTTGGCAGATAACATAATGCGCGAGACGTCGGATTTGGGGGGATGGTCAGGACGTTGTGGTGGTTCAGAAGGAGTTGCTGAGAACCGTCGGTGAGAAGGAAGCGAGGTTGGCGCCAAGCTTTCTTCTGCCTGAGGCCTGATTCCAAGATGATCTCACTTCGTTTCTGCTTCAATCCCATTCCAAATATCTCCAGCCACGACACTCAGCTTCATGGCCCCATTCGTGCATCTTTGGATGATTGAATCTCGCGCATCAAGAGCATCTCATGGCTCAGCAGTGGCTTTGGAGCAGCCAGTGGTTGCGCTCACATGCCATAATGCCTCTACTCACGTACAATCGCGAATCTGTCCCATGGTCCAGCCCAAGACAAAGCAGTACGGTTCCCCCTCTCCGGGCACTCGGACCTATCCATCTGCTTGGATCTACAACTCGAGCCAACCGGAAGCCATTCCATGACATTAGCAATCGCAACGGCTTCCGATCGATACTCGACTCGCTGTAGGCTATCTTCATGCCATTTAAAAATGTCACGGCTACAACAGACTGTGTTCGTTATTCATCAGCATCTCTTCAGATGCCCAGCATGGAGGTCGACAGGCCGCTTCCTTGGGGCTACCGATGGCGCTCATCGAGATGGTTCATCATCTCTTGCATAGCCATAGCTCTCTTCTCAGGTACCGAACAGGGATTCAGATACGTCAAGGCATGCGCTAACAAGGTTTCAGAGAACTTGCTGTACAGCTACATTGTGCCCATTCTTCCTGTAATGCTTGAAGACCGGCTCCACATTGAGAAGTCACGCACGCAAGCTGCTACCTCCCTCGTCCTCTCCACGCATGCCTTCGTTTCGATGTTGGCCGGGCCTTTGATCGGTCACTTTGCCGACAGAGTTTCCAGTCGGAAAGGTTCCCTGCTTGTGTCGCTTGGTGCAGAGATGATCGGAACGGTATTGATTATGGTGTCACCAAATAGTGCGTACTGGTCCCTCATCCGCTTCTCAGGAATTGCAAGTGCTAATGGCATTTCCTAGTGCCGCTACTCTTGTTTGGACGTGCTATTCAAGCCATTGGCGGAAACGCAGCTTGGATAGTTGGCCTGGCGACTCTTTCTGACACTGTTGGACAAGAGAACACCGGAAGGACCCTTGGGGCTGTCTCGTCCTTTTTCGCATCAGGCTTGCTCTTTGGCCCGATGATCTCTGGGATCTTGTTGCAATTTGTCGGCTACTGGCCTACTTGGACGGCTGCGCTTCTAGTCCTTGGCATCGATATGGCCATGCGAGTTGTCATGATTGAGAGCAAACGGTCCGAGGGCAAGAAGACCAATGAGGGTACGAAAGACTGCGAAAGCACGGGAGCGAACCCAGACGAGGACGACGAAAGGACTGCCCTTCTTGGCGACCCTGAATCTCATGATGGCCAAACACTCGTTGGAGCCCAACAATCTGCGAGTGTCGTCCCTGATAGGACAAACATACCTGCAGATGCTCCAGCATACGAGAACTTCTACAAGTTCATCCTGACAAATCCTCGTGCACTCACCGCACTGGCATGCCATGCGCAACAAGCCATCATCTTGCTGAGTCTAGATACTACTCTCCCACTCTATGCCAAAGAGACGTTCGCCTGGAACACTGCTCAAGTCAGCTTGATGTTCTTGTGCTTACAGATGCCAACTCTACTCTTCAGTGCACTGACGGGCATGCTGAAGGACAAAGTTGGCACGAGATTTCCAACTGGCCTTGGATTTCTTGCCATGACCGTGTGCTTCTGTCTTTTGGGAGCCGCCGCGAACAAGGACATACCAGCTTCCGCGACCCCAGTCTCACAAGCGCAGACGGCCACATTGATAAGTCTGGGCGGGATTGGATGTGCACGGACTTTTATCAGTGGAGCTGCAATCTTGGAGATCACAAGTAAGTTCGGCTCCAACGTTGCTCATCATCACTCTTCGGACATGTGCACCTCAATATTGGCTGTATGGACATTTACTAATGCCAAAAATTCGCTGACACAGACGTAATGAAAGAAACCGGAAGCAAGCGATTTGGTCCTAACGGCAAAATGTCATCGGCATACTCGCTTACCAACTTCACCTGGAATGCTGGTATGCTCATTGGGCCGATACTGTCAGGCGTACTAACGCGAACAGTGGGTTATTACTACATGAATGTGGTCGTCGGTACGTATTGCATGCAAGTCCGCCTCAATTATGTTGTCTTCTTTCCGCCCGCCATGGAGTAAAGAAATTGCTGACCCAGTGACTTAATAGCTATTTTGTCATCCATAGTTGGGTTACTGGCGATAGCCTTTTTAGGGAAGCGATGAGATAGCGAGCATTGAGCTTTCCTCAGAACCGTCGTACCGCCCATTCATTTCTTCAATGTATTCACTACCTGATCCATTTTCTGGATAAATACATCGAGCTCCTCCAACGTGTTGTAATGCACCAAGCTCACTCGCACAACACCATCACTCGGTCGTCCAATGACCTCATGCACAGTGCGAGGCGACCAACAGTCCCCACTGATGAGTCGACAATTTGAATTCTCATGGATCATCTCCACCACCTTGTTCGAAGGAATACCATTCACGGAGAAACTGACCAGCGAGACTCGAGCCTCTGGATCCGCACTTTGCGAGCCATATACGGCGTACAAGTCCGGGTTGCTCGTCAAGTAATCGAGGAGATACCCTGTCAACGCTTCCTCATGGTTGACGATAGGCTGCCACCCGACCTGGTCAACGATGTGATCCATGATCGGAACCACGGAATGCTCCAGCTCAATACAATGGTTTCCGAGACCCAGCTTCGCGGATAAGGGCGGCGACTCGAAGAAATAGTGATTCAGACTGGTCAAATACCGCTGCTGCGTCCTCCGCCGAGCGTAAAGCTGAGATATGTGTGGCCCAAACACTTTGTACCAGCTAAACACGTAGAAGTCGACATCCAGCGCTTTCACGTCGATAGGTCGATGAGGAGCCCACGCCACTCCATCCACACAGATCTGTGCTTCCGGAATCTGGTGGACAAGATCCGCGATCTCCTTGACGGGTTCGATAGTTCCGGTGATGTTGGAGACGTGGCCTATGCATACGAGACGGGTCTTGGACGATAGGAGCGGTCGGAGGGAATCCAAAGTGAGCTTGGGATCCGGATTGTTTCCCATTCCACCGGGTGGCACCCACCATTTGATGGAAATTCCGAGGGTCTTGGCGAGGGCTACCCAGGCACTGATTCCAGCTTCGTGACAGAGGACAGAGACAATCATTTCAGAGTCTGGGTTGAGGCTTGAGCGGATGGAGTCGGTCAGTGTTCGAAGCATTCCGGTGGTCGACATTCCGAAGGCTTCGTGTATTAGCAAGGACTATGATCAACGATATGGCCAGCCAATGCAACTTACCAATTTCGTCGGGCTCGGCATTCATGAAGGAGGCGATCTTGGAGAATTGAGCTTTGCGAGTCTTGATGTCAATGCCGCTGGTGGCATCCATCCCACGGAGGTTCATATGTGGAGTAGACATGGTTCGAACGATGCTGCGTGGAAGTCAGAGGGCGATTGTGTTAATGCTGTTGACGATGACACACCTCTCCATACATCCTCTGTGCACGAGTGCGCCGGAGCCATTATTCAGGCAAATGAGGCCCTTTTGGAGCGCAGGGAATTGATTCCGAACTGCATCGATTGCGAATCGAGGGACACTTCTGGCTGTGGCAGTGACAGCCGCGGCGGCAGCCATCGTCAGAGAAGCCGATGGCGACGGCGAGGGGAAAGAACCAAGAAGCTGATGAGGTAGGTGCCGTACGCTTCCCTGCTATCAAGGTCACTCAAAGGTGGTCGAACGCAAAGTCTGTTGATGTTTTGACCTCATTTATGGCTCGCAGGAGCCCTTCCAACCTTTCCACAGTTTCAGCACAGACTACCTCCCGACGAACTTCCCACCGACTTAAGGCCCTTCGCTAGCTTGAGGAGCCAGACTTTACGATTGGTATACCATGATCCAATGCTTCAGCAGCATTGGCATCATATGGTGCTGCAGCGGGACTCCGCGCTATATCAGAGCTCCAAAGGCAACGACAGCCTGACGATGCTGCCATGATCTGTTGAGGCCCCTCTATGCAAGGCGGTCTAGCGAACGACAAGCGTAGCTCTCATACTGCGTTGAACAGATCTGGCAGCTCTCGTGCATACCGCTTGAGCGCTTAATAAAGGTATCCTGTGCCAGATCTTTAGAGTGGGCTGGCTGTCGCCAAGGACGTCTTAGTGCTTTAGTCCTCTCTGCATTTGCCGAATTGGGGAACGTAAGTCCTTTGGCAGGTCAAGAAGCGACACCGTCTTCACCTCCACATAAGCACGAATGTCTTCAATTGTCATGCATAAGTGGGGTCTTCCAGTCGAGATCTCGGAATGGAAACATAACATGTTGCGTCGTGCGACGTGCTGTTGGTCGACAAACTCCCGCATCCAACCAGCTGCCCACGAAGTGCCGCTCGGTAGCGGGGAGCTGCGTTGCGGAAAGGAACGGGCCATCCGCCGTTTGATCTACATCGAGGTAACCATGTGTCGTAGATCTGGATCTGAACAAGGCATTCCATCAACTGGCTCGTTGAGTATTCGCAGTCACGGACGGAGCTGCCAAATATTTGAACATAAACATGTGGTACACTCATATAGAGCTTCCATGGGCACATCCAGCGATGTGCTCAGTCACGTGTTGGACACGAGAGAAGTGAATGGACATGGAATTCCGTGAAACGGCGGAGACAGGGGTGGGGGCGGACGTCGAATATGGGCACGGACCAAGCTTGGCGCGTGCGGAACTATGCGAGCTCCTTTCACAGCTCGCGCAATTCGTCCGAGACAATGAAAACCAAGTGGCACAATGTTTCCATCAACTGCCCGCCAGCGAGGTCTCAGCCTTGAGTCGCTTGTTCGCGGTATTGCAAACACCATGCACTCCACGAGACTGCGGCAATGACCAAGGGTCCCGCGATCCCAGCACACCGGCGCCGACATCAAGCCCTTTCCATACGCCACCAGAGGAGTACCATGCGCATCAACAGCACAGGAAGCGACAACATCAGCAGCAACAGCCTTCCCCTTCATCCTCCTCTGGCACAACCCTCCATGATCGTTCTGACCAGAGCCATGACCGAGTGAACCTATCTCCGCGTGTCCGATCCCGACATACCTCGGACCCTTCGATAGCAGCATCTGATGCCCGCAGATCCAGCTTGGACTCTCTCGGTCTTGGGAGTCATGCGACCACATCAAACGAAAGGCGTACTGCCGTTCTCGCCACTCCGCGATCATCAGCTTCGGGGGTAGAATCATTGGAACACACAGAAACGCAATCCTCGTTGTTCATCCCATCAAGCAATGAAAATGGATTGCCAACGCCCATATTTGCGACATCAGTTGATATTACCTTTGCACCGGACACTGTTCGACTGTTGGAGACCTGCAAATCTAATCGCTCGGCATTCCTGGACGTCATCACTCAATCTCAGGTTGTTCTACCGACCGGCCAAGGTTGGGAGGCGGCCATTGCGACCAAGAAATCCAACACCGATATTCGCGATCTCATGAAAATCTATCAAAGATTTGAATGCTACAACATCTATGCGCATGTGGTAGAGGCGGGTTATCACACTGGCGCCCACTGGATTCGTGGAATGCGTGCTGACTTAACTCATCGCCTGTGCCAAGACTTCCCTCTGCGCTTCCCAGATCAGAAGACGGCCAATAAGTGCTTGACATGGGTAGATCAAGGCTGTAAGTATCGTGAGTGGTCCGAAATGTTCAGCGAGAAGCCAAATCTTGGCTATCTGATTGCTTTGCCTTCAGATGTTCCTCATTCAGCGTATGTTCCCCTCAAACTCTCTATTTTGACAACGAAACCTTACACAGAGACTGCAGATATACGTCGAGATGCAGCAAGGAGCAAATGAATGCAGCTGCACTTGAGCTCATTGGTCTGGGAATCGATGGCGTTGTAGAGGGGCTAGAGCTCTCAGCATTGGGCAACCATATCGCGGCTACCCTGTGGGAATTGACGGGTACAAAGCGGCATAGTGAGGGCATCGATGCCTTGCGCCCGCCCTCAGTGTCGATGAACCATAGACTTTATGTACCTTCGGAAGAGACTGTCAACGTCTGCCGGATCTCGCCACGAACGATGCTCGCTCCACAACTCAGCCGTCCCACGATATTGCACGAATCAACGATAGCGGCCACTGGTAAGTATGCGTCCTTGCAATTGCTTGATTATGCTAATGCATCAATAGCCAACGAGTGTCTTCTCGCCCAACCAGATGCATCCTTCGCGACGCCTCCGCCGCAACAAGAGCCGTCAGCGCTTTGTGATCGGCCAGATCAACCCAGAACAGACCCTTTAGCGGCTGACATCGGAACACCGTATGAGCAACTGATCAATTGTGAGTCTTTATGCAGATTTCATGCAGCAAAGCCCTGTGCTCACGCCCTTCAGTCAACTCAAGCTCGCCAGCGGGATCAAGGCCGTTCCAGGATCAATCTCCTACTGATGAGATGACATTTCACCATTGGTATCAAAGTCCAAACAGCATCGGAGAGACGGCTGCCCCGAGCTGGACCGAAGTAGCGACGTGTATTTGAAGACACAACTTCCTCGTGACACTGCAGCATTAAATGGGCGTGCAAAACACTGTTTCAGTCAACATGCTAATCTAAATTGCTGGCTTTTCCAGAAATACTATAGAGACGAAGCTATAATTCTCGGCATCTCCTTTTGCTCGATTCGACGGCCAGTACTGGCCACTGACGAGTAGGCTCTTGCGATCACTAATTGGCGACAAATCCGCTTCGAAACACTTGCACTCCAGAAGATATTTGTCCGCTTCAAAGACGTTGTTCATGACGTTTATTACATATGAATTTAGACTGCGGACTGAAGATACCATATTGTGCTCCGTTTACTGAACTGTTGCACCAAGGTACTCCTTGCGACCCGTCAACATCGCACCATGAGTCTTCGCATCGATACTGGCATCTCTGAACAGTTGATACTTCTGGTTATGCCACTCTATCGCATTCATCTGCTTCCCGTTGTGGTCCGTAAACTTGGCATCGAATTCTGGCCGCAGGAAATAAATCACCGAGAATTTGTCCTGCCCAGCGGAATCAGGTGGCGGCACCACGCGGTGTAGCGACGAAGCGAGTTTGTTGCCGGAGAGGAATCGCAATGAGTCTCCGACGTTCACCACGGCATGGCCTGGTCGTGGCGGGATGAAAGACCACTCCTCGTCCCCGGGCAGCAGGGCCTGCAAGCCATCAGACTTCGAGAAGACAACAGTCAGGGTGCCCACTGGGAGAACAAGACATGTCAGCTCTTATCTTGCGCGACGGTGAGAGATGCGGCCAACTCACTATCCGTATGCGCCATATTCCCGATCTTCTCCTCGTTAGAACCCCAGGGCAAGTAATTCAGCATGGCCATGTTCGCCGATGAAGGCTTCTCTTTCCGGTGAACATCTTTCAAGTCATAGGGCAGCTGCAATGCCTTCGAGAGGATGCTGAGGATGCAGTCAGTGCAATCGTTGACATCACCCATCCAAGTCTTGAACAGCGGGATGTTGTCTTCAATTGGCTTCGGCACGATCATTGCATCTTGACCAAAGATGCCGTTGTTGTGGACCGAGAAGCTCTCGTAGCCGTCTTTCTTCTCGGCAAATGGTCCCACTGAACAGCCTGCACGTTTGTACCTGGATACGGAGGTGACACTCAGCATCTTCGCTACATCGTGAAGGTCGAGAAAACATACCCAAGCAATCTGGATGGGAGGTATTTCTCTGTGCTGTATTCTTCTTTCTCTTCCAGGGAGGCGCGGAATACCTCTTTACCAATGACAGCCAGCTCATCGGCATGTTGGAGAGCAGATTTCGTTGAATCATCTCGAAAGTCGAGATAGAAGAAGCCATACGTCTTGCAGGCAGTCACCAAGTCGTTTGCAGCGTTGACGTCTCCCGCAAGCAACGCTGCCAACGAGATCGACTGAAGGTCTGCTTGCTTGGACGGTTGTTCGATGGCCATGTTCAATTGAAAAAGTTCTGGGCAAAATAGATATATTGCTCGAGTTGTATGGACACAAGACAGGAAATCAAGGGCTTATATCGTCTGGGTTGCTTGTAGGTACGATGGTCCCGTGCATTTACTTACTGCAGCTGCAACTAACCCTCATAGGACGACCCACTTGAACCACACTGGAAGTGAGTTGCTGCCGATTCCATGTATGTGGGAGCTTGAAGCTTGCGAAAGACGTGAATCGAAAATCGATATATACAAGCCACGGCTCATTCTCATGTTAACGGAGGACGCTCCCCAGGCTTCGTTAAAGAAGTGACCCATTCGATCCTCACTCTAGAAATTACCGGAAACCTCGACACCAAGTGCAAAAAACGAGAACTGCCAACATGCTGAAAACGAAAGATTACAATGCATTGCATCTGGCTCAGCCGACGAATTTCAAGGCCATGCTTCATTCTGGTGAGCTGCTCTGGGGTACTGGATGTCGGATTCTTTCACCAGAAGCTGCCCGAGTCGTCGCTTCAACGCCGTATCATTTCTGCTTCTTGGACGCTGTAGGTAGCTCATTGCCCACAGCAGAGACAAGAGAGAAATCGTAGAGCTGAGACTTCACACAGGAACACGCACCATTCAACGCAACTCTGCTAGTGGAACTCATCCGCACAATCCAATACTACTCGTGCGGTTCGATGGTACCTTTTGTTCGTATTCCAGCGTGTTCTCCGGAGCTTGTCAACTATGCACTCAATGCGGGAGCGGGAGCCGTTATGATGCCTTGCGTGCAGAACGCCAAGCAGGCGCAGAATCTCGTCCATCTGAGCAGATTCCCGCCCATGGGAGATCGAGGGTTTCCGCCTGCGGCTTTGATCAATGAGCAGCAGAGAAGAACGCCGCCAGGATTGACGAACTATGATGTCTGGAACGACCACGCCGCCGTGGTTTGCCAGATTGAGGATTTACAAGGTCTGGAGAACATTGAGGAGATCTGCAGAGTTCCTGGAGGTAAGTATTGGTAGATGGTGTTCGTGACCGCGCTCAGAGGCTAACGGAATCTGTTTACAGTTGATGCCATTTTCATTGGCACTGGAGACCTGCGAATGTCTCTTGGACTGGCTGAAGGTACCCTTGATGGCGATGAGCCTGAGTTCATCGCTGCCCTCGAGAGAATCCGAGATGCGGCTAAGGCCAATAGTCTGCCGATGATGGGCTTCGGGCTCTCACCTTCTACGCTGAAGCAAAGGATGGAGGTCGGCTGGAACGCTTTCATTGTCCACGGCGATGTTGATGCAATTTGCGTATCCGCCGACCAGACTCTACGGGAATACACTGCAGCAGCCCAGAAGGTTGGAATCAAGCAGGAAAAGTGTCGTCCGCGAGCTCTTAAGTTGTAGACAGGACAGTGCCGAGTCATCACGAGCCGAGCCAATCTCATCGAGCCTGCGCGATGTACGACTACTGTACGGACAATACTTGCTCCCATGACTCTCCTACCAACTTCTGATACATCTGAGGATCTGTAGCACCCTCCAGTCCGAACAAGACAACTTCAGTGTTGGAGTTCAGACCTAAGTTCTCACGCAGAGAAGCATCTTCGCTCGCTTTGATGAGAACCCCCATCGTGGCAGCCGATGACTCTCCGCAGACAACGGGCATATCTCCTCGCTCTTGACCATTCGCAAGAAACCTCATGCCCTCAACAGCGACCAAGTCCGGTACCGCGATGAAGTCGCTTGTCAGCCATGCGTGGAGCTTCCAAGCTGCTGGTGATGGATAGCGACAAGCAAGACCGGCCATAATGGTGCTCAGGCTTCCCTCAGACAACTGAGGCGACCCTTTCCGCGCACTCTGCATCAAGCAGTCCGCTTCTAGAGGCTCCACAACGATGAACCTGGGCAACTTGAATTCCTCGACGGATTTAGATGCTGCCATTCGCAAATGGAGGTAAAAACCGAGAAAGATTCGAGAAGAAATGCTGCCCATTCCACCACAAACAAGAACGTGCGTGATGCTTCGGACGTCCTTGATGGCATCGATAGCTTCCTGAACAACCAACGTGTACGACTTCATCACACTCTGCGGTATCTGCCCATCGAAGTCGTCCCACGAAGTACTGGAAACGAAATGCCAGTCGTTGATGGCCGCATCCTCTTTAGCTCGATCGAGCGATGCTTTGTGGTCGCCATTGATGCGGATCACAATAGCGCCCAGATCTTTCATCCTCTGAGCTCGAGAAATGCTGACCTCGCGATGGATGTATGTCAAACACGCACAACCGAAGACCTTGGCACCGTAGGCGAGGGCTCTCCCATGGTTGCCATCTGTCGACGAACAAACCGTGACTTGCTGTGTGATGTGCCGATATTTGCCACTTCGAAGCTCGGCTGAGGTTGGTTTTATTCCTTCTCGCAATTCGATCTCACTAGAGAGCAGTTTGAAGACCGCGTATGGGGCTCCAAGAGCTTTAAACGAGGCCAGCCCCGGTCCAAATCTCTGGCTCTCATCTTTGTAATGCAGCTTGCTGATGCCCAGTTCTTTGGCTGCTCCTGGTAGAGATCGGAGAGCTTGAGGCTGGTATTCTGGCCACTGCTGAATTTCCTGCACGGCTTCGTCCCAGTCCATCAGGTTGCGAACACATGGCGCGGCTTCTGTTTCGGTGTCCGTTTGCAATCTTCTGGGATTGGAGAAGTATGAGATCATGATGGTGATTTCCAAGATGCGGTTGTGTTAGCTGGAGCATTCGACCTCGCAGCCATCGCAAGTTCCTATTGATATCTGTAGCTTACCTCGGTCAGTTGATAGAGCGTGCTCCTAGCAGATCGTAAGACTAGACTGGCATTGCGTTGAGCATCCATGATGAGCAGCGTGCGATAGGGAAAACCTTCATTCGTGTCCAGATGGTCCAAGCGCATCACATGTACCGTGAAATTCACCATGCTCAAGCTCCACTTTCGAATCGAATGCAATGCAGCGGGGAGAGTACTTGTACCGCCCATCCGCTGCATGCTTATACCCTGAGGACCACCCGAACATTCCGAATAGATGGCACGAATCCACATGCGCGTGAATCTGGAGAATATTCAAAGCCAAGTGGGGCCGTGGGCCTCACAGCGTCGATCTAACCAAGACGAGCTTATGCAGAAGAGCTTTGGTAAATATGGCAAGCTTCTTTAGAACATGATGATGCATGCCAGGTTCGAAACGATGATTGCAAGCCCATCTTGAACATGAAGATGCTTTGCACAGCAACCCGCAAGTCAGACAGTTGTCTGTCGCTGTTAACAGCACAGACTCACTTGTTTAGTGCTCTGTCCAAGCCTACACTTCTCCCTCCGTGGTTTGGAAGTTAGTCAGTACCGACAATCGAGCATGCCTCCCTGGGAACCCCAACGATTCGACGATGTCGTCTTCAAACCAAACAACATCGATACATTCTTCGGCGTCGCGGACACCAATCTTAGTGGCTTGTTAACATACCTCTCCGCGACAAAACCGGTACCAAGACACATTGCCACAGCAAATGAAGGAGCTGCTGTTGGCCTGGCCGTGGGATACCACCTGTCCACGAGCAAAGTCGCATTGGTCTACATGCAAAACTCTGGACTTGCCAACGCTCTCAACCCGCTCCAGTCGATCGCAGCGAAAGAGGTGTTCGGTGTCCCCGTACTCTTGATGATAGGATGGCATGGCCGCGTCGGAGCACAGGAGGAGCTACAAGACGCTCTTGTTGGGCCACGTCTAGTCGCCAGCCTGGAGGCGAACGATATTCCTTTCGAGGAGATGCCAGATTGTATACACCGGACAAAAGAGACTGTAACCGGGCTGATCGCAAGAGCTCGCAAGGAAAGGACGCCCGTGGCACTTCTTGCAAAGAAAGGCTCCTTCCATGAGTATGTGGTCGACGATAGCCAGGTGATGTCTTCCTCGATCACAGTGGCCAATCCTCAGATCAAGCAATGGGTGTCATGGGAACCTCCTCATCTCCCGTTGTCTCGCGAGAATGCCATTCGTTGTCTGGTCGAGCAAATGAAACCAAAGGATGTATCGATTACTTCGCTTGGTGGGAACAGTCGCGAGTACTACATGATCCGGAAAGAAAAGAAAGGATTGATTTCGCGCAACTTCCCGGTGATAGGAGCCATGGGCCACGTCTATGCGATCAGTTATGGCGTGAGCATGGGGTTTCGAGCAGGTCGCATCTTCTGTATTGACGGAGAGGGGTCCTTTTTGATGCATGCTGGGAACATTGCATTGCTCGCAGGTACCTCTCCACCGAATCTGATTCATGTGGTCATTTACAACGGAGTCTATGCATCGACCGGGGGCCATCCCGTGGCCGTCAGGAGGGAGAACTTGATTTCATTGGCCAGGGGGTTTCCGTATGAGCAGAAATTCTTCGTCGACGAGGTGCAAGGTCTGAAGAAGGCTTGCGATGCTGCGACAAAGAGTACGCTCATCATCGTTGCGGTCAACACGCTTGCCCAACCAGATCTGCCGGGTCCAGAGAAGACTCTGTATGAGCTGAAGGATTCTTTCATCAAGAGCTTGTTGTAGATAAGCGCCGGAACGCAAGTTTATCGTTGTCCCGCTATGCCAGCAAGACTTGAATAAGACCATAGCAAAATCGGACAGGTTCTCTTCGTAGTGCATGATGCAGAGGCGAGTCAAAGTCCACAGAGCTGAAGGAGTTGCGTTACACGCCCCGTCGTAACATCTTTCCCAACAAGGAAGGATGCCTTGTAATATGATCAGAAGACCCCAAAAAATCGCTTGATAATGCTGGAACACCGCCAGCAAAGTGGAGCCTTGCAATCGTGGTAACACAACAGGAGCTCGGCCAATTCTGATTGCACAGACAGGGGAGGACGAGGATAAGGAGAAGCACTGAGGAGCTCGCCTGTCACTTATATCACTCTTTGATCCCTCGCCTTGATCATATCAATCTTAAAGTTTCTGCATTGGAAGCCTAAAGCCAAGATGTCAGCAACACAGACACAAATTCAAACGGGAGCGAATACGACCGAAGTCGATAAGTCCACGAAGTTCAACTTGGGACTTCCTTCAGAGCACAAACCTCTGAGCGAAGCTGATCAGAACGAGATCAACGGGACTGATGAGTGTCCTCCATGCTTATATCCCAAATACCTTCCAGTATGGGAGACTCCGATGGCGAAGTAAGACCTGCCCGGTGGTCCTTCAACACAGAGCGCTAAAATAGACATCAACAGATACGCTCCTTTGGAGCCAGTGGAATATGTCGAACGAGCCATTGGGGCTGATGGCACATTTCCCGACTTACTCCCTCCAGGCAGCAAGATCCGGAACCTCACCGGAGTCCTAGGCGCAGAGATCTCCGGAATCCAGCTCAGCAGACTGAGTGACAAAGGCAAAGACCAGTTAGCTCTCCTCACAAACCAGAAGAAAGTCCTAGTACTCCATGACCAAGACTTCGCATCCTTGCCAATCGGAGAAGCAGTCGACTACTGCCGGTACTTTGGCCGCTTGTTCAAGCATTCGCACTCAGGAGCTCCCAAAGGCCATCCAGAAATCCACATCGTCCATTCTCGAGCGGGTAATACGCTTTCACCAGAATTCTTCGCGCTTCACACGCATTCCATGGCCTGGCACAGCGACAACTCGTTTGACGTCCAGCCTCCAGGAGTCACTTTCCTGTATGCGCTTGAAGTACCACCCGAAGGCGGAGACACCGTTTTCACGGACACGGAAACGGCGTATGAGCGTCTTAGTCCCGCTTTCCAGAAGATGCTGGAGCCCCTAAAGGCGGTCCACACATCTCGCGATCAAGCTGCGCGCGCTGTTGCGGGCGGTGGGTATGTTCGTCGAGAGCCTGTGGATACAATTCATCCGGTTGTGCGGAACAATCCGGTAACGGGTAAGAAGGCCATCTTTGTGAATCCGCAGTATGTGAGACAGATTGTCGGGCTCAAGAAGGAGGAGAGTGATCATGTATTGAAGTTCTTGTATGACCACATCACAATGAGCCATGACTTGCAGTGCAGGGCGAGATGGGGAAATGGAACGGTCGTGGTATTCGATGTGAGTCGTTATCAGACCATGCGTTCATGGGGTCGACTGATGTTCCTCGCAGAATCGCAACACGTGCCACTCCGCCATCACAGACTGGATGGACGGTAGGAGGCGACATATTGCTCGGTAAGACTCTCTGGCATTAAAATACTTCTGAGGACATTAGCTGACTGAACGTTCAACCGTAGGGTCATGCCTGCAGCGGAGCGCCCAGTCTGAAATTTGATGGCCGCCCTGAAGCAAAGGGATGTGGCACACTCAGACAGACCAGGCCTAGTACACACAGTGGGTTTTGCGAAGGGGTAAAACTTTGGCCATCGTGAGGGTGCATGAGCTGCAGAAGTATGTCGAAGTCCCAAAATGTCCATTCTATAGATTGAGAACGAATATGCTGTATGATCCGAAGCTCTAGCTTTAGTGTCTCTCTTCGAATCAACTCGGTTTCTGAAAGCCATAGTCGCCGGAGACAGCCTCGTAAAAAGAGTCGAACCTGTGTTTGAATGCCCATTGAGTTATGCCTGTGGTTCCTGACCGTGATAGTAGAAGGTTCATTCCGGTACATCACGACATTGTACCAGGCAAAAGCAGCAATTGCAAGCTCCACAAGGTGTGTCTGCGTGCGCGGTTTGATGAACTAGCACATGCATGTTGATCTGCAAGCGTTTCTGTTGCTCCGTGCCTGCGTCAAAAATTTGCAACACAAAATATCGATCGCGTCACACCAAGTATTCGTCCATTCGAAGAACAAGCCAGCCCGCGACCATCGTACATTTTCGCAACGCCAGACATTCGCCACTTGATATGCCAGTAATTCACACGCGTTGTGTGAAGCTCCATCATCTGGTTTATCGCCCGGTTCCTGTCCATGGTAGCGAAAGAGGCAGATGGAGGAGTCGTTCCGCAGCGGTTGTCCAACCATGCCGTCGGATCGTGCAGTCGTCTGTCAGCGTGCAAGTTGGCAGGCATGACAGAGCCAGAACGTCGAAAACTGCTTCACGCCGGAGCCTGGTCCAGTCCTCTCAGCAGAAGAGCATTGTGGTCAAGCAGACTGCCTGCTCGGAACCACGGCAGATGTTGAAGCCAGCGCCACTCTCGATACTCCCGCTCAGCACGGTCCTTCGATCGCTGGCGACTACCACCATCTCTTCATCTTCCCTCTTGCTGTCCCCTTTGTTGAGTATTCTCGCCGCACTGGCCAACAGCAAAGGCCCTTTTCTCAATCCTGACAGGAATCCTGTTCTAGGATACATCCTCAAGAAGTCGTTCTACGCACAGTTCTGCGCCGGAGAAAATGCCACCGAGGTCGGCCAGACGATTGCGAGACTCAAGTCTATGGGCTTCAATGGGGTGATCCTAGGCTATGCTAGGGAGGTCGTGCTGAGTCAAGAGCAGATCGCGAAAGAAGGCATCTCTGAAGCCGGTATCGAGAGCGTGAAGGTCATCAAGAATGAGGTCAAACCTTGGGCAGAGGGAACCAGACAGACTGTGGTGATGGCAGAAGCTGGCGATTATGTGTCTCTCAAGTTGACCGGTGCCGGCAGCCTAGCACTCCAGTTGCTGTCTGAGCGTTTGGCGCCAACTCCGTCTCTAGAGCGGGAGATTGACAGCATCTGCCAGCTGGCGCAAGATCGCGGGATCCGTCTCTGCTTCGATGCTGAGCAAGACGAGCTCCAAGACGGTATTGATGGCTGGGTCATGCACTTTATTCGCAAGTACAATACCTCGCCTGAACGAGCTGTCGTGTACAACACGTATCAGGCGTACAGGAAAGCGACTCCAGCCGTGCTCTCTCAGCACCTCTCAGAAGCCCAGAAAGAAGGGTTCACGCTCGGGGTCAAGCTGGTTCGCGGCGCGTATTTGGGATCGGACGCTCGCGAGAAGTTCTTCGACACGAAGGGGGAGACCGACGCGTGCTATGACGCGACCGCGGCTAGCGTCCTAACCCGCCAGTTCAACGATACCGTCAAAGGAGCTGGCAGGTATCCGAATATCCACCTGGTGCTCGCCACGCATAACATCGAGTCTGTCCGCGCCGCTCGTGCCATTTGCGATGCTGGGCGTGCCAGGTCGGAGATATCATTTGCCCAGCTTCAGGGTATGGCGGATGAAGTGAGCTGCGAGCTCGTCGACGCAAACAATCATGGCGGAGATATGGGCAACCGTCAGCCATCTCTTCCGGCGTATAAGTACCTGGTTTGGGGAAGCGTGGGCGAATGCATGAGGTATCTCCTACGGCGTGGTCGGGAGAATAAAGATGCGGTGCAGCGTACTCGGGGCTGTCGGGATGCCATGTTCGCTGAAGTGATCAGGCGATGCAAGAGGGCAGTCGCGTTGACGTGAACCAATTTCGAGAGAGAAAGGAGTGCCATGGAGAGAGACGCGACGCGACGAAGTGCCTACACGCCAAGCCGCAAAAACCTGAGGCAATCACTTCCTTAACCACCATCCCTATCTCTCCTCCCACTCCCCCCAAGAACATCTCTAACAACACATCCAACAATCCCCAACAACCCCTTACACCTCCGAATCGGAGTCCCACTTCCACCACAAGGACACCCCCCACTATTCCCCGCCGCAGCAGCAAAGCAACAAGCCTCTTCACAATACGTGATAGGCCTCGTCGTTCCATCCGCATTACATCTCTCCTATACATCCCATCAGCACTTCTCTCCAAGCCCACTTCATAACAATTCACTTACCGAAACAAGATAGTCACTTGAACAAATGTACCCCATAGGATTCCCCCTCATCTTGACAGTCTGACAGTCCGTAGGTCCCATTCCCCCACCGTTGGGGTCGAAACTGCCTCCTCGTCCGCAGAAACCATAGCCTTCTTCGTAGGCGATGCAGCTGTTGTCTAAGCAGCGCTCCGAGGTTTGGGGGACGCCGTTGACGCAGTATTGGAGGGTGGAGAGGTCGCGGGTGCAGATCTGTGGTGTTTGACGAAGTTAATTGAAGTAGAATGTTAGATTATTAGATCATAACAGCGAAGGGGGAGGCTGAGAAGTGTTGGAAGGTGAAGCACGTACGTAGCCATTCTTTCCGTCTGATGTGAGGCTGCAGTCGGTGATGATTGGGGTTTGAGCGAGTCCGAGGGTAAGGAGATGGATGAGAATAGGGAGGATGGGGAGGAGAGGGATGGTCATGTTATCTTGTGCCTTGCATTCGTAGCTCTTGCTGTTCTGTCATCGATCGATGAGTAGTGAGACGGGCCATGATGCTCATTGTGATATTATATCTTCCGCGACGCGGAACTCCACAGAGGCTCATTCGTATTCTCGTAGAGAAGCGCTTGTGTTTAGAAGATCAACATAGTAATGGAGTTTTGCTTCGTTCGTTCCTCGTTTATGTTTGAGGAAGGCTATGTCTTAAATCTTCTGCAGGAACCTTCTTTGTACTGCATTGTGCTTTAAATGCCAGCTGTGATTCCTGAACAAGATGTCTCTTTCGCTGAAGTTGCCAATCATGGCACTTGCATCCCAGCTTCTCGGAGATGAGGCTGTGACAACACAAAGTTATCTTGAAGGATCCCTGCTATCCCTTGGCATACAACACAACAGCCTCCTGCAGTTGGTCTCAATCTGCTCCAAAGGCCACGGCAAGTCCATGTAAGAGCCAAAATGACCCTTTTGTATCCTCACAACCCATTTGTCAAGATTAAACCTTCAGCTGCAAAGGTACTGGCTCTTGGACGACAAGTACAATGTACTCCTCCCGAACAGCGCTCGACGAATGCTCCATAGTAGCGTTGCGAAAACTGGCGAACCCGATGAAGTGCAGTGGCACTCGACAGGTCCCCAGCCGCCTTCCGCGCCTCCGCGATGTTGATAGCCTCTGCTACCACGCGCGACTGAAGTTCAGACTTAGTCCCGTCGGCGAAGCAGCTGTGAACGGTCATCCGAACGTTTTGGTGCTTGAGTCTGAACCAGTCATGTACCAAAAAGAGCAATCCGCGGAAGCATGCCATCCGATGCATGAGCTTGATGTTGACGTGCACTTTGGGCGGAGATGGGCTAGCGGTGATGCATTCGACCCAGCGTACCAGTGGGCGAAAGTCGAAGCAGTCGATGTATGCGACAAAGGTGTTATTGGCGTAGAACATGGCCAATGACTCCGAGCGTAGTTGTCGAGAGACGCGTGTGATGCCAGGCTGGATGCCGGTGGTCATTTCCTCATCTGTTCCAGGAGCGGCTACAAGGAGCTCTCTGGTGTGCTCTTCGGTGGCGAAGACGGCCGATTCATATATGCTGTTGCGTATCTCGGCGGGCAGCTCGGCGAACGGAATAGTTTGTTGAATGCATGGTGTGGTCGTCGGTGACTCGTCAGGCACTCCTTCTGCAAGAGAGCCACTCATGAGGCGGCGTCGTTCGGGCGGGGAGCAGTGCTCGACAAGGCCAGTCTCCATGATGTAAGCATGATGGTCCGAGAGGTATATCTTGCCGTCGTTCATGTTGTGCGTGTGGTGTTGATGATGTTGGATGCAGGGTTGAATGTTGTGTCTGAAGCAGTCAGTGTAGCTGCGCGGTTGCAGGTAGCCGTTGTCGTGTAACACGAGCTGAGGCAGCACACCCTCTGCAGGAAGTCGCGATTGCAACGACTGCCAACTGCCGGTCCAAGTAAGGACTACGAGTCCAAAGTGAGATTGCTCTCGGGGTATCATTCGTCTACATCTAATCGACGTCTTCGCGTGTTGAGACGCGGTCAAAATTTCCAAGTACTTTTGGTCATCACAGCTCATGCATCCACGTATGAAGCCAATCGGCCCATACTCAATCTTTTCCCACCATCGTCTGTCATGGGCGTGACTGGACGGCTTAGCTCCCGATTGTACAGCGCTACACTGTCTCGCAAAGCAATATGTTCAGAGTCGGCATATCCAAGAATCTCCGCGATCTCTCTGCTCCTTACGCCAGCAATGCGCTTCACTTCAACAGCAGAGTAGTTGACAACGGCCTTGCCAACATCCACTGCATCCGTCAACGGGGAGGATCTAGAAGGTAGAACCTTGATGCGCACACATTCGTGCTGGTTAAAGTGACCTTCAACATCAACTACACCGACAGGTAGTAGCCCCGCCTTTGCGTGCAAAGCAGCGTGTGCCCCTTGGTCAATGTACACGGTGCCATGCGGCGCGAGTCCGTGAAGCAACCAGAAGTAGCGGTCTTTGATGGGATGAGGGTCGGGAAGGAAGCGAGTGTGCAAAGGCGGGTGTCCAGGCTCGGCCAGCTTAGTTTCTTGGGAGCCATTGACGACCGGGGTTTTGTGCACTGTTGGCTCATGACCGTTTGGGACCAGCTCCGTACTGTTTTCCATGCTCCGCGTCGCGCTCTTCTGTGATTCAACATATCTCACGATCTCTCCAATGTTGCCAGGATTGCTGCTCCTTGTGATAACTGTAGTCACACCAGCTGCCGTCGCGAGCCTCGCAGCCGTAATTTTTGTGCCCATGCCTCCTGTTCCCAGAGCGCTCCCGGCGCTAGATGTATCTGCCTCAAGCTCTCCAATATCTTCCACCACCTCGATTGCCTTCGCGTCTGGATGTGTCCGCGGGTTCTTGTCGTATAAGCAGTCGACGTCTGTCATAAGGAACAGGTAGTCTGCTTGCACCATGCCCGCGGTAATGGCACTGAGTGTGTCATTGTCTCCAAACTTGATTTCCTGCACAGACAGTGTATCGTTCTCGTTTACAATTGGGATGACACCCATGTTCAGCAATTCGACGAAGGTGTTCTGGGCGTTCAGGTATTGTGTTCGATCGGCGATATCGTTTCGTGTCAAGAGGATCTGGGCGACTGGCTGACGCATATGCATGAAGAGCTGATCCCACATGGCCATGAGCTTGCACTGTCCTATAGCTGCAAGGGCTTGGACTTGTGGGAGATGCTTCGGTCGTCGCTCCATATCCATCTGGCGCAAGGCCATGCCAATAGCTCCTGAGGAGCAAATGACGACTCGGTGCCCATCATGGCGGAGGCCGATCGCAGTCTGTACAATGGTGGATAGTGTGGCTAGCAGCGGCTCGTGTGTCTTTTCGTCGACAATGGAAGATGTGCCTTCACGAGGTCAGTATTGAGGACCGTTCCGCATGTCATGGAATGTACTCGGAAAGGTATACCAAGCTTAATGACAATAGTCAAATGCTTCTCCTTCATCTTGCGGACTCACAAGGGCTCCTTCTGTCCCAACGGTGAAGAGAGCGTATCTTCCTCCTCTTTCAGCGCGGACGAGCCTGCTTCTTAACGAGCGACAGTCTCCATTGACTTCAAAGGGCGTGTACTTTGACCCAAAATTAATTAGAATGACTGTAACTTCTGCTGTCACAAGGGTCCCGAGGCTTGACATCCGAAAGCATGAAGCCGGGAAGTGGGCCGACAGGCCGGTCGACCGAAGTCGGCGGGGCATCCAGATCACTCACTTTCGTTTCACCTTTCACACTTCACTTCACTTTACTCCTCACTTCCCCTACTGATGTGTTAGATGAGACTTAATATTCCTTACGAGCGTCTTCAACGCCAGGGTCTACGAGCTCACGTTTGCCGATTTCAGCAACGAAGCGACTTCACCTATTGAGCCCCTCGCGTCCACATCGACTGCCGGACCTGCCAGGGCGTCGAAAAGCATGAACGCGCTGACCAAACTCTGTGTAAAGCCGTTGTTACACAGCAGCACGGTTGCGAGACAGCTGCAAGATGCCTAGCCTTGTGACCGCACGATCTAGGTACCCTTTATGACAGTTCGGGGGACGTAGTAGCACAAACGCGGTCATGTACACTGCACGAAGCCTCCACTTGACAAATGTGCCGTTTGTGGTAGCAGCGATGAGGTTGGTAGGTGCTGCCAGGTGAAGTCAGAGGGGAGTGGGAGTAGGAAGGTACCTGGCCTGTAAGTCTGCCATCACTTCCAACGGCGAGCTTCAAGCGTCACTATCACCGCGCGGTCAACAGCGACATCAACTGCGCTTGGAAGACTACAACAATCATTACAACACTCGCACTCGTTCTTCACACCAAGATGCAGCTCCTTCGCACCCTTCTCGCTTTCCTTCCACTCGCCTTGGCGACAACAGACCTCTTCAACGCAGCTGTCCCAGTCAAGGCGTTGACCTCTCACTGCGGTGACGCTGGGTACAACCCCTTCCAATACGTCTGCTACAACTCCACCGCTGGTTCTCTTCTCTGCCCAGTCCAGAATGGTGTGGATTTCAAGGCCTGCGGCCAGAGCTGCTTCAACCCGCTCCAGTACAGGTGAGGCGTACAATGCGTATCTTTAAGCAACCGCGACTGACGTTCGCAGCTGCTACAACCACACCCTGGACCCGCTACCAGTGACCAATGACCCAGTAGTCCTCACAGCCGTCAACCCAAACGCAGCCTGGAACGGCCAATACATCCAAGCATCCGGCGGTAACCTGGTTGTCGGTGGCAACAATTCAGCCTACTGCCCAGAGCTGCCCAAGCGCCTGGGTGCATGTCCCAACTTCTTCACCACCGTTATCCAGAACAGTATCCTTTCAGTCATGGTACCAGGAGGCCAGCGTCTCTTCATCAACACATTCGGCGCGCTCACCTACACTCAGCCTCACTCCGCGGCAGAGCCAAATGTGCTCTTTGAGACAGCTGGTACTGCGCTCAGCAACGCCGGCTATTTTGGCCCATACGGACAGAGCTGGTACGCCTGCAATGTTCCAGGTGAGCCGGAAACACCTCTGAAGATCTACTCTGCGGACTTGCACACAACCCTCCGAGGAGGGGAGTGTACTGGCCTCTTTATCAAGGCTGATAACCAACCCCAAGGTAAGTAAATGCCAATCCAAAAAACGTGTCTTAAGAGGACCGTGAGCACGCACTGACCGTCGGCTACAGGCACCCTAGGAGCGTGGGAGTATATCTGACAGCTTGGCAACGCACCAACGAAGGAGCGAAGGTATCAGAAACGTTCCGATGGATGAAGGATGAGACATGATAATGACAGCTGCTGTGCACGACGCGGTGTTCTCGGAGTGATGGTGGTATGTGGATGACAGACCATGGCAGGAATGACAGGAATAGGCAGGACGCAACGAGGTATGAGGGCTCCGGTAGCTCTCGACTCAATCGCATGAACAGGAACATGGCAACACAGACCACCACTTCCACGGCTCTTCTTCAATGGGAGTCTGGACCACTCACTTTCTCCACAGGTTTCCTCATGTTCTCCCATCCGCGCGCGCGCCAGAAGTCCCTGCTTCTGGTTGTATTAGAGTCTACAGCGTGGTTGGTTGTCTTGAGTGTCCCTGCACCGCGAGTATGCACGACATTTCCAGTCTCTACCATGGTACCATGATCGCTGTCTCGTGGTAATGGTGTAAACATCTCGTGGTAAGGCGTTCGATGTACCAGAGATGTTGTGTGGAGAGTACCAAGATTCAATTGCCGTCCGTGGATGGATTGTAAGATTCCGGTTTGTTGGAAGGTCCGGCGAATGAGGGCGGGAAGAAAGTTAGGAGTGGGAGTGGAGATCCGGAGGGGAGGGGAGGGGTCGAAGAGTCTTTCGTTGGGCGTGGGCTTGAAGGTTGAAGCTTCACTCTGGTGGAAAGTGAAGAGCCATATGATGAGTATTATGGTCTTGATGACGGGAGAAAGAGGGGTTGATAGATAAGAACATTTGATGAGGGGAATAATGGGATGGGAAGTATGTTGTGATGCGATGATGGTAAAGAAGAATGGCATTTCCCAGCGAGAGGGTAGGTTAAGATCAAGCAATGAAGGTACTCTACATGAAGAAAATGTGCGGTTCAAGACAATGCAAATGCGATTTATTGGAAGCATGAGGTCCATCAAGTATATTGGTTTGACCCTTCTTTTTGGTAGACGCGTTTCCGGTTGCCAATCCAGCGTCACTTCCTCCGACATTATTATTTGTCCTGTTTTATAATAATGTTCTTGTTATTCTCTTCTATGGGTTCGACGTACGCGTGTGCATACAACTTGCACAGTCTGCATAACGAACAACCGACAGGCCGAGTAGTTGAGGCCTGACCTGAAGACAGGAGGAGCATAAACTTTCACTCGGACCTGCAGCCTGCAGCTCGCATATGCACGCGAGGAGACGCTCATGCAGGAGATACGAAACAAGGTTCGTGGATGAGAACCGCGCCAGCGGGTATGGCGTCCAAGGTTGAAAGCTTGTTGCCTTCCTCTTTGCGCAGAGCCTTTTCGATGAAACACGAAGGTCCGCTGCAGAAGAGGTTCCTCCGCGCAGGTGGACGGCAAAGAAGGCCGATGAGAGCTGTATGTACGTGGAGCTTTGGGTGATGAGACGCAGATACATGATGTAGAGGTAGAGTAATGCTAGCTCTGCCGCGTTGCCAAGCTGGCATTTGGAAGATCAAGGTGATGAGTAGTTGGCAAGGTTGAGGTGTGGATTTGTCGTGCCGCTGCGACATGTCAAGCTGAGGTGCCAGCCATTCAGATAGAGAGGAAGCTGAGACGGACGCTGGTTGGTTGTTGGGTTGGTGATATGTTTCATCCATGTTCACCTGTTGTACAGCTACTTTGTACAGTAAGTACAGTAAATCAGTGATTTTCGGTGCATCGCGCAAGGCCTTCTCTAAGTGAGGCCACTTCCCAACTGTTCCTCTTCTCCCACGACGGTCCATTTTCGTCTTCAAGCGTCGTGCTGTCAAGTCATTGTACATATCCAATCGAACATTCCGGTAGTCGTACCAAGTCCTCGGTCTATCAAATTTCGCCGCCAACGCCATGCGGGTTTTGGAACAAAGTCGTTATACAAATGAGATTCGTCACGCAAGAATAATCATTTCGCACCAAAGTATCCAGCTTGCTATAATCATAGTCAGTGACCTGGACGCAATCAAATCATGTCTGTCGTCAAAACCCACATAGCATGTTTCACAGGCGTCACCGGCTTCGCCGCCCAATACGTATCCATTACAATTTCGTGCCGCATAATAATAGCAACGTTGACAGCCCAGATCCGCCTTAGAGTCCTTGTGTTTGAGAGGCGGCCTGGGCAGTGGCTGTTGAGGTGCAGGCACTGGTGGCAACGATTTCTTTGCGTATACGCTCACTGCCCTTGGAGGCGGAAAGCTCGTTTGTATCTTTGGCAACGATGGGCGTCTTATCGAAGCGCGGTCCTCGGTGGGAGGTGAGGCAGGAGGTGTGGTTGGAGATGGCGTTGGCAACTGAGCTCGCTCCAAATGTTTAGCTGCAATAGTTCGATTCAAATCTTCCGTCTGAGGGTACGTCCGTCGGTTGAGGAGGGATCCGAATCGAAATCGCCGAGGGCTGAGTAGAAATGACTTCTTGCTGCGCACACTGGCTGCATCCTCCTCTAGCGGCGGTGATAACGGTCTAGCATTTTGAAATGCTCCTCGCAGGTCGTAGTTGGAAGCCGTACTGCTATTTGATATGCTGCTGATCGATGAATGTGCGCTCGGTGTATTCGGCAAATCTCTGAACAGGTTGTCGAGATATGCAGGTCGTTGGCCTACAGCCGACGGTCGTGGAGCGTAGGCCATGGTCATTGTCGGACGCCGAGTGTTGTTGATGATGCGACGGTCTAGTATTGTTGGTGCCGTGCCTCAGATATGCCGACTTGGGATCTGGAGGAGAACAGGCTGGCGTTTCAAGTATGTTGGGTGGGATCGAAACCTGAATCAGCGAGCTGCATAGGAATCTGAATCGATCTTTGCTCGCAGTTGGCAGTCAAGCAGAGACAGTGAAATGCGTGTGAAGAACGAAGGTGGTGGGAGATTAGCGTCCAAGTACGAATCTGTGTCGACAGGACGACCCAAGGGAATGCCTCCTCTTTCCGTTCAACCTACTAAGCTCCCCAGGTCCTGTCTTAGCTCTCTGCGCCATAACCCAAAAAGCTCTAACACTGCGCTTCGATGGAGCGTCTGCTGAGACCGGCTAGGATCGCCCTTTTCTCCTGTACGGGATGACGAGAAAGGCCCAGCAGACGGCACTTGGGCCCGTCGGCATGGCGTGAAGTGTGCTCGGGCACCGCACGTACAGGGAAGCGATGGCCAGAGTCGAGTGCAGGAGGTGTTGTCACCGTTGCTGTGTTCCCGGCAGATCGCCACAGACGCCGTGCATGGGCCTGGTGGTACTAGCTAGGAGCCGCATCCCGCCTGCAGGGGAAATCCCGTGGTATTAATAACGAAGAGAGATGCAAACGAGGTCAAGCGTGCCTCAGTCTTGGATGGAAGCACCGCTTTTTGGTCTCCGATTACCTTTCTCGTCTTGTGAATTGCCAGAGCAGGAGTTGTCTATTTGAAGCAGGCCATGGGTTGGAATGAACCACCCGCGACATCCAAAACGCGGCCACGGCTCCAGCTGTCCGCAGGCGTGCGGCTTCGACCTTTGGCCTGTGACCTAGCAACGGTGGTCATTGTGTCCGGTGGTGTCTACTGCAGTCTAGCTCGCGGAACACGCAAAGCGCAGGCCAGGCGTGCCGAGGAGACAGCACGCCGCAGCACAGGCCCTTGGCTTGTGAGTGAGTGAAACTAGCATGTCGTCGCTTGCTCTTCCAAGATATATCGAAGTCGTACCTTTGACCCGCCATCCGTCTCCAAGCCGACCGTTCCCGGCGATAAGGGATTCGCGGATGAGACAGCGGCCAGCTGGGAAGACTGGCACTCCGTTGAAGGGGGATTTGAGTAGCTTCCTGCCTACACCGCAGCCTTTGATAGCCGTCTCAGACTGAACCGCAGATGTTGGTGGTGCGGACAGGCGGTGGTGATCGGCACAGCTCCAGCCGATTGCGGGCGACTTGCTGGAACGCCGGGCAGCAGTGTTGACAGGCAGACCTGCTCGCCGTTGCCAGTTTCATCACGCTGGTGCTAGACGCATACCGTCTAGCGGTGCTGGAATGAGCCGCAAGCACGTTCTCATCGTTCATCGTCCCCCAAAACCGCGCAATCTGTTGAGGGCTGATGGCGGAGAGGCTCAACTGTCAAGCACGCGTTTTAGATTGTACGTACATTGCTAACTTTTTCCAGCCCCGCCGCAGGTGGACTCTACAGTCAGCATTCATGCGACCAGACGTACATGTAGCTGTGGACAAAACACGAAACAAAGGCCCAAGAGCATACGAAGTCGACAGTTCAGGAGTGCATTGAAGAGCCGTGGTGCCTGCAGAATGTGGTCCAGAAAAGGCCCGCTCTGCCAAGACTCGACTCCGCTCCCCACCGACCCGCCTGTTCTTCGCGCGTTCCTGGCCGACCTGACTAGTGGCATCATCGCATGATGATTGATGATGATCCATATGGAACCATAGGCCCTGTCCCGGTGCAATAGCAAGAACTCCGATCTTCACTCGCTAGGTTACTCGGACCACCAGCATGACCACTTCTCTCAGAAGAAGAAGCGTTCCGTGAAAGGGTTGTACAGGTCAAGATAAGACGTCTTTACGAAATAAAACCTTGCTCACTCGCTGTCCCATCGGCCCTGTCAAGGAGGGATAAGAACAGTACTCATTGGGCAAACAGGCAATTGACCAGACACGGAACTATACCTCCTAGCGCCTGTGGTACAAGAAGCAGCACGTCTACAGCAGAGCTGAGGATATGGCGGCGTCGAGAAGCAGGCTGTTCTTCATCAGTCTCGAACCCGGCAGCAAGGCCGGGAACTGCATGCGAGTGCCGCGCTGCATGCTCCCTTTGAGCACACTTGGGACCCTCGACCATGGCTCCAAGGACCATACACTTCTCCTCAATTTGAAATGATCACCAGCTGGATCAGGTCGTAACTTGTTGGAAAAGCGCCGCCGTCCTCCGTGTCTGGCGAGACCTCAAGATGAACCATTGCAATCTATGCCATGCCTGCAACAGGCGAAACTACGTCGATTGTCCAACCACGACAGGGTCGCTCGCTCGGTCAGAAAGCCTGCTGGCTTCATCACAAACCGGAACTGATGGCTGATGAACTCTGCGGATGTTGGAGAACCACCTCACACCCTTGCTTCATTGGAATACGGATTGACATTTGACAGGCACAGCTACAGGGGACTGAAAAGTATATATATCACCTCGGGCTCCAGAAACCGACTGCTCTCATCACAATGAGCCCCGCACTGGATAGCAGGCTCCCTTGTCGATACTGTTCTGAACGACTCCGCGGGCAACGTGATAGCGAGGCCAAGATGGGACGAAGCCGCGTTTCATTCAACAACGGTGTGCGATGTCACTCACCAACCTTCCAACTGCAGTATCGATTAGTCTCATTCAGCATCGTGCGCGGTACGATGCGAGCACAGTCACTGTCACAGACATGTTCTGAGTCTTACCGATACTTGCGGCACTCGCTCGTCGCACATCGCTAATGAAGATGCTCTTCATCCCGAGCCTTACTGCGCGCAACCTTGCGATACGATCGGGCCGGAATCATAGCTTTGAACAGCTTGCTATCGGCTTCTCCAGGCATGCAGCGCACCGTGATGCCGGCACCTTCAAGTCTGAGCTCTTCCGATTCTGTGATCGGTACACTCGCATTGACCGCGCCGGCCATCGTTTCACAGTTTTCGCGCGGCGTTGCTGGACATGCAGCTGTTCTTGTGTTGCCTCCTGCTGACAGCCTACAGAGTGCGCAACACCTTATCCTATCAGCACAGAATATCGACTCCTCCAGAAAGCAACAGACCGCCAGCGCATACGCGTTTCGTTCCTGACTCCAACCACCTTGATGGCCCTGCCGAACTCTATATGGTCGGCACCGCGCACATAAATACGCCCTGCAGGACCCCTCCCACCTCACGCGTTTCGCTTTCCAGCCCACCAACGTCCGGTAAATCCTCAGGCCTCTCACGCTGCTGGTCATTGTTGGCACGCCGAGTCAGAAGCCTCTGGGACGTTGATACGTTCTCGCTGCATGGCTGCCCATCAGCTCCGGCATCGACTTCGGCAGCATATCACTCCTGCGATCTCGAGAGAATCAGACCAGACAACTACGCACGTAATACACTCACACAAGACTGCCCCTTTCCTCCATGGTGGTCGAGAAGAATACGAGTACCTCGTCACAGTCTGTCTGCTTCGATCACGAACCGAAAGAGAAAACACTCATCGATCAGAATGACATTCGCAATTCCTCCTACAAGCTACCGAGGTCGGCCATATCAAGTCAATCCACTGCATCTGCCCGTACGTACAGATCAGAAGACATGTACAAAGAGAGTCAAGAAGAGATCTCGTCCTTTCCCAACTTCCCCTAAGCAACATCCACTACTTCCTCACCAACACATCGACAACATATAAAGCAGCATGCACGCAAAGAACAATACAAAGGGTATCACTAATGCCTCCCATCCCAAAAAAGATCACATCCCGCAAAACGCCAGTCCAGTTAATTCCTCTCCATGATTCCCCAGTTTTGCTTTTCCCTTGCTGTTTTTGATGATGATCATATTGGCCGTCCCAGTCCTGTCCCTTGTCCCTTTCCCATGCTATGCAAATATCATTCCATATCCCCATCGCATCCATTTGATCAAACAAAAATCTCCTTCTCCAAATGCCGTTCAAATGCAGCTGATGATGCCGTCAACTCACTCACTCACGTAGGAGCATTCACCTCAGGACGTTTGACATCCGGATTAACATTCCCCGGCAAAAGCAAATCAATGCAAAGACCCAACATATCGCTCGCCTCATGCAAAAGCTCCCACCGCGGTTGCCGGAAACAATCTCGCATCAAGATCAATAAGCCCAAACACGCGTTACGGTCTTTCAATCCTTCCAGATCTTCCGGCGAGGCGATACCTCCTACTCGGATCAAGAATCGCTGCATGTCGTAAATTTGCGATTCGCGTGTCGTGAGCGCGAAGCTGGCTGCAGTTGTAATCGGTCCTTCCAGAGCGTATCCGTACGACCAGACGGTCATGCAGGCAAAGTACAGAATGTACGGACGGTTGAGTAAGTAGTCATCCCGGGCGCTATAATTGAAAGTCGGCAGCTTAGTCGAATCCGCACCGCTTCGCAGCGTAAGATCATTATCGGGTATCAGTACCTCGCACAGGAAACGCAGGGCATAGAACGTGGCGTCTCGCGCTCGTGCCGTAGCTGCCCAGTTGTCGCGCATGCGGCGCTGCACAGCTGCCCGATCTGATTCCGTCACGATTCGACCGAGCGCACGTTCCGCACCCGCAAATATCTCGCAGTCGACGATGTCCACGTGCATGGCCATGTGTGCTAGACTGTGCAGGCAGGTTCGTGACTCGAAAACGTTGTCGCGGTGGTCTGGGTGGCATGTTGACTTGTTGGTTTGAGAAATACCTGCTTGCCAGTCGCCACCTTTTGCTAGGCACTCGTCGAAATCTCGTCGCCAGAAATCGAAGGCGCGAGTCAATGGAGAGCGCCAGCGTGTTGGATTGCCCAGTGTGTTGGATGCGCCGATCGAGCTGACTTGAAGGTCACGCTGGTTCATGTGCCAGCTCACGTTCAGCAACCCCGCCATGAGAATGACTCGTCCGAACACATTGGTGCGAACTTTCTGTCCGTTCAGTGTCTTCTTCAGCCCTTCGAGGAAGCTGGTCGGTTTGAAGCCATTCGCAGCTAGGCTCGCCTCGACCCGTTGAACTTCTGCACTGCTGGTGGCAGACCATAGCGCCTCGTCGCAGGGTAAAGGTAAACGCAAGTCATGCGGCGACATCACAGCCGAATGCCCGAATAGTGTTGCGTGCGTGGAGTCTATGATGAATGCCGCGAATGCGACACGTCTGGTCGCCTCTGCCGATATCCATTTGTTCCAGAAGGCGTCAGGTGTGTTTTGACCACTGGTGTTGATGCTGCCGTCCGGTCCAGGTGGTGTTCGTGTCGGATCGGCTACCGAGTCGTTGATGCCTCTTCCTATCAGGGATGAGCCCCTTCGCATGACCGTCAACGTTGTCGCGTGATGCACATGAGCTCGTTCGTGGAGTGGCCGCGTGCTGTACATCTTCTCAAACAGCTCAAGAAGCAGCATTGTCTGGAAAGTCCACAGTTTCGCAGTCGGGCGGAACTCGGGATCCTTGAAGACCTCCCATCGAATGTGATGTGCTGCGAAGAAAGCCAGCTCCGCACAATTCTTGATTTGATCAGGAGTATGCGTTCGCTCAAGACAGCAGGCTCCCAGACACATCTGCGCCAGCAGGAGAAGATCCGGGCAAGTTTCCGGGTTGAACGTTGGACGATGCAGAATTGGCATCTGCTGGTGGATGTGGATCCAGTAGCTGGTCATATACGTCTTGAGCATGTTGATACTCAGCGGATGGTTGAGGTCATTCTTGTCTCCAGACACAATCTCATTCTTCACTTTTCGACCTGGCAACTTCTCGATGTCGTCCCAAGACTCCACCAATCTAATGATGCGATTCTGCTTCCGCTCGGATATCAGACTCTCACGCATACTGAGGTCCATGCCTTTGAGTGTAGGTGAATCCGTCTTCCATCCAGCGTTCGCTGCGGCTTGTTCTGCGGAGAGACCGTCCGCTTCGAGCTGAGCCAAAGGTACGTTTGGAAGCTGCAAGCCATATGTAGACTCCGGTGGCGGCGAAGGGACATCTAGAGCCATACCGCCACTTTCCAGAAGCTGGTTGAACAAGGCATCATCCAGCGCAGACTGCGGTGATCGATTGAAGCCGTCGCTACCGAACACCGGCATGGCGTATGTGGAGGCGAATTGGTCCATCATGTTGAAGTCGCTCAGAATGCTGTTCGCTCTTGAGTTCTGGAAAGGGTCCTGCGACATCATGGACGGAGGTGACATCGCGCCAGAGCTGTTTCCATAAGGAGCTGGCGGCATACCGAACGGAGGTAAGGTAGGGAGGTTGGAATAGCCCTGTGGTTGCGGTGGTCGGTATTGCTGATTTTGCGGGGTCGGGGTGTTTGATGGATACGGGGGTTGGTTGTACATGGCTCCCGGTGGTTGTGGCGAAGGGAGCGGAGGTGGATGCATAGGCAATGAGTTGAGAGGCTGATTCTGTGTGTAGCCGTTCACCAGAGAAGGTGGCCTGTTCATTTGGCCATCCATACTGTACCGTCTCGTGGTACTTGGCGACGGCGGAGGCATGGTTCCAGGGCCGTTGTTGAAGCCGCCTGGGTATGCGCTGTATGATGCGCCGGCACCAGGTTGGGATTGGTTCTCTGTCTGAAGTGGACGCAGCTCGTGGAGAGGTTGGTTCTGGGTCTGATTCTGGGCATGATTGGGATACTGTTGGTCGTTGGAACTGTTATATTGTTGAACCGCATGTGCTGGTGGCGGTACGTAAGATTCGGATAGCGTCGTTGAAGTTGGTCCCGGGTGCGCGGAGTCGACAGGCGATGAGCTGATGGTGTTCGGTGCTCCCGACGTTGTGGCGTCTTGCGACGAGATTGGGTTAACGGCAGCTTGTCGTTGACTCTGGAGGAAGGCATCCTTGCGTTGAAGGTGCGACCCCTTGGCCGTGTGTCGCTCCTTATGCCGTGCGCAAAGATCGGCCCGCACAAAATGCCGGTCACATCCTGGAAAGTCGCAATAGTAGATCTGCTTTGGTGTGTCTGGAGAAGATGTTAGTGCCAGATCGACCGAATTGTGCTCTCGCGGTTCTAAGGATTCACGCACGATTCAGTTGATGTCTATACAGATGTTCGGCGCGGGAGTACGACTTGCCGCAATCGGGCTGCGGGCACTCATACTTCTTGTCCGTGATTTTAATCACCCTGCGCTTCTTCTTGGGCTTTGACTCGGAAGTGTCGTCGACGTCGTGGTCTGCGTCGTCCACCTCCACCACCGCGTCCTCATCATCGCTGGTCTTATTCAAACTGCTGTTACTGGTCGTGGGCCGCTGGCTGATCGGCGTCGCAGCCACAGTTCCACCACCCCCACTGCCACCTCCGCCTGCGGCCTTGCTGGCCATGGTCGTTACGCCGGGCATGCGACGATGCACTACGCAGTCCTCGATCGCGGACTGCACTGGCTGCGGGTATTCGCGCTGTGTCGGAAGTTGCTCGTCGCCCGTCGGCGATTGACGTTCATGCTCGAGTTGGTACGTGCCGCCTGCGCTCTGGTCATATCATGTCCCGGATGCAGTGTTGGCGCTATGGGAGGTCGGTGGGCGTCGGGAGAAGGTCTGTGTCGGCGGGCGGGCAGGCAGTCACGGTCCAGCTGATGGGCCTGGCAGGATCGAAGGGCACGCGGTGGTCTTGAGGATGACACCAAGACGCAATGGAGGCAATGCGTGACAGGGTTCAGCGCGCAGGACAACTGTGGAGTGCGGAGACGATGCGCCAGTAGTGAGCCACTGGACGTGAGAGTTTACGCCTTGCGATCCAACGGGCCAGGCGTTGATTCCGAAGCGGCAACAGACCTTGATCCCGTCCTGCTGTGCTACGGGCGTGAAGCACTCTTAGCCGTCACCAGTCACTTCTCCGTGCGGAGACGGGCGTACCACCACGCACACGAAGTCGGGGTTTGTGCCAGCCAGAGCCAGCCAGAGCACTGTGACGAGCGAGCGCCTCTTCGCTCACCACTCTGAGTCTATGCCCAAGGACTCCGAAGCGCAACCAGCGAGTTACAGACAAGTACTCGAATGATGACCTGAAGTCGCCAGAGTGGGGTGCGTGGGATGTCCTCCGACCGGGTGCGCTATGCAAAAAATGTACTAGTGCGCTAACAAGAGAGCGTCCCAAAATACGTTCCAGGAAAGCCTCGTGAGCAGCGCTGCCTCCTCCTCACCAGACATCAGCCATGCCAGCCCGGCACGAGCGGAGCCAGTACCTTCTATAACCATCAAAAGGTCGGCGACGTGCTGATTACTTGCCCAGAAGTCGATTGGGCCGCCCAGACGACCCTCACTCGCAAGGACCACGGTGAGATCGCAACAATGCAGGCGTGCAGGTGCCAGGTTGCATGCGTATTAGGCGGGGAAAGAAAGGTTGTACAGGCACATACATCTCGCTACATCCTACGAGCACCGACAAGCACTGTCCCTTCTTCTAGCAGGCAAAGGCGACGACGGGACAAGATTCGAAGCTCACACACGCCGGTCAGATGCATCATCCTGGCCACCCCAGACGCGAGAGGCGCCGGAAAGGGCTCTTCTGCGATCTGATTAGAAGAGCGGCGAGCTGCGAATCAAACAGTCTTTGCGGCCTTCGACTTCCTCCAGCACAAGCCTGTCCCGCCTCGTGGTTTTGACGCAGTTCGCCACAAATGGTGCCAAAGTTAAAGGTCGCATGTCCGATCCGCCTGGCGCGCGTTGCGCCTTGTGGCTCTTGCCTTGCATCTCCTACTGCTGAACGCTGTAACCGGCCAGCGGAGGTGAAGCCGGAGAAGGCCATTCCTATAACTGATTCTGAGAGCTACAGTACAATCAAGGTTTGTGAGTAGCGTACCGGGCGTCGATTCAACCCTCTAACCCAGCGCGGGTAGACAGCCTCGCGATAACGGGCGTCTTGCTGTACCGGAGGCCTAGAAAGGCAGGTCTCTTACTAAAAGCGTGTCGCCTTCTTGGTAAGACCAGGCGTTGTAAAGGGGGCAAGCAGTTGCGCTACTCACAAACTCTAAACGTACTGTAACAGAAACTCCGCGATGTAGATGCTGAAGCGAACGACAAGACGTACCTGCGTACCAAGTGCCGCTTTAAGCGAGCGAGACACGAATGCTTCTGCAGGTCGGCGACGCACCTTGGAAAGTATAGAGGAATGAAGGAAGGAGCTCGCATGAGACCTCACTCCATCTAGCACCCTCTCTACTTATCGATAGCATATCAACACAGTCCTTGCGAACATGCCAGGGCGATATGCGAACTTCTTCGATCATTCTAGGTCGAAGTTTCCCCATACTGTACGACATCAAGACGTTCGCATGTTCGGAGTCCTTCACAACTCGCAAGCCGTGTCAGCCTCTCTTTCTGGAAGTTGAAGCTCAGCTGCACCCCCACGCCTCGGAAAGCGCGGGATGTCATCTTCAAATACACCCTTCGGGACTGGCACGAACCGCTACCAAAGAATTCCATTTTCCTCCGATCGGGATGCCACGAGACGAGACGATCTTCCCGTTCGGTAGGCCTCAAACCGATCACCATCCATAACTAGAACTTCACTTCATCGCCAACAAGGTGTTCTTCACACCGAGATCTTCTCACTCTTCGGAGCCGGAGACAACCAGATGCGACAGATCCCTACTTACCCCAGCCGTGTGGCGCTTACAGTTCCAAGTATGTACAAGGCAAGGCTGGCAGCGGAAGGAACACTGCCACCGTACCAGACGCAAGGTAATGCTTCCTTCAAGAAGCCTAAAAAGAGTTACCTAAGACGTGGGATACAGTACGCAAAAAGGACATCCTTCTCTCTCACATCAGTCACCAACAAGAGGTGATGGGACTGGGAGAGGATACATACTTCCGGTCGCTTAATCGAATTGAGCAATTGTACTTATTAGCATCCGAGTTTACCGTAGTCATGGGTCGTCCAACAGCAAGCAGTCTAGTCCAGTCCAGACAACCCTCATCTCATGCATAACCTACAACCTCTGTCTGCCCTACGCTACTCCCAGCCCAGGCTGTAACCATCGCCTTTCGCCTTTCGCCTAACGCGCCAGCCTTGTTGCATCGCTTATATACCATATGCACGCGTCAAAGTCTACCAGGTCGAACAATAATAACACATGCATGCAAGCTATCGATCATCGAGCAACAACAGAGCCTCAGGAACGACCACCCTTTCAAGATGCGCATAATCGCCAACGACCTGGCTGGCATTCGCGATGTTTGTGCTATTCCCCACAGTGTGCGCAAGGCGAAAATAAGACGCCACCGATGCTCCACCAGCCTGGTGCTGTCAGACACGTTTCCCGGTCAAGACGTCTGATTGTATCATCATGCGTGCTTGCATTTGTGCATCACACGCGCCAGTAGTAGTAGGCTCCATACTCGTCTATGTGTGGAAGGTACTCATCAGATTCTTGGTTGTGAATGTGGATATGGATGGAGACTGTTACTAGCCAGCCTCGTCTCGGAGTATTAGCCGAAGAATAATCGTATTGTTTGTAGCCTGTCGGTTTGCTGGTTTGAAACGAAGTCGTAGGTAGGTGGTGGTCATGAGACCAGGTTCTTGGAGCCCAACTTGCTGACGTAGAAATGCTTGGCTGATGTGAGTGTGTTGACGGATACGACGACTTGCGTATGCGTATGCGATGACTGGTCGTCGGCCTCCCACGCTGCCTTGCACTGCTAGCACCGCCGTCATCGGCACGGTCTCCGAGGTGCTGCATGTCCTGTGCAGGACACACACTTCTTATTTGTTCTCCACTCCATTGGCACCCTCCTTGCCTTCACTTCCCGATGCTGCCCCGTTGGCATTGGCAGCATGTCCGACAACTCCATTCCCATAGTACTCATCCTGCTGCTTCTTGAACTCCTCACTGATATCCTTCACACCACTGGGCTCCTTGTCCAGCTTCTTCCAGTATGCCATGCGATTCTCAAGAAGCTCTGCTGCCCATTGTTGTACTTCTGGGAGGACGATGCGCTTAGCAACTCTACTGAATTCACCCAAATCAACCCAGCCGCCGTGCTCTTTCTCGTATTCGAGCATTTGGAGGAGTAGCTCCATCTTATCCACGTCGTGCACGAAATGCGATTCGAGGGTTTGTGAGTCTTCGTATTCTTGCCAGACTTCGCGAATGGATTGGCCTGCGGCTCCTCCGTGTACTTGGCCCAGCAAAGTTTGTGTGAGATAATCCATTGTTTCGGCTTCGCGGCGAGATTTCTCTGTTTTGCTTACGCCGTCTACGGGTGTGATGTCTCCGACGAGCGATTCGGCCATATCGTGGACGAGGGCCATTTTCGTGCATCTTGCGAGGTCTATCCGGCTGGCAAGACTAGGCGGACAGAGCATAGTGATGATTGCCATTCTGTACATGTGATCGGATATGGATTCGCCATGGTTGATGTCGAAGCGGCGCCAGCCTTCACGTTTGGTCGTTTTTAGGCGTTCGAGGATGTGGAAGAAGGGTAGAGGGGACGAAGAGTCTTTTTGCGGTTGTTCGATGAGTGTGGAGAGGACTATGACAGATCTTGTCAGTAAATGTATATTGCAGGAAGACTTGAACGATACAAGGTAGGCTCACGGAGCGCTCCCTCTATGGCTGTTGGTAGCAATGCGTCTTACCTGTGTCTGGTGTCCAGTGGCTCTCGTTTGTTTGCGTCTTGGTCAAGAGGCCTGAGTCCGGTTCTATCCTTCGCAATCAGTATGCTATCCTCTGAACGTATGGTGAAAGTTATTGCTTCTCGTACTGGGCGGCTCATTGGTCTGTGTCGCTTCTGGCGCCATGGCTGGTATGCTGTGCTACAGTGGTTGGAGGGGTATCGGTATCGGCGCACGTGGAATGCGGGAATGTCTGGGTATGAAGACGCGTTTCTGGGCGACGGGTCGCTATGCGGCTTGTGTGGTATTAACAGTGGTAGAGTCGGAGTGACTAGCAAGCGTTTGAAACAGGACCGGCTTCCTAATCTTGTATTAATGCGCTGAGAAGCAAGATGCGGTGAAGAATGTGCCTGATGCTGTTTGCGTGTAGGAAGCAAACTTGGCTTGGAGATTGATTGGGAGGTCAACAAAGCGAATGTTGATAGCACATGCCGTTGCGGTTGGCGCGAGACAGGAACCGGCCACACGTCGACAGCCTCTGAACCGCACAGCAACGGCGAGCCGAACGTCAAGTGTAGTCAGCATCTGAACCAGTGTTTCTATTCCGTAGATAGAAACATCCCTGCGTCGATCTTAGCCGAGTGTTTACTGCAGGAGTACATCACATCGTCTCTCCCCAAGTATAACGGTCTGTTCCACACGACACAAGTTTGATTGCACTTGATAGTCCTCGTGCACCATAAAGGAGCATATACTCCTTGCTCCCACATACGCGCATCTACCCCGCTGGTACATGATATCGCCGCCGCCAGCAATGCGATTCATGGCAGAATCAGCGGTGTCAAAACATGGAACCACCTGCCAGAGCCAGAACCTCGTCCGATGCGACCTCGAATCATAAGCGGACTACTTCCAAAAGTATCGCCAGTCTCAATGGCTTTGATCCGAAGAGCGCAAGCAACGGCGGGACCTTCATCTCGCTGTTCCTGAGGAATTGTCGACTCTTGAACTTCGACCTCCTGCCAGACTGGCCCTCTATCACACCCGCGAGTCTCGGAAACAACGACGCTCGAGCGAGAATAAGATGCGCCGAGTGGAGCCTCTACCAGCTGTTCAAGATCTACGACCCCGCGACCACCTTGGACAAGCTACAGCCCTTCTTCCCACCACTCGAGCCCCTCCAGAGCATCAACCTACGGGCAGCGCTGTACAGATGCCTCAACGATCTGAAGAAGAACGGAGTGTTGGGACGAGAAACGGTGCTGCGGAAGTCCATGATGGACGACTGCCAGGGAGACAAGTTCTGGGAGGTGTGCCTCTCTTTCTCTGCAGTTGTGCTGAGAAAGATCACAAAGGGGAACAAGAATCGCCTGCCATATGAGAAGCCGACAGCTGAAGCAATTGGGACAGCGAAAAAGCTGAGCAGGTCTCAGAGGGAGAGCATGCTCCCTCTCGCAATTGCACACAAGGCCGCCCTGACGAAGGTGTTGTCAGAGAACCAGAGGAAGAGACAGGCTTACTCGAGGCTGTATGATGTGCTGCTGGACAAGGAGTCAGATCTAGAGACGAGGAAGTTGCAAACTCAAGAGCAAGAGCGAAGCAAGCCCAAAGCTATTGGCCTGGCGAAAGACGTGCTGGACCGGAGATGGGTCGGAAGCGATGAGCTGAGAAATGCTCTAGTCAATGGAGACGAAGTTGCCGGAACGGACAATATCTTAACGAAATCCTTCGACTCAGTGTGGAGATCTAATGAGCGAGGCCAGCTCTTCAAGCGCAATGCTGCTGAGGTTGGCATTCTGGAAGACCTCGAGAACCGCACGCGGCATCAGAAACGGCGCTTGCAGAAATGGCAAAACTTCCATGAGAAGCTGCTCAGCTCTAAGCCTCAGCAAAACAAAGGCTCGGATGCAGCAGCAAAAGCCCATCAGTTCCGATTCGACAAGCATCAGAACATGACCATGCGCGATGTTATAGACAATCCTCCGCCACCATCGCCAGCCAGACACAATCGCCATGCCAGCACCACAAAGTACGATGAGATCCTAACGGCAATGCGCGAGGAGCTACGAAAGAAGTCTGCCACCGACCCTGGCTCGCCCACAAAACCAGTAGATCGCGTCCGGAGACCGTCGGTGAAACGCCAGAGCATGTCAGTGGATGCTATGATGCGTGCATCGCCTGAGCCGCATCAAAGGTCTATGTCTCAAACGGCTGTGCCTGTCCGTCCACGATTCGGCCAGCGAGTCTCGTCACGATCGCGATCCTATCAGGCTCCGAAAGTGGTGGGCCAACGCGAGCCTATACCATTGAAGTCGGAGATCTTCTCGCCACTCAAGACAGAGCGAACGAACTCAGCTTCTCCAAGCTCCAGAAGAGGCTCCTCAATGCTAGCATCGCCGCTTGAGGACCCATCACTGGAAGCTAGCCTTGACGGTGCAGTTGGTGGAGCATCAAATCGCTCGCGCCAGGGAAGCGGCGATTCGAATGCTCTGGCGGGTCTTGGTATAAGTCATTCCGCAACGCACAGCAGAAACACATCTGACAGGAGTAATATTTCCGCATGGAGAAGATCAGGCAGTGAGAATCCAGACAGTGCCGTTGAGCTCCCCTCCAAAGAGCCACCTGTCAACAGGAACACGGAAATTGGTGGAAGGAAAGTACGTGGCACTCTTGCTGAGCGCACAAGAATGTCCATGGCACAGGGCAGTACCGACAGTCTCCAAACCGCGGCGATACCCGATTTGCAGCCTCCCAGAAGCGCCAGCCCGGAGATGCCACAAGCCAGCCCTGTGCTCTCCGACATGACCATAACGAATGACGATAACATGGTACCGTTACCAGAAAGACGACCAACGTTGGAAGAACGCACACGACAATCTATATCCTTGGCCCCTCAGCCTGCACCTTCAAAGAAGATCTCTCATACTCGTTCACGTACCTCTCATTTTCCCGCCAACAAATGGGATACGCCTGAAAAGAGACCAAGAAGCTCAACCGTCAACCTTGATGTTGATGATGATCGACATCCGTATCGGCGAGAGCGCAGTATCACCCCACGGGACAAGCTCTTCGAAGAAGATGCAGAGTACTCGTCCATCTTCAAGGCAAGACCGAAGCTGGCTCGAAGCCCTGACATGACGCCTATCAGAGACTCGGGGCATGGAAGCATGGATAGCGAAGTGGAAGTCAGCTTTGCTGACGATGATGTGGCTATGTCGAGCCCATTGATGGGCCGTTGAGGAGGAAGAAGTGGTAAGAGAGAAAACGCAAGCACAAAGAACAGAGAAGAAATGACAGACGAAATGAGAATCAGGTATGAACGGAATGGCTATGACCCTCAATCTCCTAACGTGATAGCGTTGAGCGTTGTTGTTGATCTAGATTGCGGTTTCCCTTTGCAAACTTCAGCCAGAAATGAAAAGACATTACCCATGGCCTCCATCCCAGAGGAATACCCCCTGTCGACTAAATAGTCTCCAGGCACTGGAGCTCCCGTATGACTACCTCTTTATCGGCTATTCTCTCGCGCGGCCAAGGCACTCTGGATGCCCTTATACCCGCAATTGAACTCCATATTCCTAGCGGCACGCTCTGCAACACCCACGCCCGAATGAGTCTTTCGAGTCTCAGCTAGGACTTGCGCTGTCCTCTCTCGCCTCACGGCTCCGATCAGTTCCAGCACCTTCGGCGCTTCCTCGCGCGTGGTTCCTGCTTTGAGCAAACTCAACGCTTCTCCATCTTCGACAGACATGTTGGCGCCTTGTCCTTGCCTGAAGTACGTCAGTCAACGCTCATTCACCTGAGAAAGTAGGGAACTTACATCGGCGTCATCGCATGCGCGGCATCACCAATCAAAATCGCCCTCCCCTTCGTCCAAGTCGGCAAAGGCTCCAGATCTTGCAACTCCCAGACCTTCACCTCTTGCGCACATGACAGCGCTTTGACCAACGTATCCTGGAAATCGGCGAATGCTTCTATCATCTGCGAACGACTGCCGTCGGCGTGCCAGGAATCTTTTTCGGGTTTGTTGGAATCGTCTTTCTTCAAGATGCAAGAGATGTTGACGGCGGTGGAGTTTTTGATGGGGTAGACTGTGATTACTCGGCCGGTGGAGTCGCCGGAGTAGATGACTGAGGAGCAGGTTTCTTCGGGGCGCATACATTGCGGCAGGGGTTGGTTTCCGAGGACTCTTTCGACGTCGATTCGAGCGACGACGGTGCGGTAGCATGTTAGACCGGTTTTGCGAACGGAGTACCCTGGGCCGACGATTGAGGAGCGGAGGCGGGAGTGTACGCCGTCGGCGACTGTCATATGAAAATCCCGTCAGCAGGACTGCGGCTACTATTCTTCACGATGAACAACTCACCGACCACGACATCCGCCTCATCTCTCGACCCATCACTCAATTCCACAACCCCCGATTCCGGATCCAACGCCACCACCGCATTCTCAAAAACCATCTGCATCCTCCCTTCTCCCTCTTTCCCGTTACCTTCGGCAGCAACCCTCATCACCTCCCCCCTAAAATCACTCCTCCCCATCGCCAAAATCTCCGCTCCAAACTTCCCCTTCATATCCATCTCAAAACTCTCCTTCAACGTCCCATCCCTCTCATACGTCCTGATCCCCTCGATTTTGGCGGCGCCGGCTTTGGAGGCAGAAAAACCCAAAGGAGAGAGGATATTGACACCATTGGGCGTTATTATGATTCCTTGACCGCCTGTTGCGGTGGAGGGGGTGCCGCGTTCGTAGAGGGTTATGTGGTGGGGGGTGGCGTGGGAGAGGATGGATGCGGCGGTTAGGCCGGCGGGGCCGGAGCCTATTATGAGGATTTTGAGGGGCATGTTGGTGATGGTCGGGTTGAAGCGGCTTCATTCCCTTCTAAAGGTCTTCTTCGAGATGGTATTTGAGAAGTCTGATGTTGTTGCTTCGATCAATGGACACGGTTGTACCTGCATGTCTAACTCCGCCGTTATCCCCGCGAGGCCTCAGTGGCTTCCAACTCGCTATCGTGAACTCCTTATCCCCATGTTGACACTCTCACAAACGCCGAAATGCTTCAGATTTCACCCTTTTGATTGGTTTCTGTCCTCTCAATGCTCGTACGAGCGGAGTTCTCATCCCCTCTCTCCCTCGTGCGAGGGCACTCATAATATCTCATACCCGCTATCCTTCCCAATCCAGTAACCGCTTCACTCCCTCCCACCCCTCTCAGCCGCTTCCCTAGCCAACACCAAGTAAACACTCGCAGTCCACGTATAACTCCGATCCCTCAATCCCACCCCTTCAACCGCATCATAATTCTCCGCGAAACCCGCCTTCTCACACAACCTCAGAAACCTCTCGGCAATAGTATCTGCCATGTTAGTCTCGCCAGCCTGTCGTAACCCCGACTCGATGAGGAGGGTTGTGGCGCCCCATATTGGACCTCTCCAGTAGCCGTCGGATTCGTAGAGCGGGGAGGAGAGTTCTTCGGATGCGAGACCGTATTGGGTGAGGAAGAGGGGGATGTCGGAGATCATTTTCTTTACGATGGAGGAGGGGAGGAATTCTGCTGCTACTAGAGGCATCAGGCGGATTAGGGATGTTGTTTTCCAGGTTTCGCCTGTGATGGCATCTTTAACCTTGAAGCTGTCTCCGTCCCATAGCTCGTCGATCAGTGCGGATTTGAGGTTGTTGTGAAGGGACAACCAGCGGTTTTGTTCGGATTTGGGTTTTGAGAGGACGCGGGATAATTTGGCGAGGACGTCGGTTTGGACGAGGAGGTAGGCGGCGCAGTCGGGACTGACGAGCACATCGTGGCCGTCGAAGGCGGTAGAATTGTCCCAGCCGGAGTCGTCGCCGTCGGCGTACCAGGGGATCGCGGAATGTTTTGTTCGTCTTTGGTCGATCCAGAAGCTCGTCAAACGAGCGGTGTGCTCGTAAAGTGCTACGGTATCTTCATGTTCGACTTCCGACGTCCTTTGCAGAAGTTTTTGAATCGCCCAGCCCTGGATTGGTGGTTTCACGTATGTCCATTCAACGCCAGTATATCCAATACAGTCAGGCAATCTCCCATCTGGAGCTTGCATGTCATGGAAAGCCAAAATCTGATCCAGTGCAAGTCTCGGATCCGCGCCAACCATTCCTAGGGCATTGAAGCAATTATCCCAGCTCCAGATTTTGTTCATCCAGAGTTTGGACATGAGGATGGTTTCGCGGGTCCATAGACCACCAGCTCGGACAATTGATAGCCAGATGATATAGCATGCCAGCTTTTCCGCTGCGGCATGCGTTGATTGCCACGGACATAGGTCTTGAGTGAATTGCTCGATCTTTTGCCGTGATCTCCAAGCTACAACTTCGAATGGAATTGCTTTCGCCTCGTCAATGGTTTCTTCGCCTTCGACTTCTGAGGGCGCGCTTGTCTCCTCTTCCCAGATCAAGATTTCCCACTCATTGTTGCCTTCAACCGGGTCTACGCGAATTCGTGAGTGATCCTTTTGTTTCTTTCCGGTGAACGTGACGGATAAAGAAGCATTGACTGCCACGAAGCTGTAATTCTTGATGCGAGTTGACCCATACACTACTGTTTGGTCCTCCCCTTCCGCTGGTGGTTGTTGAAAGAGATGACATCCCGGATCGACATTCCTGTCGTTGTCCAAAGCCAAAGGCACTTTGCCACGAAGTCGAAGACATCGAGGATTCTGGAAAGCGGCTTCCACAACAACGGAGTCTTGATGCTTCCATTGTAAGCGCGACCTCGTGGCCTGCCATGAGATCGAAGGTGTCGTTTTGCAGAAGCCGGCGGGCTTGCTAAGGTTGTCATTCTCCGGTAGTGGCCTGATAGCAAACATTGGCATAGTATACTCCCGGCATTGGGTGATCAGATAGACCTGATGTCCGGGCGTGAGTTTTCCATGGAAGCCACTCTTCGTCGACAAGCTCAATAATGACCCCTTGTAACAGAAAGGAATCAATGAGACGTCAACCTCCATGTCTTTCCTCTCGCCATTCTCCGTCGCACTGCTTTGTCGTCTTTTGAGAACCATTCTGTCTCAAATTCCAGGTGATGATGAGGCGTGGCCGTTTGTGATCCTTCGAGAAGTTTATAAATACCTTCAATTCTCCTTCGTTCGTGCAAAGGGTAGGTCCCGTGGCGTTACTTTTGAATTACAGAGTTTTCCGATCATGCATGGTATCCAGGAGCTGATCCCCGAAGATGATGATGCCACAATGCGAATGGCGACACAGCGATCAGGGTGTAACCGGGTAAACAGGTCGGCCGTTACTGACATATCAAGTCAATTGCCCCACATTGAGCTCTTTCATTGGTTGTTTCTCTCCGTACCTGAGGCCCTTTCGTCCACCTCCTTTTCGAGTTCAGTTGTTGAGTGTAAGGGTGAGATTAATAATGATGCATTGTTATCTATCGTACAAAGGAATGCTGTTTCCCATGCAAATCACCATGTTATGCTTTTTACGTCGCCAACAAACGGCTCTATGGCGCAGAAGTGTACTCGCAAGCAACACGAGCAGGTGCCTTGTACGCTTTAAGCTGCACATCGATACAGCCCTCCTGGAAACCGGGCTTCTCGTTCGTGGTCCACCACACGCTCCATTTGTCTTGTTCTTGAGTAGGGCAAGCCTTCGCTCCAATTCCGTTGAATGTGAGGTATCCCTGGGCATCGACCGCGAACTTCTCCCGGGACGCGTTCTTGGGTGCAGGCTGCGCACCGGTGGTGAAGCCACTGATTCCGCCTCCCATGCCACTGGCATCGACCTAAAAAGCGAAGAGCGGAAGGTTAGTAGGTGTCTCTGAGACATTGGATGCTTTCCAGCCTTTAGTTCCTTACCCAAAGTTGTTGCGGAGGATTTCCCAACTTGTAGAGGTAACAAGAGCCGTCACTGTACAACACGAAGGTTGCGAAATCTTGCCTCTGGTTGCCATCGCAAGATGGGGTTTGTTTGCCGCCGATGAAGATGCGGCCTTCTGAAGCCGTCAGGTCTTTGTTGATAATTGCGCCACCAGTTGCCGCAACGCCCATCTTGTCTCCGAACGATGGAACTTCGAATTGAGGAACCGGCGAAGGTGCGGCCAGGGCGTACGATGACGCCAGAGCGAAGAAGGCGAGGGTCTTGGAGAGCATTGTGATGGATTTGAATTGGTCTGGGATAATTCTTCGTCTTTGGAGTTTCGGAGGTGCGTTTTCAGGTGGTCCTGGTATAAGAGTTGTGCTGTATTATCAATATTGAGTCAAGACAAAGGAAAGGGATTCAGAGGATATATACTTCCGTTCAGTGGTAACACCGTCAATATAGCGCATGTCATTCTGCCATGTTTGCCTTCTAGATCTCGTACCCAAAAAGCTCCCCGGTCCCAGTACCTTGCATATTGACTAAATTGGCTTTATATAGAAGAGCCCAAGCCAGAGGGCGAACCAGTAGAGAGGCGGTCGTCTCACATGATGTAGAAATGTCGGGGAAACTCCACCGCAAGACCGGTTGACAAATCTGGTCGCCGGTGACGTCTCTCCAGTCGAGTCTCTTTTCAACACACATATTGCGATTATATGAGCATAAACGAGAAGCCGAGGACCGAGATGCTAGAGGTTTACAGGAGGCTAGGGAATCGCTGTTTCCTCTCATGGTTTGCCCTCTTCGCTCACGGGAGCGCATCCGCGTTGTTGAAATGGATCAATGCCAGTGAGAGACAACGACCACAAGATCTGTCAGCTTCCCGTACTGCCAAGTCTAGAGGCTCGTGAAAGGTGTGGCTTGTACGCCTTGGGTCTTGGTCAGGAGATCGGATTGCGAGAAGAGTGTCCAGTTGGTTACATCACGGTGGAGGTACCGGTCTCACGGCGGCAACTAGCTGTTCGACTGTACGAGCGGCATCGTGAGCTCTCGCTGTTCGGGGTTGATGTTGACGACGTTGTTGATGGAAAGGAGGCGAAGAGTGCGTACGGCAATGTCGTCGGTTGTCGGTTCCGGTACGAAACAATCCGAGGAGCCGGCTCAAGCCTCAGGCATCATTCTCAGCCGCGCCTCCCTCGAACTCTCCGGGAGGCAACTGCTTTCGCGACAACAGCAAGTCTGCCTGCTGCCCATCGGTCTATCATCAGCTCGAATGGCATATCGCTTTGACCAACAGATGGATCTCATGCTATCACTTACGTGAAACAACCGTCATTCGTCTCACATCATGCCTTTCCACGAAGACCAGATGAACCTTACCGAGCGACTGGCAACATTTCATGGGTTCTGGGACAACGATGCAGCCGCAGCGAGACAACTGGCTGCCACTGGCCATGTCTATGATCGACCGCCATTGGAAGCTCTCGAGGAAGGGTCACGATGCATCAGTTGCAGCGCCTTTGTGAAGCGAGAGGACAGTATCAGGATTCTCCAAGGCCCGGTCAAGTCCCTCTCAGATGAAAGCAGCGACGCTGAAGACTGCCATCTCCATCACCCGCAATGTATTCGCCTTCAGCTGAGGATTCCGCTGGACCTGCTAGGTGCTATTCCGAGCTCGTTCGGCGCCTTCTCCCGGATCGCTGATATGTGCAAGCGATGGGAACGCTTTGCGTTTCCAACAGAAAACCCAAATCCCCAGCCTGGCCAGAGACGAGATCAAACGAGCCCAATATTCTCTCTTCCGACAGAGCTGCGTCTTGAGATATACTCACAGATCCTGCCTCACCTCGACAAAGAAACTTCAATTGTCAGCCTCAATCGTGATTCGGGACGCATAGTCACCAAAGCTGGCTTTGAGAAGCCCGGGCGACGAGACGACACGAAGATCAACATCTTGAGCACCTGCCGGCTGGTATATGAAGAGGCTCTCGATATTCTGTACACGGGGGTCACTTACAGGTTCGAATCGACAAAACTCCTGTACCTCTTCCTTCGACACATCGGATCCCACGGCAGGCAGCTACTCAAAGCCGTAGATGTGGTGTGCGGTAGCCGAGAGGATGCAGCCGCATTTGCCCTTCTCGGTGCCTGTCCGAAGCTTCGAAGCATCACCATCAGGCTACCAAGGCCCATGCTGCTCTTCCCTCGCGCACCCCTGTGGTGTATAGACGGCGTGGCAGCACTCTTGGAACTCAGTGGGCTGGAAGAGGTGCGCTTCGGAGAGTGCGCACGCAGCGCTGTCAGTGCAAGGTGCTTGAAGGAGGAAAGCCACGATGCAAGGGTTCTGAAGAGGGAGCTCATGAGACCAAGAGGAGAAAGATCGGCAGTGAGGTGGGTAAATGGGACTTTGGACTTATGATGGGGTATAGCTGATGCCAGAGAATGAGATACTTGAATCTGGAAGAACAGTCACAGCTTGCACTCGATGGTCTCGGTAGCCCATTCAATCTTCGAGCTGGAGGCAATGTCGGGTTGCGGACGTCCTGGCAGCGTGTACCGTCTGGGAGCATTCTTTCGTGGTTTTTGAACCGAACTGGACAGGATCTGCCATCAATCGTATAGTCGCGGCTCGTGCTGGAGAGGATGCGTTGTTCGTTTGGCTACCTCCCATGTCTGGCCCTACCAAGATACGCGCTGCGTCTAAGGAAGTCGATCTTTTCAGTGATCACCCCCTTGTCGGATGCTTTGCTCGCACCTCAATCCCGACCGAAAATACGCCGCCGGCCTCTCCTGTCGTCTCAAGAAGTCCATTCGCTCCACGTAGCACCGATCTTGTTTCCGTGAGCGTAGTCTCGTCGTGTTCGAAAGAGAGGTATTCTCGGAGGAGGGCAGGTCTTGGTTTCGTTCCTGAGAACTACTCACACCGCGCACCACGTGAAGGTGCCTGCCAGAACGCAGCGCAAACGAGGACCGGAGTCTTCGTTGCGAGAAGGACAGGTGATAGGGGACAAAGAGGGCCGGAGCCTGCTTTGTGAATGCAAGCAAGGACCGGAGTCTTTATTGCAGGGAGCGTGAGCAGAGTGGAAGGGGAGGATGAGGGGAAAGGGGTACAAGAGGTGATTTTTGAGTCAGAATGACCACGGTCGCCCTTGCAAGTGCAACATGGGGCCAGGGCCTTCTATTGAAGAGGGAAGAAGGTCGAAGGGTGTCGCCATGAAGAGGCCCTTGGCTCACTCGTAATCAGGTTTCTTGGGCTAGTCATATTTGTCGGGGTTTGCGGAGTCGTAAGACTTGTAAGACACGGATGATGAACGCCGGCGGCGGTGACGACGGTCCTCGTCGTAGTCGAACTCGAAATCTTCTGGAACCTTGAAAGCGTACGGGTCTTCGGTCTTCCCGTCGCCAGCTGCCTCTGCGATGTCTTCCGTGCGTGCACCATCTGCTTGCGTTGAGCGGGCCGGGCTTGCCACGGGAGTCTCATCCTTATCCACCGAGTCGTAGGCAGCTCGCAGCTTATCTTGTTCAGCAACTCGCTTCGCTTTGATCTCCTGTTTCTGCACATCGACTGGCGTCTGGGACTTGACCGACATCTTATGTTGCTGAGTAACCGGGATGGAAGGCAGCGGGCACGAAGGAGTACCGTACCTCTCCACCAGACTTGGTAGCGAGCCAGATTGTGATCCAGTCGGCTCAAGCCGAGGTGTCGGGCCAGCAGTGATGATATCCGCACTGGCTACCGTCTGCTCTTGTGCTGATTGCTGTGGGGTGGGTAGCTCCCCATCTGTCTCGTCATCCAGGTCCAGTGCTGCGACATGCAGCCTCTTGGGCGGCGACGGATCCATCTCCATCATCTCTCTGCTCATGGGAATCGAGGCCACTCCGGGGGGAGAACGAGTCGGCACATCATGCCCCGGTCGTATTTTTGGCAGGCTGGACTGCGGTCTGTGGCCTCCAGGCACAGTATGGCCAAAGATGCTCTGCTTTCTGATGGGAGCTTCGTTAAAGACAGCATCTTTCTGTCCCTCAGGCTTGCCACTCTTGGGCATCTCACTTGGCGTTTCTTCGCGCTCAGCGCAATCGGAACAGCTGCGCGGTGTGAAGATTCGAGCAAGCTCTTCGGCGGACAAGGTATTGTTGGAGGCCTGCATTGTAGGCCTGGTGGTGAAGGAGCCGACAGAGTCTGCGTTCTTGCTGACGGCGCTGGCGAGGTCGTTCGCAGGTGCTGGTGTGTTTTCGCTGGGCATCATGAACACCAAAGGTCGACGCCGACCAGCGGCCACGTCGGCATAAGTCGGACGAGTGTCTGTCATCTTTTGTACGGCAAAGGAGTAGTCGTTCACGGTGCAGGTGTGGTCTCACTGGAGTCACTGCGGGAGGATGTGCTTGGCGGACGTGTCGGGTGTGTGGACTACTTCAGAATATTCGAAAAGAGAAGCTTGAAGCACTGCAAGTTCATGCACGGGCCTTCAATGAACGGTCGCAACGTCACTTGGCGCGCTCTCATAGAGTCAGGACGATTTTGGAGTAGCGGCGTCGCTTTCAAAAGCAGAGACTGGACTGATTACCTGGAGACAACTGATGTTGCTGGCATGATGTGCCAGATCACTTGCGGCTAGTCTTGCTCACATCTCACACTCAGGATATATGATCCTTCATTGGGGCAAAGCATACGGCATCTTACAAAGAGATAGTCGATCACAAATTCGCTGGCATTCCATACTCGTAGAGTGTGGGAGCCGTTTCAACGCCACAGGGGAGATCATAAGCTGTTGCCAGGCGCTCTCGATGGGTGGGATTTGCACTCAGCGATCTCTCTTGTTGACAGAGTAGCACTATGCTATGTCTTTGCTCCTATGCGGCATCGTTACTGTGAGCTAGGAGCGAAGGTGAAGCTCCGATCCATCTCAATGTTGAAAGCAAACGGCGCGAAGGGCTCGTTTGATCTCTACTGGAGCAGCTCACTCGACGCTCGGATCACATGCAAACACTGCTGGAAGCGCGGCGAACATCGCCGAAACCTAACCTGCCCTCATTCTTTCTTCAGACTTCTCGCGCTTCTCGCTCCCCTTTACATTGAGCATCACGTCAAGACAGCATAGGCTCCGTCCATGGTCGGCGGCTCACTCAATCCATCATGTCGTCTTCTGAAGATCAGCAGACGGCCCCACCGCAGCCCCCCACTCCGGATGAGAATACGTACAAGCACTTCCAGCACGTTGTCGACGCCGTGACTCGGGGTCCGGTGACAAGTAAGACAACGCTTGCGGCACTATACTGCTTCGACAGCCCAGACATCGACAACCGATTCCTTCGGAACATAACCGGGATCTCTGAGCCACGCATTCCCACCCAACTACATGTTCTGGGTGGTATGGTAGAGCAGTTCCCCATTTTAGCTGCACTCGAGCCTGGCACCGGCGGTGTCAAGGCCTATCTTATGTTCAGCCTGCTGGTAAGTTGAACATGCGACAATTTACTACAGCTCTGACCGTCCAAATAGATGATTGCTCCCGCCGTTCGCTTGGAAGTTGAGTTGACGGACGAGGAACACCTTGACCCACGTCCTTTTCATACCGTGGCCCTTGAATTTTTTTTCAACGAACGCATGGGCAAAAAGCTCGCTGATTTCAAGATCAGTGGCGGTAATATATTCCGATGCCCTACAGACATGGCTTGAAGCTGACATGCTTAGATGATCGCACAGGCTGGAAACGTGTCAGTTTCCTGGGCAGCGCCTCAAACTGCGAGGGCTTTGCCGAGTTGCCTCAATATGAAGACCGCCTCTCAGACACGCAGAAACGCGTCATCAAGACACTCAGATCTTTGGCTCGCCAGACAGAGCCAAAGCATCTTGAGCTCTTGCTGCAGACACAGTCACTGTCCGCTTCTGATCTTGCAGAATTCGACAAGCTCTGTATGCGTCTTCCCGGCGGCAGTGGACACACATTTCCATCCATCGGCGTCGCGGACTTCAGCAATTTCCCAGACGTCATAAACCGCATTCAGAGACCTCATAACTTGATGACGCTCCCTGCTCACAATCCAATGGTGCCATTGCACTGCGGTGACGTTTTTCGGTCACCCGAAGAGTGGCGTGCGCAAAGCGTCTTGGCTACAGTTATGTCAAACTGGGAAGGCTATACCGGCCTCCATCAATGGTCACAGGCAGATCATAAAGCCACCGTCTACCGCTGGAAAGACTTTGCTGTTCTTGCGATGAAATTCGGAAAGATCTCAAACATTGGCAACGCCAGCAAAGAATCCCCGTGTCGCCTACCGAACGGGCTAGAGATCCGTTTCGGTCTTTCAAGCCACGAGGAAGAGTTTACTGCAACTCACGAGGCGCATCTTCCCGGTCCTCCCTCTCACGACGCCTACTTCGTCATCACGTCCCACGACATCAATTGGTTTGTGCGCAGAAGCACAATTAACGATGCCGACGATGAGAAACCTCTATATCGATATGTAAACGATTTGAGGCCTCACGAGAACAGCTTCCTCATTGCTTCTCTCGTGAGGGCTGCGACGGCAATGATCGAAAATCCGCAACACCACATCTGGCACCCAATTCTCCTGTGTCAAGACTTTGCTAGCCTCGTCACATCGATACCACTGCTGGCCTGACCGACCAAGCAATCGAACAGTCGGCTTTTGCATGGCTATTGAAATGCAAACCCTGGAATGAGGAGCAGAAGAAAGTCATAAAGCAAATCAAGAGCGCATTCGGTCGCATGATACTTTGCACTGGGATCGCGGGTACTGGGAAGACGTTGCTTCAAATGGCCATGGCCCTCTATTTCGTCAAGCTCGGAGGTCGGGCGTTTTGTACTGCCACCGGGAACACCAATGCCGATCATTTGGCAAATGCGATGGTCGAGCTCTCGACTGAGGTGCATGGGATGAAGCTACGTGTCTACCGCATATACAGTACATCCCGGTCTGTTGGATTGAAGGACCTCTCTCCAGCTCATGCACTCCACAAGGTCGTTGGCCACGTCGGTGGCAAGGTGACGAACCTCAGTGGGTTGAAGTTTGCGTTGCTGGAGAAGAAACTGGAAAATATGGAGGCACACGACTACTCTCTTGAGCAAGGAGTCATCCAAGAAGCCGAGAAGAAAGAGCTGAAGCACATGGTCCGACCTGAGCACGACAGCTCTGGCACCGAGACGGGCGATCTTGTCGATGCTTGGTCCTGTCTGCGGAAGTACCTCAAAGCTGATATGGACGGCAAATTTGACTGGAACAATAAGACCGAAAAGAAGAAATTCGAACGCTGCTACGACGCTTGCAAGGGCCAACTTATCGCTCTGGCCGATGTCATCATTACCACGAACGGCAATGCCCGGTGCAGAGAACTGGTCGATTACTGGGGAGAGGCGCCCAAATTGTTTGGCACCAAAGTCAAGGCTCTTGGAGTCTTCATCGATGAAGTTGCCAAGGAGCAAGAGATCAATGTCTGGAATACGATCACCTCCCCAGCACTTCCTCGCATTCCAGACCTGGTCGTTTTGTTCGGCGACCCCGAGTATGCTGCCCCATCAACCTTTCAAAGAGCATTGAGACTGACTTCTAGCAGGCAGCTTGCGCCCATTAATACCAGCACGACCAATGGTATGCAATTCAATTGCTTCACCGGACGGTGTGACATTTCCTTGATGGGACGTCTCATTCGGAAGGGGTTCCCTCACGTTGTTCTCACGGAACAGATGCGCATGGTAAGTTTCTATCTATTCTGAACACATCCAGCGGTGCAAAAAGCTGACATCGATCAGCACCCAATCTTGTCGCGATTCCCAAATAAGGAGTTCTACCGTGGAACTCTGAAGAACCACACTGGTGTCGAGCGCCCGCTGGAAGCAGTGCGGCCAGGCCTCAAAGAATGGCTGCACTCCATCATTGGAAAATCCAATCTACGATGAGAGAGAGAAGACCGACTTTATCTTTCACGGGGAGATGTCTGATGAGCAATATCGATTGCGCTACATCGACTTCGGTATAGGGCATGTCTCAGAGAACGACAACCATTCTGTTGCCATCACGAAGCACATTGACGGCTTCTTCCAGTACATGTTGGAGAATCTGCAATGCCACTTCGGCGACCGGACAAACCGTGAGGTCATGCTGATCGTTGCCTATGGCCATGCCGTAAGTTTCCCGCATTGGCTGAGGTGACGAGCCCACGCCGACTATGATAGATTGGGCATTACAAGCGCCGTATGCACGAGCTCAAAGAGTTGGAACACCGCGAAGACGCATTCTATCCTCGCATCCTCACCGTGGACAGCGCTCAGGGTCAGGAGGCGACTATGGTGATCTTGGACGCTTCGATTCAATATTCTGACGTCTACGGCATGTGACATTGCAGTATTCTCTCCCATTAGCCATAAATACTGACATCTGGCAGGTTTCATGCGAGACAGGGGCCGCAGCAACGTGGCCATGACTCGAGCGAAGGAGGTCTTCTGGATCGTTGGAGGTCCACTCGGTCTCGCATACCCACGCAACGCCTTCGAGCCGGACATTCCTCTCGTCAAGCTGAAGAAAGAGCTGGAGCTGACCGGACAGGTCACTGTTTTCAAGTGATCTGGAGCAGCACATCTTGCTATGCGCCTTGGGTTCAAGCTCTTGGCCACTCAAGACTGAGCTTGGTAACAAAAGACTCCGCCACTGATGTGGCTGGATGTCTTGCATGGCACGACTGAAGGTCTTCGGGTCTTCAGTCGCGCCTATGCAATTTGGCGAGACGATGAGCTTAGACTGCTCACCGCATTAAAGAGAGGCAATGAGACCTTAGACGGCTCCCTGAGTAGCAATTTAGAGTACTTCCATGAATGAGGTTGGATTGGCGAGATGACCCCAATGGCCGTTGGCGAAGTACGTTGCCAGTCACCTCTCTCAAGACTGAAATCCCAATAACTCACGCCAGTCTCCAGCATCGAAGAGGACTTGTTTCAGCCCGGGATAGTGTAAGATGAAGAGAAGGCTTTGGCCAGGAGCGGGCCATTCATGTCGGCCTCAGGAAGTCTCTGGGGTGATTGATGGCCTTTCCCAGCGTGGAATAGGACTCCAAACGGCTCAGAATGGTTCGACTTGGGAAGGGAGATTGCTGACCTTAAGCTAATTCTGACCAAGTTGGAGCAAATGACAGTCTACAAGTCCAGGTTCATCTCCCTCAGCTTCCCATGATACCACGACATCCACACGGACTTGGTAGGTCCCAAAAGCAATCCAGTATATAAGAATACCTTGAGCTGACAGACTTCAACTTAAACAACGGTGCCTCATTCAACGCCATTCGAGCTCTGGAGAGTTTGCGGCCTTCTGATTTCTTCAAACGCAACGCTCACTGCGGTTAGGAAAGTCATTCCGTGCTGTTGAGCCAGCTTGACAATGTCGAGAAAGGGCAGAGGTCAGTCAATGCCGCGCCTTCCTTTCACATGCACGAAAGCGAACTCTAAAACGCGCTAGAGCACGCTAGAAACAGGTTCCCGCTCCCATCCCCGCTCCCGCTTGCTCTCGTTTGACGTCTCTCAACCTCTACTTCCAACACGGCTCCGACGTTGACATCCGCCAGCACCAACATGTCGAGTCCAGTGGCGAGACGAACGCCCAGGCCTGTCAGGCTGAACTCCCACAGCGATCCACTGTACCAGCATCACGAAAGCTTGCGCGATGGCACAAGGGCGATGAAGTGACGGACCACACGGAGATTGTCCCGCTCCATACTTACAGCGGCACCGAGAGCGACACCCTCTTACGTGACTGCGTAGAAGGCTCCCCAGCACAGCTGTGCCAGCTGAAGGTCGACGGTGGCCCGCTGTTTCCAGCGTCAATTCAAAATGGCAGCAGCCCATACTACCTGTTCGCCTCCTATCAAAACATGGTAAGTCGAGTCCCTGTTCTCTCCAGTACTTTTGGGCACATGGCTGACGATCCTTGCAAGCTCCTGGCGCCCGTGCAAAGAATCGAGTGCCGTTTCTACGAGAACGGAGATCGCCAATCAGCGCCTTACTTGAAGCTTTCGCTCGATTTTCACTTCAACGACTACGACGGCGAGGGCAGCGGCATCCGTGAATACTCCGTGACATCTGGTGCAGATACCAAGGTTATTACCTTCAAGGCCCAGCGTGCGTCATGCGCTGGATTCAACTGGATCCCTGCTTTCGCCTCCCGATTTGGCCGGGAAGAGGAGGAGATTCTTAGTACACTGAAAGGCCTGATATCCCCCGAGGCCCCGAAGCTCATCGAACTGATCCTAGACGGGACTACGCTGAGCGAGGCAGAGTTTCAGCGGGTCGACAACATCCGTCAACGCCTGCCAGGTGGCACAGATAGGTGCCTCCCACCCATCGGTAGCAAGGAGTACTGGCCGTTTCTCAGCAGCCACAGCAATGACGTTGTTTTTCGAGGCAAACACGACGATTACGACAGCATGTACAATGTTGCGGTAATGCTGGCGGGCAAACACAGTCTTCCGATGGTGCCATTCAAGTCGAATGACACATTCAGCGGCCCTTTGGAATGGGCTGTTCACAATGCGTATCCTATCAACACTCAGGGGCTTGAGTTCCACCAGTCACTGCTCATGTGGGAAGAACCAAAGCACATTGGTCGGATCTACAGCCGCGGTGGCTTCGCTCTGCTCGCGGTAGAGTTTCGTGACTTTCGAAATCTCCATGAGAAGGCCTTCAAACTCCCCATAGACCTGGAGGCTGTCGTCGCGTTCTCTGTGGATCTCAAGGGCCAAAGAGTGCAATTCGTATGCAAGTGCTTCACCATTGCAAATATCTACGGGGTACCTCGACATGACGCCTATTTCAGAGTCACTTCTCACAGTTTGGATAAATTCGAGGGCGCTATAGAGAAGAAAGGCCGGCCTGCAAATGCATCCGGCTTCGATGTCAAGTTCGTCACCCACAAGCAGTCCTTCGTTGTCTCCAATCAGCTGGAGACAATCTTTCAGATGGTAAAGCACAAGCGCTGGCATCCTCTGCTACTCAATCAAAATCATGAGCTACCTGCTTTCGACATCGCTGCCGGGACCTCCTCGGGCGACAGGCTCGTGGAGATGCAGCGGCTTCTCGGGCGTGTGAACTGGAGTAAAGAGCAACTAGAAGTGATTGAAGGCACTGAGAATGCAAAAGGCGGTATAATGCTCGTCCTTGGACCAGCAGGTACGGGAAAGACGACTCTCCTTCGGGAACTCGCTCTATACTTCTACAGACTGGGCTACCATGTCCTTTACACGGCGCCTAGCAATAGAGACGTGGATGCCTTCGCTTCGCAGATCGAAGATGAGATAAGTAAGGGCGAAGACATTTCAGCTGTGCGACTTCGCCCTACATCGCAAGAGCTAGGCATGAAGAACTTGTCCAATTCTCAGGCGGCTTTGAAGCATGCGGGACACAAGGACGGCCAAGCCTGCACTATGCATGACCTCCTCATAGCTGCCGAAGAGTTGAAACTGGCGCCTTCCGAACAAAAAGCACCGAGGCTTGCTTTGCAGGAAAAGGTTCTAGCAGCAAGTCGCAATCCTGCCGAATGGGCCATGCAGCGGAACTTCTCTGGCTTTTGCAACCCATGGGAAAAGATTCGGGAGTACTGCAGGAAGCGAGAAGCTGGCGAGCTCCCAAAGAAGCGCAATCATTTGTCTCTGGATGACAGGGTCGAGCCTGATGAGGAAGAGAAGCTCTACGACCGATGCTTCAAGGCGTGCAAGCGACATGTCGTGAGTCAAAATCGCATGATCATCTCCACCACAGGTAATCTCGGAGCTGATGAGCTACGAAGCTGGTACGGTCAGGATCACAAGGATGATTCTCCTCCAGGATTCGACAAGCCAGGCAGGCCACCGAGAAAAGGCGTTATTGTTCTGAATGATGAATCGACGAAGGACATCGAGATCAACAGCTGGGCGGCTGTTGCACACCCCGGATGGGCAGCGGCCGTCAAAGGTGTCATCTTGACTGGTGATGAGAAGTGAGTTTCCGGGGCGATGCCTTGTACTATACACTACTAACGGGTTCCAGGCAGCTCTTACCCATGGTCACTTCTGGAGAAGGCAAGATCAAGTACAATCCTTTGATTGACCGTCTCCGGACGCCTCTTCCTCTGCGACTTATCCGAGAGAACTTCCCTGTCTACCGCCTACTCGAGCAGCGTCGCATGCACAACGTGCTTTCGAAGTTCCCCTCGGACAGCTTGTACAGCGGAGCCCTCACGAACGGGCCGGGCACAGACATTTCTCTCAGTACTTTTCTGCCAGGCTTCGATGAGGTTCTGAGAGAAATCCTGACCGGTGACCGCGGAGCCGGCCTAGGCGACGACGAGCTTCGTCTCAGATGGCTGCGCGTCAAAGGCAAGCGCAACTTCACGAATGGGTCTTCTCACGTTAAGGCGCACAAGGATGCCTTCTTCAGCAAGGTCTTTCCGAAGCTGCAGAAGTACTTTGCCAAGCACAAGCTCTCCATGGCCGATCACATTATGATCATTTCGCCGTATACCGAGTCCGTAAGTCAACTCTTCTGCCACATTCTACATTCCACCATCGCGCTGACTTCAGATCCCAACTCCAGATCCGGGAGTATAACACCGAGATCAACACCCGTCTGCGCAACAACCCGGCGTTGAAGAAGTGGTACTTTCCACAGATTGCCAGCGTCGACTCATCTCAGGGCAAGGAGGCCGACATGGTGATCCTCGACACCTGCGCACAGCGTGGTGATCGTATCGGTGTGTTACGTTTTCGATGACTGTGGATAGCTGAAGCTGACTTGACCAGGCTTCATGGAGGACCCGAGACGTGCCAATGTGGCGATGACTAGAGCGAAGCATGTGTTCTGGATGATCGGCGGCGACATGGCGTGCGACAACCCCGACGAGGCGAACGATCTGACGAGGTACAAGCAGAAGTGCGATGATGAAAGACGCACCACAATATGGTAAGCTGGGAAGAAAGGGGTTTGCCCATGACTGAGACGGATCGATCGGCAGCGGAAAAGGCTCTGCGAGAATGAAGTCTCGAGACCGGACAGCCTCTCTCCAGAAATGATGGTACTGTCCTCTTGTGGTTCACACTCCACAGCATAGCATAATGCTCAACCAGCCGAGATGCACAGCAACAGAAGTCTGGAAGCAACTCAGTTCAGTCAATGCAAAATGAAAAGCATCAAATGCTCAATTTTCTTAACTTCAGCTGCTCCTTCAAATCTCCTACCTACTTCCCCCCACTCATCCCCTCAAAAAGCACCAACAACCCATAAGCCCCCGGATCCGGCACCCCCCTCGTCGCACTCTCATCCAAATACGTACTCCTCCCCAATTTCGCTTCCATTTTCTTCGTCCCCTCAACTCCCTTCTTCGCCTCTGCAACCGCTTTGCTCGCATCCCCCGTCTCCGCAAGCGTATAAATAAACGGAATAAGTGTATCCATCATCGTCCGATCCCCCACCCTCGCATTCGTATACTTGCAAAGCTCATTAAGCGCAGATTTCAACGCCGTCGGAATCGAGTCCGCGCTCGCGAGGGAAGACGCGAGAGCTGTGAGATAGATGCAATACAACGCTCCAGAAGTCCCACCCATATTGACCTCCAATTCCGCCACTAGATCCGCGACCGTCTCTGGAAGACGGGAGAGGTCCTTATTGGAAATGAAGGAGAGAACTTGTTTTGCTCCGTCGCGAAGGGTATACCCACAATCTCCATCTCCCACGATCGTGTCGTATTCGGTTATGGTCGGTTCTTCTTTTATGACTGCGTTGCAGCCTGCTTCGATTCGGGTTCTGATTTCGGCGTCGTTGAAAGTGATTTTGGAAGTTGAGGGGGAGAGGGACTTTTGCAGAGTTGAGTTGGAGGATGGTGCGGTTGCGCCGATGGGTTTGTGAGGGGTGGGTTTGGGTTGGGGGGATAGGAAGTGTGTGGGGAGGGGACAGATGGAGATGGAGAAGCCGCGGGCTGGGAGGGTGTGGTTGAGGATTGTGGAGTGGGATAAAGCGTATTGGATATTTTGAGATTCTGGAGGAAGATGTGAGCTGCAATGATGTTGTAGGTTGTTTTTGTTGTGGTGAGAGGGTCTTACCGAGATGGTTGGCGATCTCGCCTGCCACGATGTAGTTCTCCAGTCTGCTCAGGCCGTTGATGTCGGAGAAGTGCACTGAGTAGACGACATCCTCCTCTTGTGCTGTGTGCGCTTTCATAGCATGCTTCAAATCCCTCTCAACCGCATGCTTCGCCTTCTCGAACCCAGCTTTGCCATCTGCGTGAAGAATAGCCGGATTGCCCTCCGCCTTCTCCGTGTGGAACGTCGAATGTGCGGTACTAGCACTCTTCACAAAGTTCTTCAGCAACTCAGACACATGATGTGGGTTCGTCCTCGTAGTCTCCGTAGCCGTCCCAAGCAAATGTAAAATATGATCTTGCTCCAGCTCTCCTGCCGCTTCAACCTCAATCACTTCTGGGGAATGAACATCGATCTTCCGTTGCTTGCCAGCTTTGACTACCACGATCCCCGATTGGACTTGTATTCCAGCTGATTGTAATGCGTGTGGGATGTCTGTGGCGTGTAGTACTCCAGCTCCGGCTTTCACTGTCACAATTGCAGTGACGTGTTTATCGTCCAGTAGTTTTGATGAGAAATTTCCCGAAGATCCAACTGCGACTACATGGACATATTTGCTCTTTGCCTTAGCGCTGTCAACCAGTATTTGTACATTCTTTGAAGTCTGTACAGTCTTGACTGAGGGCCTTATGAGAGACAGAAGTGAGTTCCATCGACTTGCGTTATCCAAGTCTAACGTGGAGGAGTTGAATGGAATTGTTTGCTCGACGACGACTGCCATGACTGGAAGCTGATTGGTGATGTGTTGCGAAGAGGACACGGTAGGAGACTCGTGAACATACTTATGCTATTGACATGCAGTCGCGTGGTCGAAGAGGGCAGGAGGGGAAGCTAGAGGGAAGGAGCACTCAGCTCCGGACTTCCCAATGCGGTATTCCAGTCACGTGTTAGTCGTCCAAGAGACAGTTTTGTGATCTGGAGCTTTTTCGAGCGAACTTGTTGTATGATGACGGTCTGCAAGCTGTGCTGAGATTTGATGTCTTCGTTTTGCCTGAGGCCTTTTGTACCATTCATGCCTTGTTCTGCTCACGGACACAGTATGCAGGTACGCGACTAGCTGCCCCTCGTTCACCCCTCAGCCCCATAGCGATGGCGGGGTTGATAGATAGACTCTGGTCGAGCGGGTCGTTGTATGGGTAGCTACCTGCGAACCGCGGGGATGCCTCTTGTTTATTATCTGAGCTCAATCTGCTCTGTTCGATGTTATTGACGCAGGACCCATTGGTTGAAGAACGAAGCTGAACAGGACCTGCACCCATATCAGCGACAAATATCACAGAATTCACTCACCACCACAATGGCATCTCAAGCACTCCGAGACCGACAAGCGCCGCTCAAGTCGCAGTACAAGGAAGACCCCAGTGCCGCCATCATTACATTGAATGCCCAAGGTTCTCTCGACTCGAGCAGCATAACATGCAAACTGGATACGGGTAGACAAATGGCGCAAGCTCAGCAACGAATCGCTGGTCTGCATCAGAAATCAGGAGGTGAAGGATTTGAACTCTCTGGCGAACTGTGCAGTGGAGATTTGCTGCTCGAAGCTCTTGTAGCATGTGCTGGGGTAAGAAATCAAAGGCCGCAAAGCAGCCAATGTCTGGAACACACGCTGACCTTCTGCCCTTTGCTTTCCAGGTTACTCTAAAAGCTGTAGCGACGGCAATGGACATTCCCATCAAGGAAGGAACTGTAAAAGCCGAGGGAGATCTCGATTTTAAAGGAACCATGGGTGTGGACAAGACCGCACCGGTTGGATTCAAAGACATTCGTTTGAGCTTTGATCTCAAATTCCAAGATGGCGCCGATATTCCTGAAGACAAGGTCGAAAAGCTTGGGAAATTGACAGAGCGGTACTGCGTGGTGCTGCAGACAATTGCGAAGAAGCCAGAGTTAAGTGTTCAGATCCACGGTAGTCAAATGTCCGAGCATGGTGTAGACAAAGGGTGCAATTGGGGTCAACGGAGCTGAGCGTGTTCGCAGTGGAAGGCATGTCGGCTGTAGAGGAAGGCCTCCAGAGACTTATGCTCTGCAACGGCGTGAGATGCTTTCAGAGGACTTCGCTCTTGTGTGCTCAGTCGTCATCGTCTTTCTTCAAGGTCCGCTTCGAGCAGGTCAGAATCGCCTTCAACGGTGTGAACCAGCATAGATTCATCCGATCGCTAGGATACTTCATTATTCACGGATGTTCGCATTGCGAGCATCAGACTCGAGAAATTGACCAGCGAAGACATCTGGTTCGTAATTCGTAATTCGTAATCGGCTTTGGAAGTCACCGGTCGGGTCCGAGAGATGCTTGTTTCTCATCATAGGAATGTGGTCCGCAGAGCCGAAGCAGAAGCAAGACATCTCAAAGGTTCCGGCCTTCATGCTGGACAAAATCATTGCGAAGAGCATTGTTGGTGCGCGTATTTCCCATGCATCATTGCTCTATTGGCAACATCCCAGTCATGCTAACATCTCTAGGTGAGCGCGTCGTACAGGGTTCCGCCGAAGGGCGTTAGAGTTGAATGTATCTTGAACCGTTAATGGCTACCACATGCAGGTAGAGAAAGAGAACCGCTGCCTCCTTATTACGCGGCTCATGCCGGTTCGTACTTCCGTATATTAGGATGTGTCTGCTCAGTGCTCGTACGACTTGGCGGAAGCCTTGTTGCGGCGTCGCAGGCGTCAACGCGTCTTCCAACACGTCTCGATCAGGTAGAACAAGAAAGGCGCTCCTTCGGCTGGCGCACATGGTCGGGCGATGCGACCCTAACTCTTATTAGTAATGCGGATGCTCACTCAGGCATAGCAGAAGCGGCTAATGTGCCTTTCGCATGGGCCGCAGTCGGACGAGTTGAAACTGGGTGGCGTCGATTCAGCGGTCTCCGACTGGGCAAGTCAGCGGCTCGCGGTCAGAGTTTTCTATTTGGCTTTACAAAGTGAAGAGGTACAGAGTGAAGAATATTTTTGCATCATCACCTCTCACCAGCTGTGGTCTGGGTGAGTGTGGACGTGTTGTGCACAAGTTGCAGAGCACGATTGGCATAAGGGAGAGCATTGGACGCGGTCACCGGTTGGTCCGTATCCGCGTTGTAAGCAAGGGGATAAGAAGTAGTTGCATGTCCTAACACCTCCCTGGTCCCGGTCGCGGCGCTATGGCCACGTTCAAAGTTCAAAGAAGATAGTCGCCCGAGGCTTGACGGCATTGTTGATTCAATCTTTCGCAGTGATGGTTGTGACAGCGATGGCAATGGGTTCAAATGTTCGTCCCATTGTAGGCAGTGCGAAGAAGATGGAGCAACGGGATGCACGATCACATACTTGCATAAAAATTTGGACACTCCTTCCAACGGTGGAGGTAGCAGGCATCCTGCGATGTTCTTGCCGGAACGCGTAGCCGAGAACCTCTGACTGTCGATCATTCTCACTAGTGCTTGCGAATGGCGGGTCTATCGTCTGCACACACCACGAAGCCAGCGCATGCAAATAAACCAATAGCCAGCGCAACTTGAGTCAAGCAGAGGCCGGGAGCGTCGAGCCAGAGTAGCAGGTCGTAGCACTGGAGCAGTAGCAGTAGAGAATCGTAGTGCCTCTTAGTGAGGGCATTTGGACTGTTCCGCGTTGGGTTTAGAGGCGCGGGAAGGTTTTGCACAGTGACGTGCGTCCTCGCCGTCTGCCATGCCGAGCCCATGAAATGGTTGAGGATGACTTCTTCTCCTCTGCTCTCTCTCATCTCTTCCATCTGCCAGCGTTGGTCTGTTGTGGATCCATCTCGCACAAAGGGTCAACCACAGCCCCTCCTCCGCGACCTTGTGCCTGAACACCTCCAGTTGTGGATCCGCGGCTGCTCGCGAACGGGATCATCACTTGCGAAAACCATTCTTACTTCGACCTCACTTGCTCACCTCCACGGCGACCACACGCGCGCGACAGTGTGTTGCGTCGGCCGGGCTTTGGGCGACGCTGCCACCTCAGCTTGACGCTCACCACGACCGAATCGGACACGCCCTTCATATTTCATCATTGGCCAGTGGTTGAAGACTTTTGCCGAAGCTAATCCGGCCCACGGTCGAGGGTCGGCGCCTGCCTCGCACCTTCCTTCCGCTGCTACTCACTTACAACCCACCCGCCTACCCACCATCACATATTCTTCACGACCTCGCTCACTTCTGTCTGCGCTTGTGCGAAAAGCACGCGCGTGTTCAGCACCGCATCGCCTGGAACCTCTCCCACCACGCGTTATTCATCACCAGCTTGAATTTTGGACGAAGAGCTTTCCTCCCCATAGCTGCGGCGTTAACTCCATCTGATGATCGAGGCGTGAGGCAGACTTCCTGGCTCGCGCCCGCACCGACTCCACCTCCACCTCCCCAGTATGGAACAACACCATCAGTTCAATGGGTACCCGACCCAGCCGTCAACTGCTCAGAACCCGCCCTCTCAGCAGCTTCCGCAGCCGTCGTTCAATCCCGCCCAAGGCCCGCAGCAAGGCTCGCCTGTCCACCCAACACTTCCTCCTCTCCAGAACAACGGACAGAATGGAGGTTTCTCCTTTGGATCCATGTCTTATCCGCACCCACCAGGCAACCAGTCGACGCCCTCGACACCACACACGCCTGCAAATGCGACGATGCAGGGTCACTCGATGCTCCCCCCAACCAACCTCAACAACCCATACGTGACGCAGGGGATGTATCCTTCGTCTGCGACCTCGATGCCGCCGAGCACCTCCTCCGTCGGTCTGCCGACCATTCGTCCTATGCCCCCGAACGGCCTCCCAAGCTTGGCCAACGCGGGCAATCTCGGCCAGCTCGGACAACACCCCTCCTTCTTACAGAATGAGGAGGCTCCTACACACGTTGTAGGTTCGCAGGGTCGCAGAGGCATTCTCCCCAGCGCGCCAGGTCGGCCGAACCCGCCACCTCAAGGTAGCGCAACGGCGACCAAGAGCATGATACCGCAGAAAGATGCAGACGGGAAGTATCCGTGCCCGCATTGTAACAAGACATATCTGCATGCGAAGCATCTCAAGCGCCATCTCTTGAGACGTAAGTTGCTCTCACTTCTCCTTGCGAGCACCTGCTAACACGTTATAGACACCGGCGATCGCCCATACATGTGTCATCTTTGCAAAGACACGTTCAGCCGCAGTGACATTCTCAAGCGCCACTTTCAGAAGTGCTCGCTGCGCCGTGGTAATCCTACCGGGGCCAACCACCTCGCTCATCAGCGGCGCAACACGAACAATGGCAACAGGCTCTCCATCAGTGAGCAGCAAGGCCCTATCGGTTTAGCAGGTATGCCTGATGTCGCTGGCGGAAACGCGTACAATACCAACGTTGTGGGTAGCAGTCCCAATGTCAGCGGAGACGTATCTGCCCGCTCCTCACGGGCCAACAGCCTGATCAACCCAGGCACGATGAGCCACCGCAACAGCTTGGCTGGGCTGGGCATATTAGGCTCGAACGCGCCGAACGGAGACCAGATGCAGAACACTTCTGCTCCGTATCAACCAGGCATGAATGCGTATGCCATGCAAAGCACCACGAATGGGGCACAGATGCCTTCGACATACCCCTTCAGCAACCAACCCCAGATGAATGGCACCATGTTCAACAATCAGAATCAACAGCAAGGTCAGATGCCTTTTTTAGGCCATCAGAGCTCGCGCTTCGACAACAGCCAGGTACACAGCCATCCCCAGATGCAAAATGGTGATGGCAGCGGCGTCGACTGGACCCGCATGTTTACCCAAGGTGGCCAGGATGGCTTTATCGGCAGCCAGCCTGCGAACGCGAGCTCGCAAGGAGTTAACAACATCAAGACCGAACACGATTCTAAACCAGACTTTCACCATCCACAGAATGAGCTGAGCAACGAGTCTTTTTTAGGTAGTCTTTACTCGCATCCGAGTGGCTTCGGAGGCGAGGACGCGGATCACAGCATTCCCGGTTTCCCCAACTGGAGTATGGACGATCCATTGCAAGCCAAAGTCGACAGTCTTATTCACCATTGCTTCCCAAACGGCGTGGAATCGATGCAGGGCGATCCCAGGGCGCAGCTCATGCAGTCATGTCTGAAACTCGACAACCTGAAGCACTTTGCTGAGCACTACACGTCGTACCATGGGCACTGGCCTATTTTGCACATGCCAACGTTCAAAATCACCGAAGCCAATAACAACCTGGTCTTGGCTATCATTTGCATTGGAGCTGTGTACAGCCCGAAGTTGAGTGTGCACCAGACCAGGCAGCTTATGGAGTTTGTCAAGGCCACGGTGTACGCCAACTGCAGCATCTACAATCGGACGATTAATGGTCAGACTGAAGCGTTGGGAGATCATGGCTTCGAAGTCGAGGAATTGCAGGCGCTGTCAATGCTGCAAACCATGTTCACTTGGCATGGAGACCCTGCCCAGCGGCAAGGCGCTCGTGGAGAGTTCCCCACTTTGGTGCGCATCGCGAAAGCCATGAAGCTGTGTGAGACTGCGGCACCTGGTCATCCCGCCTACAGTATCTTGCATGCCGGACGGCAGTCCCAAGCCAGCCTATATCAGATGCAGAACTGGAACTGGCAAGGCTGGCTCGAGCAAGAAAAGCGCAACAGGGCACTGTACCAGCTGCTTGTAACCGACGCAGCCATGGTCATGTACTTCAACAGTGCCCCACAGTTCGACCCGCTCGAGGTGCGCCTGATGCTGCCTGCAGACGATGCTGCATGGGACGCATCTTCGCCGCAGGAATGCGCCAACGCGCTCGGGCTCAATGGCCCGCAAGCGCAAGCAAAGAATGTCACCGGAACTCGCAAGCCCATTCAGCCCACGATGCGAGATGCTATGCGCACTCTGCTTGACCAGCATACCTCTTTCCAGCCAGGCACGACCAATGTCTACTCCAAGTTCCTGCTGATCCATGCATTGATCATTCGAATCATATCATGCCAAAGAGCGCTGCTCGAGCCCAACGCCCAGCTTCAGCCATTCACTCTCAACCTCCATGGCAGCACTCCGGCGACTCCGTTATCACAGAACGACTGGCTGGAGCAGCACGGCGGTGGCAGTAGCTCTGTCAGTGCTAACAACAGTGGTCACGTCACTCCCAACGATGGATTGAGTCCTAAGCAGCAACAGCAGCACCACAACAACCATCTGGCTCAGCAAGAGAAGAAGCGACTCGGTCAAGCTCTGGAGAAGTGGAAGCGCAACTGGGATCTCGACATAGAACTCCATTATCCACCATCCGCCTATCAGCAGCGTCGTTTTGGATTCAGTCGCGATGGCGTGCATTTCTTCTACCTCGGACGGAGCTTCTTGCAATCTCAACAGGCATCTGACTTCCAGCTGCCCGCTGACATGCGCTTCAAGCGCGTCATGGCTCTTCTCAAACGCATCAAGGCCATGGTCGTCGGCGACAACGAAAACAAAGGCCACGATATCGGCTCTGTGGGCGACATTGATGATCAATACGGCTTGGATAGCCTCAGTCTCGACATGAGACTACTCTTTAAACCTTACAACAGCCAACTCGACAGCCCGGTGGCCAGTGTGCAGACTCATTCTCTCTAGCTTCGACACGATCTGGAAGCTCGTACGATTTTCGATTCATGAGTGCGCGTTAAAAAAGTTTTTGGCATCGGACGTTTTCTGTTCAAATCGCATTATGCACCAATGTCGGGACACAACAGACTCAGGTGTGGCATCTGAGCGGCGCATTTGTTTTCATCCGGGCTTTGATGCTCTGTGCACAGGAGTGGGCCACAGCTTTATCACGAGAGACAGAACATAACGAGAAATCATAGATTATAGACGGAAGCCGGTGACGTGGAGCCAGTCTGTTGGTCACGGTGAGCCATCGAGAGGCCCTGCACCGCAAGAAAAAAGGGCGGCGTTGTTTTTGCAAATTGTTACGCGGACATCCGTTCTGTGGCCAGGACGGAGAGCATAGGGTGGACGAGTTGTTACGACCTGCATACTGGTACGGAGGGAGCGCTGACGTTTATCATATTCTTGTTGTGCTGAGGCTGTAGATGGCTGTGGGATGCAAGTCCTGGTCTTTTGCGGTCTATGTGTATACGGTTGCGGTAGCTCTTCTATCACTTCTGTATGAACAGTATCTTTACTATTGCTTCTCTCTCTTTCTCTCCCTCTCTTCCTCGGTGTCCCCTTCACACTCACTCCTACTTCCCACCTACTCCTGCCTGTAGTCGCTTCCTCCTGCCTAAACTGCACATCTTCCCAAATCCCCTGTCCAACATTGACAAGGATACGTTGAGGAGGAAGGTACGCCGCCGCCAAGACGATGATGAGGTTGCATCTCATGACACTCTTTTCTCCAAGATTTGCCCGAGACGGCGAGACCAAATACTGTAACATCCTACGTACGAACGTCGGCAAATTCCATCTTTCGCCGAATGGTTGATGAAGAGGTCATGTCCCCCGGCCCGATACTATAACCGCGGGTTTCTTTCCGCCGCTGCCGCCGTAATCATTACGCTTCTTGTCGGGTTTGCGTCTGTCATCACTGTAACGGCCGGCCTGGCTGTTACGAAACTGCTGGCCCGATTAGTTGAGTTGTGACCTGCTGCTGCTATGTTTGTTGAGAGAGACCAGCTTGCGCGGAAGGATTGCCCGAAGCCGGGATATTCTGCAGGTTTGAGGCGCGCTTGCGCATGCCGTGCGAGAATGTCGGCGGATTTGCTGTGCAGGACGGGAAGGGGAGTCGGCAATTTTTGGGAGGATCCTTTGGCTTGTTGTGGTTGTGGTTGTGGTTGTGGTATGGACGTTGCTGGGCGGGAGAGCCGATGACATGAGTCTCGAGAGTGATACTACTGTAAGCCCTGACGGTGGACTTGAAGGTGCTGATGGACGCGCTGGATAATAAGGGCGTCGTGAGATTTGGAAGAGATGTTTCTTGACGAGTGTTCCGGAGGAATGACGGGCAAGACGGGCGGTTTATCCCACGCTGCTTTTTTCATTTGGTCTACGATGGTATTGTGCGGCAAGATGAATGACGTCTTGAATGCTTTGTAGGCGAGGGGCACCAGAGGCTATAAGAAACATCCATGGATGCTCGAAAGAATTTGGCCTATGGACTCAGACATGGTGCAGTCTTGATGGGGCAGGAGCGCCTCCGTTGTGAGTGGTACAGTCGAGACAGGTAACCGCTGAACATACATGATTGAAGGTTCTCATCCTGTACAAGAGCTGGCCGCCAACATACATCCTCCGCACGAGTGCATCGTCTGTTACGGCCAGATCAAGCTCACATCAAACAGTAGCTTCCGGGATTGCTCATCTGGACCCGTCCCAGAATTCTGTAATCTGGAGGTGTTGTGTGCCTGCTCCTGGACCTGATTCTTTGGACCTGATTCGATTTCACATTGAATCAATCAACCCAACCTACCTTGCTAGGCCCGAAATACATCGATTGAAACCCTTCGGGATCTCGAGCTGCCGAGCTTGCAACTTGGTCTACGGCTGGTCATCTACCCGTCTACTTGGATACTTCCTTCCGAATCAGGTAACTTCGTTAATCCTTTCAGTCTGCTTTAAGCTCACACAACTCAATAAGCTTAATCTAAAGAGCCTAAGCGGAATCGCGGGCGCCTGTGTCTGGTCGACTGGGTTTATAACTACTCTACAGCTTGGGACAAACAGCATGGACTATCACAACAGGACACTTCAGAGACTCCATGAGGCGTATTACTCCACGAACATGCCTCTGGCCTTTGGTCGGCTGCATCTCGGCGGCCTTTGCGCTTTCCATTGGGCTCACATTCATATCGAATCACCACTGCTTCGCGGGAACATGCGGCGAATGGCTATTCCCACTACAAGCACGACTGCACGTCGCCGTTTGGTACTCATGGATCTCAATATCCATTGCTCTTCTCTCCGTTCGAACTTTCCACCTCAGGATTCGAAGCCTCGTCGCGACGCCTCTCAGAAATCTCTCCTTCTTCGGAAAGCAGTTGCGGATTAGTGGGATACTACTTGTATCTTGGATCTGCATTCTCTACGGCATCCTCATTGGCATCTGGTGGATCCGTCTACGAAATTACTTCCAAGAGCGAGGAGCCGATCTGCCGGGGAACACTATTGTCGCCGCCGTGGCATTGACTGGTCACTTGGCCGATGTGACGATGGGAATGGTCCTCTTGCCGGTCTCGCGACACAGCGCTCTTGCATCCTTCTTCAAACTATCACCAAGTACGATATACGTCTTTCACATGACGATTGCGTACATCTTGTTTACCATGGTCCTTGTTCATGCAGTCCTCTATACTGCCTGGGCCGCACTCTACGACCAAAACCGCGCTCGCTTCCGAGAAGTCCTTCCTGTATTGAATCCGACATACTTATATCACGAAGTGTGGCCCGGCAACGCATCAAGCTTGGGGATTTGGCGAGCTTCTCTGATCTTCACCGGAATGGCATCGAGCCTCATCATGGTAGCGATGCTCCTTACGAGCTTTCCTATGGTAAGGAGGAAGCACTTCAACCTCTTCTACTTTACACATCTTCTGGGCATTGTTGCTGTTATCGTTATATGCCTTCATGCGAGCACAATGTTATATTGCACGTTGCCTGGGCTGTCGATGTGGTTACTTGACTGGAGCATGCGATTCTTTGAGCTGCAGGAAAAGTTGAACAGCCAACTCGTCTGCTTGGGACGTGGCTGGTATAGGTGAGATTATCTAACCAACTCAGTTTGAATGCTTGATGCGCTGACATACGCAGTATCACCCTGCCTCTGCCTCGAAAACGACTGTCAGGATGTGCTTGCCATTCGCCTCTTGCGCACTTCTACATCCACCACTCCAAGTCCTCGATCCGCGAGATTCACCCTTTCACGACCATCACCCATCTCGCTTCCCAAATCCCGCTCTTGAAAAATGGAAGTGAAAGCTCCATCAGCGTACAATTCCTGTTCAAAGCAAGCACTGCGACAGGGGCGTCTCTCCGCAGCAGACAATGGACGAACAGGCTAGGCTCTCTGGCAGACGTAGAAGAAGATGCTGTGTCATCTCACCAGCACAGAATATCTGCAGAAACAAAATCTCTCGAGCTGAGCGAAATTGTCAGCGGCGGTGTAGTCGATACCACTTTGAGATTGGAAGGACCTTACTTCACACCTGCGAACCCCGAGCTATTCAAAACAGTTGTCTGTCTCGTAGCCGGAACAGGGTTGAGTGGCGCTATCGCTATTGCTGCGGCCTTCAGAGCACAAAGTGCAAGCCGGAGAGCCGTCACGACGAAATTACCTCCGCCATTTGTAGGCGCGACCTGTATGCCACATTTCAAGAGCGAAGCACATTGGCAGCGTTGCGTTGTCATATGGACAGTGCGAGAACAAGACGCTATCCATATACCCTTCTTTGACGGTAAGTCGAAGTCTCTGCGCGTGGCTTATGATTTGACACTACTAACATATAACGAAGAATTAGCGTGCGATGGCCTGGAATTTTGCACTCACACAACCGGCGGCATACACACACGTCTCGATATGAAGGCGGCATTGGTTCAGATTTGCGGAAATGAGGGAGCAGATAGCTGGTGCTATATTTCTGGACCCAAGGGGTTCATAACGGCAGCTGAGCGGGCGTGTGACGCTGTCGAGGGACTTACGAGATTTGCTGCGAGATGGGATTAAAGAATGGGGATAGCTGTTCGACAGTAAGACAAAAGTTTATGAATTGGCATACACTAGTATGTCTGACCGTGCCCTTGTCCCATACCAGGGTGGTGCGTGTACATGCTTGTGTACAATGTCTTTCTTGGGACTGCATGGCTTGCAAGCCATCATGCACATATCTACCTCGGTTCCTCTGAACAGTACAAGCCGAGAAGAGAAGGTAGAGCATAACTTCTTCTATTTCAGGTCCTTGAGTTGCATCTCAACCCTCGCATCGTCCTCACCACTACTCCCACTCTCAGCAATCTTGACCATGCCCTGACTCTCCTGCGGAAAGCACCAGCCCGGATGCCAAATATTGAGAACGACAGTCGCAATCGCGCAAGGCACGCTATCCAGACCAATGAACAGTTTCTGGTTGCGAAGAATATTGTTCTGAGGCCCCCATCCTTTAGCCAACTCCGCGAGTCGGTAAGCGCAGCGGATCAGAATGCAGAGGTATGAGATCCAGAGGGCGAGAATAAAGAGCCTGAATCGCCAAGAACTGCGAAGGATTCTGGAGTCTGGACTCAGATATCTGCGATTGCGTCGAACTGCAAGTCCATAGTCTGCCGCTAGAGCGCCGAAGGCAAGCATCGTGGCGACTTGTATCGCGAGGCCGGTCGTCATGATTTTATCGCCGATGTGGAGAATCGTTGTGTTTGGTGATGCGGATGCTATGCCTCCCCCGACGGCCTGCAAGATGATGGAGAAGACATCGCAGGAGATGAAGACGTATGTGTACCAAGAAGGACGGAGGCGGCTGAAGCTGGATCCGAAGGTTAGGCAGATGTGCTGCGTTCTGTGTTAGCTGGCTACGCCAAGCAAGGTCAGAGGTACGAGTATACCTTCAGGGTGTAGTAGATCCCCGCAGAATAGAAAGCTGGTGCGAAGGTCAAAACCACGACGCTCAGTTTGAAGCCCAAGTCGGAGAATGGATCATTGTGCATCAAGAGCTTCGCAACATAGCCGATGACTTCAGCGAGGCAGCCAATGATCATGGCATAGCAAAAGAACCATGTCTTCGTCTTGAATCCTTGCCAGACGTAGGTCAATCCAGACAGAGCGAAGACCGCGAGGAAGAAGATAGTTGCCGCAAGATCTGGTGTATATCCGTAGACTGACTGTGATGGATCGCAGGTAGCCTTTGTGCAGCCTTGGTTCGCATCAAGCCGTGGAAATAGCTGAGAAGGGATGGCCATCTGTCTGCTGTGATCCGAGCAGCTGGTCGGTGGAGGGCGAAGCTTCGATGATTGTGTGCCGTAGAGGTAGCCAAGATTGTGACATGACTTACCTTTGTATCAGCGTCTGCTCAGACGCATCTACTCATAGCGTCGTGCTGAAGCAACGGTATGGCATAGATAGACATAGACCCAACACAGACAGCACTGCGAGCTCATGTGTGATACACAAAGAAGCCATGCTGCTGGAGGCATAGCTGCGCCTTCACAAATCTAAATGGGATGACGACCAATGCGTCTGCCAATTTCTGGATCGAGAAGATGCTCTCTGCGAAGAGAGCAGGGCGAGGTTTCGGATAGATGCCGAGCGTCTGTACGATCCCGATAGTGTATGAGACAGAGAAGGGTCACTTAACGTCGTTGAAGTTGGCTGCATTTAATCGATCTGATTGGCTGATGGGTCTTTGGATAGCCCCACTTTCCAGGAGGCTGAAATGCTATTCCCCTTTCGCGTTCTATGGCGAGGCTTCAAGTAGTTTCCTCTCTTTGCTGATGGCCAAGAGTTGTCGCGATGTGTGCCTCCAGTCTCCAATGCAGTCGACCTCACGTCTGGTCATGACAAGCTTAAAGCTGGTTGCCACCGCGAATTCCTCGTCGTCTTCGCCCATCGGCAGCCTCGGACGCATCTTGAGGGACATGAGCGAAGATGCTACGGTCTTCGCGATCATTCGTGACCCCCAAAGAGACAATGCTTCGGCTTTGAGCTGGTTTGAAATCGTGAGAAGTCGGCGAGTTGGTAGGTGGCCGCCTTTGGTCTCAAGGTGGAGCTCAATGAGTGAGAGCTCCACCGATTCACACTGACGAGCAGATGTTCTTCACCGGCTGGTCCTGGAGACGTCTTGATGTGTTGCCGCACGCTCATTACTGGCATGCGCGCTCAACATGAAGGGTTATCAACTGCGGTTGGTCAATGAATGTCTGTGTAAACAAGCAGGCACAAAGTTCTCCAACTTCTCTCGCCTTTAGCCGACAGCGGGACAATTCAAGGCGGCAAGTGGAACCCTGTTCGGTCTTTGAATACACCAAGGCCAGCAAGGCTGAACGACTCCATAACGCCCACAGATTCCGCCTCAACCTCTCGCGAAGACTGCATCTGAGAATCAGGATCTGGCAGACCACCAAAAACCTCACTCGTGGCTGACCGGCCATCTGCATCTTCGACAACCCTTTAGATACCAGAAAGGAGCTACGTCACAACCAGCTCAGCAACATGACTTCGAAACCAAGAATAGGCTTTGCAGGCCTGGGAGCCATGGGCGGAGGAATGGCAAAGAACTTGGTCAAGGAAGACTTCGAAGTGACAGGCTACGATGTCTACCAACCGCTCGTAGACAGTTTCGTCGAGGCAGGCGGCAAGCCGGCCAAAACTCCCAAGGAAGCAGCAGCAAATACCGACTTCTTCGTCTCTATGGTAGCCAACGCTGCTCAGAATTCAAGTCTACTGTTCGATGGCGATGACTCTGTCATTCATGGACTTGGTAAAGGCAAGACTTTCATTCTCTGCTCGACCACGCCCCCGGACTTCTTGCATGAGCTTCGCAAACGACTGGACGAAGAGTTCAAGAGACCGGACATTAAGCTCCTGGACTGCCCGGTATCAGGAGGTACAATCCGAGCTGCGAACGGAACCCTTTCCATCTTTGAATCCGGACCGGACGCAGACCTCGATGAAGCCAAGGATGTTCTACAGACCATGAGTGGAAACCTATATCGCATGGGAGGGATCAGTGCCGGAACCAAGACGAAAACTATCCATCAGCTTCTCGCAGCTACCAACATTATCTCTGCTTCCGAAGCGATGGGATTAGCAGCCACAGTCGGCTTAAACACGCAAGCCGTTGTGGACTATGTCAATCAATCCGATGGAGCAAGCTTCATGTTCGAAAACCGCACTCCACACATGCTCAAGAACGACTGGCATCCCTACTCAGCCCTATCTATCATCCTTAAGGACGCCGGCATCGTCACAGATACAGCTAGAAAAGCTCGCTTCCCAGCTCCTGTCGTCGACACCGCCGAGCAGCTATACATCAAGGGCGAATATGACGGCCTTTTGAAGCTAGACGATGCAGCTCTCGTCCAACTCTACCTTCCAAAATCCCAAGGCGACCTCGTCAGTCTCACCGCCACAGCAGACGTCAACATGGTCCGCTCGCATCAAGTCAGCAAAGAAACCATATCCGACCTCCTCGCCGGTATCCACCTCGCCGCCTCCGTAGAAGGCATGGCTTTCTGCAAGCACCTCGGCATGAACCGACAGACGATGTGTGAAATTATCAGCAAAGCCGCTGGATGGAATGCGATGTTTACGAAAAGTATTCCGGCCATGTTGGAGAAGGACAACTGGACATTGGCGGACTGTCCAGATGCGAAGGATGTTGGGCAGAAACTGAGTGAGGCTGTGGATAAGTGTCGGTTGATTCAATATCCTTGTCCGATGGCGAGTATTGCTTTGCAGCAGTATTTCTTTGCTGGACTGGTTAACAAGACGATTGACAAACAGTCAAGATAGGGTGCTGTAAGAATCACGGCCGACCCACTGATAGAGTGCCGCAGATCGTAAGCTAAATACAATGCCAACCATGAGAAGAATGCCTAAACGCTCAAATTCCAACCCGATTACGCCTCGCTCCACAAAAAGCAGGCCAAGCAAACAAGAAGCAGCTCTCAATCAATCAATTCCACCCAATAATCCCCTCTCCCACCACCCTCCGATTCCGAATAAAACTCACCCTCCTCCCAATAACCCCAACCCCACCAACTCCCAAATCCAATCTCTCCCCAAGCGCAAACGGTACACGATCCCTCACCTCGCCAGGCACAGGGAATTGATATAGTGTCGACTCCTCCAAGGGTCTCTGGGAGGTTAGATCCCCGTCGCGGCTGCGGGGTCGTTAGAATGCAGAGACATGATGCTTGAGGGGAGAGAGCGGACGACTTACTGGATGATGAACAGGCTGTCATTTGATTCAGAGCTGCCGGTTTCGTCGAGGCCGTCTAGGATGGCTGTTGTTCGTCCCCCGGAGGAGGATTCGAGGAGACGGAGGGAGAGTTCTCGTTGGAGGGGGGGAGGTCTTGATGAGCTCGGTGAGACAGGCTTCAAGATGGCAATCGTCCCTCCATAGCTCTCTCTCGATGGACCGCACATGATATCTGTCTGTCTGCTATGTTCTGTGGTTTTACGAGGCTACCCGTAGTATCGAGATTCCTGGTCTTGGCGCGTATGTCTTCTCGTGCCTTCTTTTGAACAAATGTTCTTGAATAATACGCGAGGGCCCTTGAGATCTCGTGATCTGTATACGCTGATTATGTTCGGTCGTGAGGGATGCATGCGAATATGTTGACATTGATGGATTGTACTTGAATGGCCTGCCTTTCATGACGCTCGGACCACGTCTGATCTCGTTTGAGCGAGTTTCCATGAGCAAGTTTTTATTTCGAGACGCGACGTCAAGAATCACGTTATACAACGGCACAATCACAAATGCCACCCACCTTTCCCATTCTGCGAAGTGTGTATTATAACTGTGTGGAAAGTTGATTGATTGCATCACATGCTCTTAAGAGCACGGTGCTCGCTATCCACCATGTTAAAATGCCATCTCATTACGATAACAGCACATGCTCTTCTTCCTTTTGCTGAATGAAGACAACTTTTCCTCCGTTCCCTTGTCCCGGTTGAATGGGGTATCTCTAAATGCAAATTCCAACACATTTCCCAACTCCGATCATTCATGGAGCACTACTGGTCCTCTTGTTGAAGAAGCCGTGCCAGCTTTTTGTGGTCGTTTCAAAACGCCTCGCTAAATGCTCCCATGTAACTCCGCTCAAATACATAGACAAAAAAGGCTACCACCCCTCATGCCTCACAAGTCTATCATCTAGTTTTTCAGCGCGCTGTTGGAGCTCGCTTTGTCAGCGCCATTGACCACATTGTTGCCGTCTGGGACGCCGTTGGTCTCGGGTGCGCCGTTCTCTTCCGCATGGCCGTTGACGCCATTGGTGTACGGAACGTCATCCAGTCCTGGAGCGCGAAGGCCGTCAAAGAGTGGGAAGATACCTTGCTGTTGGCGGAAGTCATTGTGGACGATGTTGACCAAGTACCAGCTCTGCGTGATCTCTTGGATCAACTTCCGGCTGGGGCTACCTTCGTCGTAGCACTTGCTCCATTCGAGACCGAGATGGTAGAACTCATCTCTCCACGCCAAGAAGGATACTGTCTCAACGATGGTAGGCTGTACGATCTCTTTACCTGGGAAGACACCCCAAGTCACAGCGTTTGGTCCACCGTCGGTTGGGGCATTGGTTCTGAGCTCACCGCTGCAGTTGACCGCGTAGTATGTGACTTCCGGATCGGCCTCCATGCGCTGGATCACAGTCTCGATCAATGCTGGGGAGACGAGCACCTCGAGATACTGCTTCTGATACACGTAGCCGTTGCGCGGACCCCAGCCGTAGATAGGATGTGACGACTTCACGCCGTCAACAGCTGGCTGGGAGTTGATCGTCAACAAACCACGGCTGTTAAGTTCCGCGAGATCCTTGACCAGGACATTGGCCTCGTCATTGATTGGAGACTCTGACCAGGGCAGACTCTCGACCTTGCCCCGCATGTAGCTGACGAACAAGTTGACAACGTCCTGCAGAGTCTTGGGTTCACCCCAGATTTTACGGTTGTGCTCGTTTGTACCCTTCAAGCCAATTCCATACTCGTCTAAACCACCAAAAGCAGGGGATCTACTGTCACCCCAGCGTCCGTTCGGGAACTCGTCCCAGTCCTGAGTGCGTGCGACATAGGCTCGGTTGCGGTTTCGCCAGAATATTGGACGCACGTTCTCGTCGCGCCGGTTGAGACCAAGAGACTGCCGCCACGGTAGCGGCTTGATGTTTGGGTCTGGACTTTCCGCGGCCGGAATCAGATCGAGCTTCTCCATGACCATCCTGACGGCGGCTGCCAGGTTCATGGTGTAGAAATGCATGTGCATCAATCCAGAGTCCATGAGCTTCCGGCAAAACTCCACGATCAAGTCGCATCCGACCTCTCTCACCTGGCTGTCATCATTCTTGATGGGCTCCAGAGCCTCAAGCCACGCCGGAGGGATTCGTGCCTGAGTCCAGTTGGCTCTCCGAATAAACGCAGCATAGGTCGAGATGGGCATGATACCAGGGATGATCGGCACTGATTCCGGGATACCTGCAGCTCGGCACTTCTTCACCCACTCGATGAAAATATCCGCGTCGTAGCACATTTGTGTAACGATAAATGTACCTCCAACGTCAATCTTCTCCTTGAGGTACTTGATGTGTTCGTCAGCGTTCGTGGTCTCGTCCGGACCCTCCGGATAGCCCGCCACGCCAATATCAAAGTGATCTCCGTACGACTTCTTGATGTACTTGATCAGGTCTCGAGCGTAGCGGAACCCGCCTTCAGTGGCCTCCCACTTTTCTTGCTCTCTGGGAGGATCTCCTCTTAGCGCCAGAATATTGGTGCAACCAGCCTTGTACGCCTCTTTCAAGGCGTCGTCGATCTTGCTGACCTCCATGTCCGTGCAGGTCAAATGCATGCATGTTTCCAGCCCATATGCGGATTGTGCGACTTTCACCATCTCACACGTCAATGACGAATGACGGCCGCCAGCTCCCCATGTAACATCGACGAACGCAGGACCAAGGCCGTGCATCATATCCATGCGGTCATACAGGTTCTGTACACCTTGGGCGGTCTTCGGCGGGAAGTATTCGAACGAGCATGTTGGCTGGCCCTTGGAGTGGGCGGCCCTCAGCTTCTCGGTGATATGCATGCTGAAGAGGTATCAATGGTGGCGGAGGAGGGCGAGTAGGGTAGTTGGGAGTCGATCGGAGGAAGGAGCGAGCGTGGATTGGAGGCTATGGACAAGAGTATGTTAGCCTCTAGCTCGAAAATCACTCAACACGGCGTATACCACGTTTGAACGGCCAATGCTGAGCGTATATGCTGAGAAACATACGATAAAACGGAACAGACAGACGCACCTTTGTAGTGGGATTTCGTCCGCAGAGAGATCAAAAGTAAGCAAACGGGTGGTTATGATTGTTCCCAATCGTTTCTCGTGAAAGAGTCGACGCCTAGTTGCTCTGCGAGTGTGCCTTGAACTCAACCAATTCTTGATTGTTGTACAATGACATTACGCCTGGGCTAGTGCAAATTTCTATGCAGCAATCGTCATGTCGGGAAGGTTGATGAATGTTGTTGGAAGATGCAGGCGGCGGGAAATGTATGAGAAATGATCTGAAGAGTGGCTGCCCGCGCCTGCCTCACCACGCTCGACCCCACCACACTAGCGCGAAGTCTAAATCCTCTACGCCGATGGCGCTTTCCCGAGTTACTCTCCGCACATACTCTCCGAGAATGCCTTTTTTGAGAATGCTATATCAATATCAAGGAGATATAGCACACTGTCGCATGCATCGACCAAGTTTGACTTTTCCATCTGCGCTCGTAGTAGCCATCCGAGCCCATTGCGCGCAACAGGAATGCCTTCCAGCGCGAATTGATGTCAGGCTTGGCGCATCGACCCATATGCAGGCGGCCGACTACTGAATGCGCTTGGACCGGACACCGAAGCCTTGTTGACCGCAGCCCTGCATTGAGCGGAATACGGAGAATCTGGCGGTGCTGTTCGCATTCCGCGACGCCATAAGAAGCACCAGTGTGGCATATCTCGTTTACCCCTATAGCGTAGCTTGGAGTGTTTCCCGGAAAGCCAGCAACCCTGCTCTCCGATCTTGTACAGCGTTCAGGAGCGCCTGTCGAAGTGATGGCTATACAGATGTTTTAGTGATATCAGAAAGCATGCAGTGTTGGACAGTAGCTCCATTGCTGTGTCTGTGGATTTGTCGTAGTAGCTCTTTGCATCCTCCCGAACGTTCTCAGCATCGCTGGAACAGGACAGCTGTATCATACAATCGTTCCTGCGGGACTGCGAACCTCCTCAGCGCCTTTGACTGCTTGAAGATTGCTCATCTGTGTAGCAGATGCCGCGGCTTGTCCACCGACGGACCATCCCATCAGCGGGTTCCCATTGCTGAGCTGGAGTATGGCTGCTCTCGTGCTCTTCTTGACAGCCAATGCTGCACTTTGTCTGCAGCGTAGCCCTGACCTCGCCATTGCTGTTGCGCTGACTGCCAGTTGTGTCTGAGGTATTCCGTTCTGACGTCTTCCTGTCTCCTTCCCTTCTCTTTCGCAGATCTCTGGCCCTTCATCCTATTACCACAGCCCATATTATGATCGCTAGGTTGAGGAATATGAGAGGTACTAAAAGAATCGCTCATGTCAGCGACTCCACACTCTTCAGAAGGATTGAACCGCGCATGTAGGATCATACGTACTCCTCATCAATGTCCTGACCGAGTTTATCAAATTTATCATCTTCGCTTTAAGGCTCTGCTGATCTTGCATGCCGGCACCTCCGCCAAAGGACGGCTCGGCTTGTTGGGAGGAGCCCCATCCTATGCGCGCGAGGAAGCGGTCTTCGGAGAGGATTGCGATGGCGTTTACAACGAGAATGGAGGCTGAGGTGGAAAATGGTTAGTGCTCGGTAGCTCTGTAAAGGAAGTAGGATGATCCTTGAGGTGGACTGAACATTCGTACCTTGGAAGAGGCCGCCAAAGGAGGTGAGGAAGAAGGCCATGACTATTAGACGTGAGTATGGAGAAAGGTGAAGAGTCCTGTTCAGCAGATGGATGTGTGGTTGAACGTGGCTTGTGCCTGAGATGTTGGTGAACAACGTGGCCTGAGACCCTGCAGCTCGTGAAGTCAAGCGAGCTTCTGACGCGTGCCTCTTGCAACTTCCGCACCAACAATGTCAACTTAATGTCGCTTTCTGACCACTTCTCTTGGAGAGCTCTACAATTAGGCTATTATCGTGATCACAACCGACAGGAGAGGACGAGCTGGAGCAGTATGGCTCAGCGCATAGGTGAACATTTGGAGAGCGCATATTAAGCCGATCCGTCTGGCTGATGAACTTCCCTTAGGAGACGCGGCGCTGGGCCTCCTCCTGCCAGGCATTGTTTTATTACACCTGTACTGTGCGCCATACACCAAAGTCGAAGAGTCTTTCAACATCCAAGCGACACACGATATCCTGAGCACTGGCGTTCCGTTCGTTAACTCTTCGCAAATCTTGGCTACCAGTTACGACCATGTCTCCTTCCCTGGATCTGTGCCTAGGACGTTTGTAGGTGCCTTGCTCGTGGCAGGACTTTCAAACCCCTTCAAAGGCTTCTTCAACTCTCCACATCAGATCCAAATTCTGATCCGGGCAATTCTTGGACTGAGCAATGCCGCCGCCCTATGGCATCTCAAGGGTGCCGTCGACACAGCCTATGGAAAGAACGCTGGGAGATGGTACGTCTTGCTGCAGGCGAGCCAGTTTCATGTCATGTTTTATGCTTCCCGCACTTTGCCCAACATGTTTGCTTTCGGCTTGACGACAGTCGCCCTACGAAACTTGATCATGGTCAAGGCTGTGGCGTGGAGAACGCAGCGAAGCTCTAAACGGAGAAGGCTGGCTCTCTACCTGTTGACGGTTGCTGGAATCCTGTTCAGGTCCGAAATTGCTATCTTGCTTGCCGCCGAGACGCTTTACTTCCTTTTCCAGCAACGGATCTCGGTCATGGAGGAGATCATACCGGCTGGCATTGCCGGTGCTGTCCTTGGGCTTCTGACAACTGTCTCCATCGACTCATTCTTCTGGCAAAAGTTTCCGCTCTGGCCAGAATGGGTCGGCCTCTACTACAACACCGTCCTTGGAAAGTCGTCTGAATGGGGCACCAGTCCTTTCCATTTTTACTTCTTGAACGCTCTGCCGCGTCTCATGATCAACCCCATGACATACCTGATCTTGATCCCTGAGGCTGTAAGAGGCGCGCCAATCAGTCGCGATGTGCTGATTCCTCACGTCGCCTTCATTGCCATATACAGCTTGCTTCCTCACAAAGAATGGCGCTTTATCATTTACACCATTCCTGCCTTCACCGCGGTTGCAGCAGGTGGCGCGGGCTGGATCTGGACACGAAGAGCAAAGTCATACCTTTACCGGATCTACAGCATAGCGCTCATTGTGACGACATTGGCTTCGTTCGCGATCAGCCTCGGGCTTCTGTACGTCTCGAGCCTGAACTACCCTGGAGGTGAGGCTTTGCAGCGACTGCACGAGATCTCCACGAAGGACTACCGACTTCCAGTCCGCGTCCACTTGGACAACCTGGCGTGTCAGACTGGTGTGACACGCTTTCAACAACTGCGACCTACATGGTACTATGATAAGACCGAAGACGAGCAGACGCTGTTAGATCCGATGTTCTGGCAGCAGTTCGACTACGTCTTGGCGGAGAAGCCTGAGCGGGTGATTGGAAGCTGGCAGCCAATAGGTCTCGTCAAAAGCTTTGCGGGCGTCACAGTCAAGCCTGGTCCAGATGACAATGTTCTACCAGTTCCCGCTGCATTGGGAGTTGTCGGACGGAAAATACAAGAAATGTATTCAGATACTGCTCTCTTGGCGCGGCAGAGGTTCACCAGAGGTTACTGGCCAGCAATCAAGATGGAGCCGCGCATCTACATTCTCGAAAAGGAGGCGCCGCCCGCAGAGCAGGACAACCCACGGCTCACTGTTCAGACGTAATTTGAGACTCTGAAGTATGATCAATATTTGTCGGAAGGATTGCAAGCGCAGGAGGGGCAATACTGACTCGATCAGATTGTCGTCTGGATCACGGCAGTAGACGCTGCGCAACTTCCCGACTGCACCTGTCCGATCCACAATGTTACCGCCTTCCAGTATCTCGAGTCCACCAGCTTTCCAAGCCTTGTGGACTTCCTCAATGGGGTGATCGGTGATGAAACAGAGGTCTTCAGAGCCAGGCTGGACGTGACCCGCTTTTGGTTCGAATTCCTTTCCTGACTGATGAAGGTTCAACTTCTGGGAGCCGAACACAAGGGCATGGCTATGACCTCGAAATTAGCGGATGATAAGCACTTCCTCAGCTAAGCCTTGATACCGCTCTGTGCCTTTGGACGTGAAGCTCTCATGTTTCATACCCAGGCGGGTGGTATAGAACTCAATCGTCTTTGGGATGCTCTTGCAAGTCAGTACGACATGATCGATGGATTTGACGGCGAACGCCATGGTATTCGGCTTTGATGCGGAATTGCCTTCTAGCTCTGACTCTGGACTGAATGCCTCTTGAGGTCTGCAACAATGCTCTCACATCTTCACGAGGTTAGACTTTCCGAGCTCGGCCAAGACGTCATGTGGGGCTGTTGCGAATGCGGTTCGTTCTGCCAGTCCCTCCAGACTTCGTACTCACATGAAGACTGCCAGCAGACTGATCATAACAAGCTTGCGAGCAGACTGGCAATGGCAATGAGCCCCCTGGTCAAGGTGCAATTGATCACTTCTCTGTGACCTCGGGAGTCACGGAGTGGTCTTGGCTGAAGAAGCATCTTCCCGCCAAGCCAAAGCCAAATCCTTCCTCTCGGAATCCTGCTGCCGCGGAGTTGACGATGTCTTCCAATGACCATTATTGGCCCTGGATCATCGGATGGTTCAAAGGATGAGGCTATGCATACAAATACTCACACGACACTTCATCTGCCACGCCAATACTCCTAGTGCTTCTTGTTGACAACTGAGCAGAGGACCATCGAAGATGCTCGACGCTGGCACCACGTTGCAGGTATGTTACAATCGGTGGCACCCCAAGAGAAAATACTGATGAGCTGCAGTCGGGCTTCGCGGTCATCGCACTTCTATCAGACTGGACGCTCCTTTTCGACCAGTACCTACTGTCCCTTCCGATCCCTTACCGTTCTGCTCACAAGTCTACAATCCAAGAGAGATGGACAGCTACGCTGCTCACATGTATAATCTACGCTTTCGCCGAGCCGCTATTGTTCGGCTTCATGACATCTGTCTCTAACGTTGCCATGTGGTGGCTGCTCATGGCCAGCTTTGTGCATTTCTCGATTGGTAATGCAGGCTGTGTTATGATCATGGGCAACAGCGTATTGGAAGCTATGAAAGTTCACGAAGAGAAATGCGCAAACCATGTGTCGAACGATGACAACACCCCGATGTACACGGACGCAGAAGAGAAACATCAGCCACTAGCTGGTGTGATTGAGACTGGGGAAGATATGCCCAAGGAAAAATGCGAACGCGTGTCAACACCTGGGCTAGAGTCCGCAGACGCTACGGCGCAACTTCTTGAGCGCGCCAAAGCGAACGACTTCAGATCTTGTCCAAATCATCCTTCTCCCTGGGCTTACCGCCTCGCACCAATCCTGCCCACCATAACCGCAGCAGCCACAAACGCCGGTCTGCTCTTCTGGGTTGAATACCTAGCCACCGAAGACGCACAAGCCTGGTACAACCGATTCGCATTTGGCTACTACATGATCAGCGGCCTCTGCCTCTTCGGTTTCGGCATGGCGAAATGGAACAACCGAACAATGGACCACATGGTCAACCCAAAACACTTTCGCCGGGTGGAAGGCACGGCGGGAACTATGTCCAAAGCTCTCAGAATCTTCATGAAGATTAGCAACTTCGCTGTGCTCTTCTTCATCCGCGCGATGGCAAGATGCATCCTGCGACAGCTGCCTCTTGTATCGCCCATAATGGATGATGGCGTTCTGAGAATCCTCAGCCTATTGAGCATTCCGGATGAGACTTCGCCAGACGGGAAAGGTGGATGGGGAGCGATGAAGGAACACGCATTCGATCGACTTATCGCGAAAGTGCCCTGGTGGCTTGGTCCCGTGGCGAGCTCGATTAATCTCGTCTTTGTGCTCTGGCTGTACTTGAAGCAGAGGAGGGAGAGGAGGAGAGGCGCAAGCAGGTAGAATGGCTGGGTGGATGGATAGGCGATGTCCGGTTCGACGGTTTGCTTTCGCTGCAAGTCGAAACACATTTCTGATGAATGACAAACGTGAAGACCGAGCATCTCCATCCTCTCCACTATCTTCACCAAAGTCGCAGACCCTTTCTCCTTTACAAGTTTATACATGCATGCAACTCTCCACTTCTGCCCCATATCCTCCAGCTCATCCACAGTACTTCACTCTCGTGACTCGTCAGGTCCCAAATACAGAAACATCCGTTCTGCAATTCCTCCAGAAAGGAAAAGTCGTACAAGTGGATCTCATGCTATACATACTGTATCCACAGCATCTGATCGATATGACAGATCTGTTCTGCGCCCAAACCCAGGGATCCACAGCGTATATACTGTAGTTTCGAGCCGAACGCGAGTCTCTCGTTTCGTTTCGGATTCTTCGTTGGGACTTGGAACGCGGTGGGAGTTTCGAACATGGGAATGCCTTCCTTGCTCACATGAGGCAACGACGTCGGCGCTTCTTCTGACATTTAGATCTGCCCTATGGATGGTGCTGAGTGCCACTGTGGGCAATCTTCCCCACTTCCAGCGAGAAAGCATCACCAGGTCGAAAGGAAAGCAGGTCGGCGATGGCAGGAGAAATTTGCAGTACAAACAACATTAAAATCTAACATTTCGGCCGTAATAACAGGCTACAGTAATCCCTCCTTATCCCTCCTTATCCGTACACATATGGGAGCAAGAACAAAAAATCTACAGGTGTGTGTATTGCTCTTGTAAAAAGCCCAACACATTCATCCGCTTTTTTTCCGCCGAGCAACTCTCGAGGAGCTCGTGCTGTGCGCCTGACGCCATGCATGTCTCTCTCGTCTAAATTCAATAGTGTAGGCTGTCGATTGTCGTAGATCGACGCCAGTAAAATGTCCATGTGAAGAGAATTTGGATCGGTATGGTCAAGAGAACTCGTAGTAGGCTAGTGTGAGTGGTCGTGGCCCTCGTGGCCATCGTGAGAGTGAGAGTCGGTACCCTTCTTGTCGGCCGGCGGGCAGCAGCTCTTGCCACCACCGCAGTCATCGCCGCACTCGAGCAAGCAGGAGTTGTCGCCTTTTCCGACTGAGCCTTGGCGAGGACTGTTGCCGCTATGAGAAGCACCGTGGTGATCGTGTCCGTCATCGAGCTCTGAGCCAGGGTGGAACTCTGGTTGGATGGTCGACGAATGAATGCCGTATGCGTGAAGGCACCTCCGAACAGCAGACGCGAGCTCCATGTATCGCTGCGATCCCTCACCCTTAAAGTTGAACGTGACGCGAACGTGAAGACTGGCGACAAGTTTGGTATCGCTCAACTGCCAGACGTGAAGATGGTGGCAGCTGTCGATGCCAGGCAGATCCTCGATGTCGTCCCGGATGTCATCAACCTCGATGCCATGTGGAACAGCTTGTAACAGAATGCGCGATGCTGCCTTGCAAAGAGGAATGGCAGATGCGAGGATGATGCAGGTGATGACGAGCGAGATGGCAGGATCGAAGTAGAAACGTCCAGGGAATTTAGCGAGCCAGATGATGAGAGCGGTGGCAATGACACCAATGTTGCCAAGCGCATCGCCCATGACATGCAAGAAGATTCCCTTCATGTTCAAGTCGCCATGCGAGTGGCCACCGCCCTTACCAGGTTCTCTTGGCTGTGCGTGCTTGTGGCCCTTGTGATCAATGGACACGCGCTTAGAAGTGCCATAGCCAATCTTCTGGCCAGTGCCGCCGAGCAATGGCTTTGAGAGCTCGTTCTGGTTCAGCTGATCCTCGCCTGCAGCTGCATCCTCGGTATCCGTGTTCTCTTCAGAATCGACAGTTGCCAGGTTCGCTTGTGCAATGATGGAGTTACGGAACTGGCTAGGACCTTGGAAGTCGTCTGCAGAGATGAGGCCTCTAGAAGTCGATCGGCTGTGTCTTCGCTTGGATGCGCTTGAAGTCTTCTTGGTAAACTCTTCCACTGCAGTGGCGGTCGAATCGCTATGAGCAGTTCCTTCTCGCTCAATTCCTGGCACAGCTTCTGCGTGAGAGTGGGCAGCTTGCGAGGGTTGTTCACCGGTTGTACCGACAGTCGCAGGCTCCGTGTCCGAGTAAGGCTCGAAGCCGTGGCTGTGACCAGCATGTCCCTCCTCGGCAGCGCTCTCTGCAGATGGGCCGTGACTGTGTCCGCCATGACTGTGGCTGTGATCGTGGAATAGCACCAGGCCGACGAGATTGGATGCAAGACCCAAGCATCCCACGATCAGCACCAGAATTGGCTGACTGACCTCTTGTGGTTCCACGAAACGTTGTATGGCGTCAAGGAAGATAGTCACACAAAGTGCCACCAGAAAGACTCCATTGACCAGCGCTCCCAATGTCTCAGCTCTTTGGTATCCATACGTGTACTTCTTGGTTGTGGTGGAGGTCAACTCCCTGTTTGCCGCCTTGACTGCCCACAATCCGACTACTAGGGAAAGAACATCGTTGAGCATGTGGAAGGAGTCTGCCACCAGGGCCAGCGAGTGGACGGCATATCCGGTGATGAGCTCGAGCAGGAAGAAGAGGGAGTCGATGACCAGCAGAATGATTATACGCGTCGACTTGGAGAGGGCCATGGCGTCGTGTGAGGTAGGCCGGCGACGCGGCGAGGTGTTTGCGGAGGACTTTGATGGACGGCGGGGTGAGATGGAGTGTGTGCGGCGGGGGCGGCGGTGGTCTTATTGCTCGGATTCCTCCCCCTCGTGTGTATCGTGTGCGGTGTTTTGGTGAGACTGTCGGCTCAGAGCCATGCAGAGGAGAATGGCATGACCTTGGTTGCTGCGAAGTTAAACGGCAGAGTCAAACTTTGGGTGGCCGGCAGAGCTGTGGCGAGAACCGATGCCGGCAGTCTGGGTAGTGCGCAAACACCGCAGGAGGTCGATTTGCGATTGCTTTGAAATGAACAGCCAAACAACTCAGAAGACTCGTATTACAGACTCTTCGTGAAGTCCCACTACTACGGGCACATCCGAAGAAGTGGTGCGAGCAGTGCACGACCACGGCGTCTGCGTGAGTCTGGAAGATGGTCCGCTTCTTCTGCAGGAGCCGCTGAGACGTCAGAGCCTCCAAATGGCGTGCTACCTGGGACTGGCCATGATGATCTCTATACCATTCTCCGCCTCCTACACCTCTCAACTACCTCTCCTGCACACCGGTGTCGCTTTGCGCTTCTTTTGCGCTAAAAATCGAGTATCATGAGGCAAGTATGGCTCTTATATCTCCTTTATCGCTCTGAAGCCGCCACCTTGGCTAGCTGCACCTTTCCCGTCTGCGCTCCTTGCGTCAGATGTACGGATGATGCTCGCCGAATCTAAGGCCGCGAGCGACGAGTGACACGCGCGCCCGCCGAGGAACGTGGCCGCTCGTGTCTGGAAAACTCATGAACCCCCTCAGTCTTGCCACAATCCCCTCACAAGAACAATGTGTCTTTGGCAATCAACTTGCCAGTCGCCACTAGTCTTCTTCGATGGACCAGCGACTGCCATCCAAAACTTCTCGCGAACCCATTCCCGAGCCGGAGCCAGCGCACCTGCCAGATGAAGATGAAGAAACCGCCGAACGAGAGGCTACAGAGCTACATCAAGTCGAAGCATCGGCCACCAGACCCCGACTCAGTCGCATCTTGAGCGATGGAATTCCGAAGGAGCACTGGTATGATCCAGGGAAGAAGTTCTGGAGACATCACATCCGCCTTTCGGTACCGCATGTAGACTGCAGAGACCATCTAGGTAAGAAACGCCTTTGGAAAACACTTTCTGCACTTTCGATCAAGCCTGCGCTCGTTTTCATGGCATGTTCGCTCGCACACGTGGCGGCGCCGTGTCTCGGTATCTAGACTACTGGGACATTGTTTGAAAAGATCCATATCACATGTGGTGGAGCTGGTCAAACAAAATGTTCGAGTCAAGATGGTCTCAATGGCTCTCCTGCGGAAATGGGCTCCGAGCAACTTACCTACTACTACTACCTTCGAGCAGCACTCCCAACTAACTGCCACCACAGCAAACGAACGTACATTCCTCGGCTACCTTCGCACATCAGTCGCCTTATCAATGCTCGGCATCCTAATTGCCCAGCTATACCGCCTTCAGCACTCACCAACCCCAAACCCAGTCTTTGGCTACTTCATCCTCAGCAAGCCCCTCGCATCCATTCTCCAATGCGCAGCTTTGGGAATGGTGCTGCTAGGCGCCATCAGGTTCTGGAGGCAGCAAGACGCCATGGCGAGAGGGAAAGTACACGCGGGCGGGTGGGAGATGATGGCGATCATCGTGTTTATGACCTTGGTATGTTTGCTATCCCGTGCGACGCCTCTCGGAGAGTTTTTGGCTGTCACTGCGTGGGCGCTTAAAGGCGTGGACTTGGGCGCGAGCTAATTTGCGTGACTCTGTAGTTACTGGTGGGCCTTTTTGCATTACACGTTGGAGTCGACATCTCGAAGCGCTGATGACGAGAGGGATGATTGATGACTGATGACAGCTTATGATATCCGACTTGCTTTTTAAGGAGCTCATGGCGAGGCGTTCTGGAGCCTTTGAAGCCCCTGAGCATTGGCGAGACTTGAGATCGAGAAGGAAGGCATTGCATGAGGCCCAGTGTGACGCCTCAAAACGTGGTCGTTACGAATCTCCTCCTCAATTGCGGCACACAACGCTCCCACAGTTTCATCAATGTCATTCTTCGGCTGTTCAATGCAAGTCAAGCCAAGGGCATGCATGTCAGCGAGCGTGGAAAACTCTATTCTGCATGTCAGAGGCGGCTACCGAGACATCTCAACGCCTCGAGCAGTACCGCCCTACCCGGCTTTTGGACGAACGATACAAGCAATCATCATCAGCGGAATTGATACTTGATCGACGACGATGCTCTTCCCATCAGAATCGATAGTGAATGGTTTAACCTTCTTACCGAACGGCACAGACAAGACAGCCATCCCCTGCCTAAGGCACGCCAGACCCTCACGGCAAGGATTCCAGGCGAGCAACGCCCACGCGTGGCACACGGTACATAGCAGCAAACGATCTCGCAAGACGGCACAGCGGCACAAATGTCGGGCGAACGCACAAGACGACTTTATTTCGTTAGTGACCGCGTCTGTGCCTCTGATCGACAAGTTCAATCAACAGAACAGACAATGGCCCGAGTGGAGGGCACGCGATGCGCGAAGCGGCGAGGCGGATGGGGAGGACAGGGATGTGGATACCTTGGCCCAATTTACGTAAGGCCGCGAAAGAGAGACCACAGCTGCTGCGTAGAGGTGATGATTGGGGCGTGACAGGTGTGATGGCAGCTCTGTATGGCGGTTGGGGGATTGCCGGGAAAGCCGATTCACACGACTAAAAGTTGTGTTCAGCATTATTGTGACAACATCACCAACAACATGACGAGATGGCATGCTTTGCTTTCTGCCGGAAGGGTGAGCTGCACGACAATGCGTCGGGCGATGCTGATCGGAAATTCAAATATTCGTGGTTGGACGACACGACTAGGAGGTACCGGGACAGGTAGTCGCACGAGAGGACGATGTATCGACTCTGGCTGTCCGACTTGTGTGACCAGTTTTACGGTCTGCTGCTGACTCCACGCAAGATGGAGAACTTGTCCGCTGAGTCTTCCAGCTAATGCAGCTCCTTCCTGTGTACGGCGGTAGTCTTTTTTTCTTCATCGCCATTGTAGGCGCTGTGCCCTGAACTCTATCTCATTTTCCTCGTTCTGGGGCCGGAAGAGATCTCGTGTGGCTCTTCAAGGAACCCGATGCGAGGAGCGCAAGGTCCAGGGCGATAGATCATTTCTCGTGTTCCTCTTGGTGCGCCGAATACAGATGGTCCACGACTCCAGGGCTAGATCAGGATATCCAACAAGATGCATTGAGGAGGAGGGGTGAGAAGTAGCTTTGCCAATAGTGATGAAGAAATAGCTGTGTCGCGTGGTATTGGATGGAGTTGACATTGCACTAGAGATCCTCCTTGGGAAGGCGTCCCGTCATTAGCGCGAGGGACGAGCCGGTGGCAGGCTTGATGGCAGTTCTACGCGCGTGAGCAAAATGTGTGGAATCCACAGCTGGCCATCAACACGCCTGCGAATTCGAATTCGATGCATCAGGCTTCCGACGACTCAAGGCCTGCAGCTCCGACACGACGCTGAAGCAGCTGGTGATGCTATTTCGCGACACCAGCTTCGGGCGCGCACAGGACACAGCATCCATGCTGTGCTCCAAGACAAGTGCGAGCCTCCGGTTCCCATCACTGACCCGTTATTCGCAGTGACCACCAACAGGTGGCCTGTTGCGGAGCAGATCCTCCACTCTGCAGGCCATGTGGGAATGTCGCCGCCGCACAATGACAGGGCCTCAAAACCCGCGATGGCGATTGCGGCGGTCACCACGACGCGTAGGGCGAGACACCAACGGCGAAGCATCGCAATCCTGCCGTCGCGCCGCTTGCATGGAAGAGCCGCCTGTCGACGATGACCAAGAAGACAAGACACTCAACAGACCGCGCATGAGCTGTGCCCCGGCATCCTATTTGTGCCTGCGTAAAGACGTCGCACTCGGCTGAGGCGCTCCAATCGAGTGCTGAAGTCCGCTTGGAGTGCGTCTGCAGGGATACCGCCGTGTGCAGCACAGTGGGGCCCACGCTAGCACGCTAGGGCCGACTTGCATGTCGACTGGCCAGGAACTCTTCCTTTCACGGCTTGTTAGCTGCTGCGTGTGGCCGACATGGCCCTCTCTCACATCTCTGGTGTCTTGTTCCATCAAGGGTCATCGCATTGCCCACCGGCGAGGCCAGCGAGTGGACAAATCCTGATGCGACCCGTCTCCGCCTCCCTGGGCCGTCTGCGCGGTCTCAATGGCCTAACCCAACGAAGGACGTCTTGGTACGTCCACCAGTCCTAGTCTGTCGCGTGCGTGAGAGACGAACGCGGCGGCCTGGATCGAAGCGTCAGGCTTGAGAGGCGGTTCTCCACGCAGTCCTTCTCTACCTATCTCCTACCTCTGCCCTCATAGCAGCTTGTTCTCACGGTCCTCCTTCAGCTGCGCCTTCGCAGTCTGCCCAGACACTACTTTCCTTTGGGCGTTCTGATGAGATTTTGTCATTATCGCATATACGTTCCCTCTCGTGCTCCCACACTCCGATCTCGAAAGAAAGAACGAACGCCTCCGTCGCTCCACTTCCAGCTATATTCCCTGGCATCGTAATATCTGACCTAATATATGCCATCTGACGCACGATCATCTCTGGGACCGCAAAAAGCAGGAAACTGATTAGATTCAATATCGAATAAGTGTTCTCACGGCATTAGTATTGGGAAACACCAACATCCATATTCAACCTGGCGGAGTCGAGCAATTTGGACGATATTGAGCAACCGCGAAAGAGGGTCGGTCCGTGCTGAGGTCAGAGCTGAAGGAGAGTCAGACCTTGATGAGTCTATATGGCGAACACATCTGCACTGACGGGCAATTGCGTGCCACCGTTTCTGGACGCTGCGAAGTTTGGCAATGATGGCGGGTGTAAGGTCGTTCGTGAAACGATGCGAGAGCTTCACGCTGACTATTCGCAGTCACTCCCGGCCGGTTCTGTGCTACCATCGATGGACTACCTGGCGATCCCACTTGCTGTCTGCCTTGTCCAGCAACACACTGGGCATACTCTGACAGTTTCGACACCTATGCGACAGCGGCAGAATGGCTGAACGTCGTTGGACTCATATTACTGGTCTTCATGCTGGTATCCTATACTGTACTGCCTACTCAACAGACAAGAAGTCACTACCTCAGCATATGCTTGATCATATCGATTATGGCGATTTGCATCGGATTCACGATTCCACTGGGAGCAGATCCGGAACAATGCTACGACGAAATCACCCCCAATGACATGTATACATCTAACGCCTGCGCATGGGGTGGCGCATTCATCATTGCTGGAGGTCTGACGGCCGACATGTGGATATTTATCCGGGCTCTGTCAATGAATCTCCAGATCTGCTGGGACATTGTGCCAGGACGAAAGTTTTTTTACATTTCACAGCTGGCTGGTTGGGGCATCCCGGCAATACTCTTCACCATCACCATCACGTTGACGGGAGTCAGTTTTCGCTTTGGTAGCGCATGTCATGTCAACCACAAGGATTCCATGGGTGACTTTTGGGGACCATTGCTGGCATTCGCTGGAGCGGCTGGAGTCCTGCAACTCACAACATTCGCCTACTGCATCCATGTCTACCTCAAGAATCTGTGGACGGATAGCCCAGACACTTCGACAAATGCGTCTAGCAACGGACTGCCGTCATATCAAAGCAGCGTACGAACTCAGACGGCGAGAGCGGTGTACCGGAGGCTGAAGAAGGTTTTGTGGCTTCAGTGGCGCGGAATCTGCATCGTCAGTATCATTCTGATTGATGTCATCTTCTTCTCGATTGTATTCGTGTACTTGGACGGGATGCAGAACTCCGTCAAGAACGACCTCGAGAAGGTCAAACCATGGCTGTTTTGCTTGGCAGCGCACCCAACCGACAAGAGCCAATGCCTGGACCTGGTACACGGCTGGCTGGTGAACGAGCAGACTGTCGCGGCCGTATTACTACTCCTATCCTTAGCCGGACTCCAGGTGTTCCTGCTACTTACCAGACCCTCCATCTTCCCCGCTTGGTTCGACTTTATCAGGTCGAAGTTCCATCCCAACAGGCAGGAGTTTGTCAGCTTAGATGCTAGACCGGACATTATGAGAAGCAACTCGAAGCACGAGCTACTCAATGTCCAACGTGGGCATCAAGCGACAACATTTGAGATGCAATCAAAACCGCCGCAACTGACCACGATGGAGCTTGACATGAAGAACATGAATATCAGCCCCACCGTCAGCTCTCCGGACGAGACATACCGAAGTCCGCTACAAACAGACCGAAATTCCCCGGCAGTCGACTTCTCGCCACCTCACTACAACCGAGGACGCATCCCATCCGAATACGTTGGCCGAATCACACCATCGCCGGCGGATACTCTCAGCAACCCGCTGGAAGCCGGCAATATCTATCAACGGCCAGGCTACCAACGGGAGGTTTCAGCGGAGTACTTCACCTCTCGAAATCGAGCAGACTCAGACGAGAGGAGGTATCGAGCACCGACTTCTAGCTTTTCAGCTCCGAAACCGCCATCGAGAGAAAGTAGCGTCAGGTCTGTCAGCTTTGATCCGAGAGAGCTGTACACAAGGGGTGGGCTCGGCTTGAACCCCCCTAGTGAAGCAGGGGAGAGTACGGAAGACTTGAGGAGGACGGATCATAACAGAATATGATAGAGGGAGGATTTTTCGTTTCTTGGCTGAAAGGGAAGTTGAATGGCTGGATCCGCGAATGCACCTGGACGCACACGTTATTTTAGTCCGATCGATTCTTGTCGATCGGTCTCTTTTCCTAATACTGGAAGGATGGAGGAGATGGGGGAACATAGGGGTTGTATATAGTGATGTGGTGATGCAAGGAGGAAGCAAAAGTTGAAAGAGTGGAAAGAAGAGAAAGAAGAGATATATACGGCCGGCTACTACATTATTTGGAGCAATCCATGAAGACAAAAGCGAGGAGGGATGCAAGATGGATGGATGGATGGATAGTATGATCGATCCTGATTTGTATGTATGTATGTATGTATGTATGTATGTATGTATGTGCGACGTATAGATTGAGGGATGTGTGAATGATACCCTTCGATGTGAGTGGTTTTCTTCTTCGTCTTCATCCGCTGAACCTTCAGATCGTGAGTGGTAATGCTGAAGTCCAACAGCAGTCCGCTAATACGATTGCCTATAATGAGAGCAGCGTCTCCGAAGCACATACCCTTACGGATACCCACCTTATTCGACATTCAAACCCTCGATATCATCACCATACCATATCTGCTAATCTCTCGTTCGCCTCGTCTCGGGCTCATGGGTATGTGTAGCTCAACCTGCTTTGTAAGATACCATCCTCGGGTTTGGAACATTCATTTGCTATTCTGGAGCATGAAGCAGGATTGAGTGATCAGGGTTGGCCGAGCGAGGAGAGATGGATTGGCGTATTAGTGCTTGGAAATGATCGTCTGAACTGGTGTCGAGCAGCAGTATCTTCCGGAAATTCTGTTGCTTGATTCTTCCTGATAGCGGCGGATCTATGGAGCATTGCGAGCTCATCGATCAAGGACGTCGTGAGAAGGTGAAGTCAGTTTTGGCCATGGGCGAAGAAAGTAGAAGTTACATGTATGCCTGGATTGATGCCTGAAGTTAGGGTAAGCCTTGGTGGCAGCCATCCCAACGCCACCTCCGCCTCCCATTCTCTTGTCCTCACAACGGGTTGTACTGAACTCTGCCGCCAGCCCAGCCCAGCTACAGTATACCTACACCGCCAAACGCCGTAATCCGATCGCAGGTGTCTAGCAGAAGCGCCGAGGATCGCAAGAGCGTAGCATCGAGCCTGCCCATACCTGCTTCCGCACATGGCCATGGACGAAGCACACATCGACGATAAGGAGCTGGTACCGGCGGTTTTCACATGAAACGGCGGAGCTGAGGTATGAGGCATGGAGGGCCAGGAGCTCATAAGCCAATAATGCCACCGACGAAGCAGCTATTCTCCATCTTCGTCATTCTGCCAGACGCAGTGACATTGACTGCAGACAAAGGTCTAGATCGGCCCATGGTCGCATTTTGCCACATCAAGAAGCGCGTTCCTGGAAACCGAAGGTAATGATCAGCCAAACTGTCGATCTATTCCCCCTCTACGTCACTGCTCGCCTTTCCCGTACTGGTGGCATATCTGCGTTCTGAGGTACTTCTATGGTGCTCAATGTCTCAGGGTCTTCAACTCGGAGCAACCCCCGAGCACACCTTTCCATAAGACCCTTGCGACAAGAAGGGCGTTCTGCTGTGAGGTTTCACGGGCGAGGGCATGGCGGACACTCTTACACAGAAGCCAATTGAGAGCACGCAAGGAAAGACGAAGACTCAACTGCTTCTCGCCAAACACAAGAGAATTCGAGCAACCGTCGCGGTTCGTCCGTTGTGACAAGAAAGTCGTCCAAATCGGAACTAACGAGTTCAGTGCGACCACTGTCGCCGACGAAAGGCACGATGTGATGGGAAACAGAATTGCGGTACTTGTGTCTGCGCTGGGCAGGTCTTTCCACATATATCATGTCGAGTCTGTTTGATGACAGGATGCGCAGGCTGAAATGCTCTTACGGCAACTTTGTCAAGCAGAGCACAACCAAAAGTCCCGAACATCCAGTGAAGCTCGAGTCATTGAAGGACGAAATCTCTCCATCGATAAATAGTGCGGCCCTGCTGTCGAGTGCTGAAGGAGACAAGACGCGACTTCTTGAGGATGTTGACGACTACTCGTGTGCGGGTTCATCACTCCTAACGCTGTCTGTCTCTCTCGCTTCGCTCTCACCTTCAGCACCGAAGCCGAAATTGGTCGAAACCCTCACTTCAGAGCTTACTGCAAAGCAGTTCGGCATTGATATCCTGCGCCAGCTCTGGCACCTAGGGAGCAGGTTCGCTGAGGTATTGACTCCTTGCCAACTACAGTCTGCATTTGGGATAGCCGAGGCTTTCGATCAACCGCTTCCATCTCGACGATGCCGCCAGGTCTCGCTACCTCCGGGCCCATTATTGAACCGATGGATCGAAAACGCTTTCACCTATGCACTTCCGCTTCTGCCTTTCATTGATCGCTCACGGATTGACTGGACGATTCATCGTTTGGCGACATCTGCGCTTGGCCAAGATGATTGCGATAACGACGATTTGGCACTGTTGTATGCGATCATAGCCCTTGGGCAGCGCTACGATACGATCATCACTAGCAGTCCCGATAGAAGATTACAAGGGTAGGTGACCCATCGTCGTTGGCTCATGTGGGCCACACTACGCCACAGCGATGGTTCTTACCAGGGGTAATGTGCTTCAACTGACAACCGCTAACGAAACGCAGTGTTGACTTTATCTACGCCGCTCAAGCTACCATATCGCCTTTCGATTGTCACGGCAGCCTAGCATGCATGCAGGCTACTCTTTGCATGGTGCTATTCTACAGAGCGGCAGGTGCACAAACCATAGCACACTCTGTCCTAGCACTTGCTACGGCTGGCGCTCTGCGAATGGGTTTGCAAGAGCCCACGCCCTGGCTGCCACAAGCGGAATCTGCCCTTCGAGCGCGCGTCTGGTCCGCTATTAGAGTCTTGGACGCCTTGGTCTCCATCTCATTGGGTATTCCTCGCAACATGCCGCTTTGCTGGCGCAAAGAAGCTGCCTTCCCAGACATGCCGTTCGAATCCGACATTGCCAGTCACGAGACCTTGACGAGCATTGTCCACTTTGACATCATCGAAGCAATCTCCTCTGGTCTCGAGAAGGTCTATCTCTACAACGATCCGAGACCATACAGTAACCAGTGCACGGTCCCTGAAGATGTGATTGAACAGGTGGGATCGGAGATAGAAAACCTCGAGGCAGCTCACGTCTTTTCAGCCATGTCTACTCAGGACACTGGAAGGTAAGTCTTTCTTCGCGGAGACAGACCGATATGTCCTCATATATTCGCAGGCTTCACCTTCTTTTGAAGTACACACATTGCTACGGTGTACTCATGATCCACTCCGGATTTCTGAACCACTTGGCTGATCCGAGAACAACTCCCGGCTCCGTTGCCTTCGGTAGCATGGTGCAATGTCTTCGAGCCGCCAGCAAAGCCATAGAGATTGCAGAAGCTCTCAGTGACGAGGGACTGCTGCTCGAAGCGAACTTCCTCATCTCTGAGGTTCTTGTGCTTGCGGCAATGGTCCTGTTGGTGGCTTCCCTATCGCCTCATGGCGATCCTACGATACGTCGACTGAGCGATCGTGCGAGACGGCTTCTGGAACAGCTTGCGAAACGAAGTGCGCTCGCACTGAGATGTCGCGATTGCATGGATGTGAGTGTTGACGATAATCGCACGCAGTCTCATTTGTACTGACCTGTGCCAAAGCTTCTGTACTGCGCGTTGGATGCCAGACCACCTCGACCGAGCTCCCAGCTGAGCGGTCTATCCCAGGCTGCGTTGCAAGCCACACTCTTGAATCCGAAAGGATGAAGTAGTAGACGCATGCAGTGCCCCGAATTCGGACGGCGTCGCCGCCAACCTAACAGCGCTCAACGCAGCGGGCTGTGCGAAAGCTGTGCGGTCTGTCGAGAGCAGGCCTCCCAACCAATGCCGGCCGCCCGTCAATACACCGACGATTGCCAGCGGAACCTCAATCTCAGAGGGCCATATACGCATTCAGAGGGCGTAATCGAGAGCTTCGAATACCACACGACAGAGCTGAGTCAACGATCCGTCTCGGCATTGGGACCTTGGCGAGTGACAGGCTACGGACGGCCCAAGGAGGGAATTCGCAAGAGCAACGGATACATACCCAACTTTGATTTTGCAAGGGAAATGATGAAACGATATATGTTGACGTGGAATCTTTAGGGAATAATGTATACATCTAGTGCTGGGCTTTGGACAGGTATACAGTCACAAACTCGATAGCCGGTATCAGTAAAACCAATCAAGAGCTCCCAAGCATCAACCCTTCACGCGCTCTTATACGAATCCTCCACAACGACAAACACCTCCTTTGCAAATTTCTGGAACATCTCGCGCTTGCCTTCAACGCACGCCGAAAACTTATCAGGATGCCAGCGAACACGCTCTTTCTTCAGTTGAGCCTTACTCATTCCCCTGAGCGCTCGGCGAATGTTACACTCGCAGGCTTGAAGCTGTCGGTCCTTTCGCTTGGTGTGGCATACGCTGCTGCCACAGTTGGCTGCTGGCGGAAACGGAAACTCTTTCATCGTTGATATGTTGGCGAGAGAGGAGTTGACTAATGATTTCCATTTTGAGATCGCGGCTTCTGAAATCGGTTGGTATGCTGGCACCATGGCAGGTCGAGACGCAGTGGAGTTTGAGGAAGAGCTGGAGTTGTGCTGATTCGATGAGTTGCGGGATTGACCATCTTCTCGTCTCCGCCGCTGCTCTTCCTCGCGCTGACGCTGGCGTTGCTCCTGTTGCCGGCGCTGCTGCTGCTCACGTCGTCGACGAGCCTCCGCATCCTCGCGCTCCTGTTCTTCCTGGCGATTACGAAAGAACTAGTCCATGTTGAAGTCGAACTGCCCATCTCCAAAAATCTCCTCCTCTGGGTGCTGCCGTCTGTATTGTTTGCGTTCGCTTTGGGTTCGCTGCGCTCGCTCGGCCTGGTGGATGATTCCCACTAATCTCTCGACTTCTGCGTGGTAATGGGCTCGAGTTGTTGCGTCTTTGGCGTTGATCACGTTGTGGCGGGCGGTATCGAGCTGTTCTCGAAGGGCGTTGATGTTGGACATACTAGCTTCTTGGCGGGTAGCTTGATGATCTTTCAAAAGTCTGAGTTCGAGGCTTGTTCGATGAGAAGCGGGAGAGGATCAGGGTTGGGGGTGTGCAAGAAAAGGTCGTTGTGCTTGAAGGGGTTTGAGGGAGGGAAGTGTCGCTTGTATCGTGTCGAGGGACGGGAAGGTGATGGGAGAATGGTATTGTTGTGGCTCTGTTCACCCCTGTAACAGTAGTGAGTGAATGCCATTGTCCACAATCTCCAGCAACCTCATTTCGGTCTCAGGCTGGAAATTTAGCGAAAGCCAGAAAACAAAGCACAGTTATACGGAAAGATTTCTGTTTATACGTTTCAGGTCTTTGGAAGTGATACTGATGCCAGTGCATCTGGCATACTTTTACTGGGAGCCGAAGGTAGTACAAGATACAAGTTGGGACATGTCTCGGTAGCCTACAGAAAAGCAAACAGGTATGTCGCAAATGAAGTGGTCATGACTTACTGTCCAAGAATCGGTTCTGATTGTATTTTCAATATCTGTGTCAGTCCGAGGGTCAGCATCCACGCTGAGTCTTGGCATTCATGTGAAAGCTTCCCTCTCAGCCCACCTATCGAATATCTCCCGATTTCACCGAGACAAACGCTTCCGGCCCAGCCTTCATGAACACGTTCGAGTCTCGCATCTTCAACACAAACCGACGGTCCTGTGGCTCAGCGGTCAGAGCATTCGGCCACTGTCTCCGCTTGTCGGCACCCTTGCGGGTGCCTTGACAAGCGGAGCCCGAAAGATCGTCTGTTCGACTCAGACCAGGATCGATACAATCCCAGCCTTTTCTTTTTGCATTTTGATCAACTGCTTTGAGCTCGTCTCTTAACCCTCCGGCAGCTGTTCACATGCAATTCCTGTACAATCGGTCCTTACCCTCCCCACTTAATCATGCTAGGCTTATGGGCGCACGAACCGCACGTTTAGATATGTGTCTCGCTTGAAACCACCTTTTCTCTTCGTCAGTCCCCCCGCCTATCCTTGGAGCGGCTTCAGATGGCTTAGGGAGCTCTCAACCCAGGGGTTGGGCATGGTCCAACGAGATCGTATCTCGTCTGCTGAGCCTTTCTCTGCCTTTCGATTGTTTTTGAGAGGGGGAGGATATTAGATTTCAAATTTCTCTTTCATTGGGCTACAGGTAGAGTACCTAACTCGCCTCATCATCCGCCACTTCGATCCTCCTTGGCGCAGTGGGCGCCGCCTTGCGAGGGTCTTCTTTAACGAGTGTCACCTTCGAATCTTCCTTCCTCCCCTCTTCAAGGCCTACGCCAGAATCACCATCTCCAACGCCTAGTGTCGGCCCGCGTTTCGCTGTATCTTTGTCGTAGCTCGTCGGATCAATGCCAAGGATACCACCAACGTTGTTCCTGTCACCAGGCACACTGAATTCACGGAATGCATATCTCCACTCGTTAAGAAAGAGGCGGATGGCTTTCCCGACCTTGTCCTTTCCGTTCTTGCTGTGATGTCCAGTCCCGCAAATGGCATAGACAGGTCGTGTGCTTGATTTGTGGTCCCTCAAACAGTCGGACAAATACTGAACAGCCTCTTCTGGATGCAGTCCGTGCAAATCAACGTAAAGCTCTTTGTTGCCGCCGGCAGCCAGATTCTTGTTCCGCTCTTCGTATAACGCTCGTGCTGCCTCGCGATGCTTCTCGCGCATGAGTTGATTCTCGTTTTGCCCTCTGAGTGACAGAGCCTTGGCACCGCGCGCATCATTGCGATTCCACGCCTGCGCAGCCGACTGAAGAAATTTATTGCGCAGACCACCATGCTTGAAAGCTTCAGATCGAGCCTTCATGTAGGCACTGTTGACCTTGTCGCCAGTCTCTAACCAAGGGACCTCCTTGGGCGCAGCGATAGCCATAGCAGCAGCAGAGTTCTCGCGAGTGGCGGTAAAAGAGCGGTTGTTCTTTAGGCCTCTCCGCATAGCATCTCTCGCGTTAGTTGGTCCCGGCGAAGGCGACATACGCACAACGTCAGCCAAATTACTCGGAGTCTGGACTGCTGCTCCGTGGTTGTGATGCCCGTGTCCGCCTCGCTTTCCATGATGCCGCTTGCCTAGTGGCTTCGAAGCAGCAGATCCGAGGGTTGGGAACGCTTCGTCGTCTTGGAAGTTCGGCTGGCCGCTTGGAGTTGGCGCACGCGAGTTATGCCTACTACCGGGTCGTGAGCCAGGTCTACTGCCAAATCGAGGGCCGGTAGGAACGAAGTTGGGGAATAGCCCAGGTGGTGGCTGGACCAAGGCCTGCTGCTGTTGGAGTGCTGCATTCAAAGTGTTTGGGTCAACGCTCGCGCTCTCCTCATATGGGTTGCTAGTAGTGGGTTGCAGTGCTGGAAAGCTGTCGAAATCCTGAAGCTGGAAGTTCGGTGGGAACGTCTGTGGTGTATTGGCGCCGCTGGTCGCAATACTGAGTTGCTGCATTAATTGAGTAGGGTCGTGAGAGAATAAACAGGACTGGCCTGCGATGCAGTTGCCGGCCATCCAGTATTTGCAAAGATGGTTCTGCACTTCATGCGCAAAACGACAGTCGGCGCGAGCACAATGTCCCGTGGCCAACCAATAACGACAGACCGTTGGCGACTTCGCTTGTCCAGCAGGAGTTGCCGGTCGCGATGATGGTGACATGTTCTTCCCGATCAATATGCGATTGCTCTGCTCCTGCTCCTGTTGTAGGGCTGCCATGTTGACCCCCTGTGCCTCCATAAGCGAATTGATGGTCTGACTCAGATCGTAGCCGTTAGCTTCGAGAATCTGCTCGAGCTCGTCGTTGCTACGGTTGTCTTGAAGAATGGATCGAAGCATGTCGTATGGACTCATTTCTGTTGTATACGGCGACATAAATTCGGACGAGCTTGCGAAGCCCGAATCTCCGAAGCTTGTCTGGCTACTGGCATCGTCGTTGACAAGCCAGTCAACGTTGTCGCTACCGTAGTCGCCGTAGTTCTCGGTGTTCGGAGAGGAGTCGCTGAACTGGTAGGCGCTCAGACGCGGGCTGTGGGGTATGACTGGTGTCGCAAGAGGAAGTCGCGGAGATGGCTTCGGAGATGAGAAAGGCGAGCTTGTCGTCTGTTGCGACTTCGTCCGAGCAAGTGCAGGCGGTGCAAACCCTGGTGGTACCGAGGGCGTCGCGGTGGGAGGGCGCGGTGAGCTCTTGCCGGAAGTCGGTGTAGCAGCGCGCTGTATCCATGGTGCAGGCGACTTCGAGCGGACAACATTCGGACCTCTCGTTGGCGGCGGAGACGAGCCGGTCTTGCCGTCGCTGAGGTTCTTCCATTGCCACAGCGTGCCCAGCACTGCATCTTCCAAAGCCTTGCCTTTCAGCGAGTGCGGCTCTTGGCTGAGCAGCTCCTCCAGCTTCTCGACCTTCTCTTCCTCGCCGATTGCCTCATCGTCGAGCACTGGCCTGCAGATGTCGTATATGCGCTCGGATACCATGGTCGCGGAAGTCGTCAGGTAGGTGATTATGTGCGGAGGGTGAAGCCTGAATTCAGCCTCGCGGTATTAGGTGATTGTTGTCGGTCGGGATGGTCTGTGGGCGCTCTTATCAGGCGTGATATAGGGAGGCGGGGTGAGGGCCGTTTGGTGAAGCGAACGGAGGTCACATCTAGTGATGCCCCGTGGTATTAGAGACGTTGTTGTGGTCGGTGGTGGTGAGTTTGTTGTGATGTAGTATTGGTGCAAGGTTGCTCGATACATGTACCCTTGTCGCTATTGCTGTTGTCGTCTCGTCTCCACACAGCAGATGAAAGCGGGACCTCCGCTGGCCAAGCCAAGATGTCAGCCGTTCCCAGCCGAACCGTACAGCAATCAGAAGATAGGTGGAAGATGGAAGAATCACAAGATGGATCGATGGCAAGTGAATGAATATGTGCATTCGTCATCAAGCGAGTTCGCCCTGGGGCATGCAAGATTATTTGGCAGGGCAAGATTCCTCATCCTGGTCAGTCCAGTACAGTAGACAACTCCCTGCAGCGCATCTCTGCATCTGTAAGGCTACAGCCCAAGCTCCTCGGCCTTCTCTTGCCGAAGCAGCTAGTTACTTCGTAGACGCAGCTCTCCACGCGCTACCAAACGATAATTGTTCGCGCGTCGTCTTCACAGCGACATCAACCTCGTCAGGCACTTCAATAACACGCACAGGTGGTCCGAATCGCCACCTCACCAGCACAGCATGGCGGCAGTATCAACACAAGCCAGCCTGCCATACCAGATCCTCAACCCTCAGGACAGAACACCGCCCTCGTTTTCCTTCGACAACTACCTCGCGCGAGCCGTTCCTACCCTCGGCGCCCCTTCCAAAGTCACACGACCGCTATGCGAAGAGTATAGGAGTTCGAACGGCACGCAGTGTCCACGGGGCGCCTCATGTCCCTTCAGACACTATGTCCCACCCGGCGAGCGATCTGGCATCGGCCATTTGATCTGCAAACATTACCAGCGAGGCTTGTGCAAAAAGGGAGAGGCGTGTGAATTCGCTCACACCTTCAACCTCAGAGACGAGAAGGAATGCAAGGAGTTCTCGAGATACGGCATCTGCCCACAAGGCGACGAGTGTACATCACTTCACATCCCACCAACATCAGAACTACGGAGGACAGCATGCATGCACTATGCGAGAGGCTTCTGTCCGCTGGGGCCATACTGCAATAACCGCCACGTGAAGCATACAAAACTTTGCCCCTTCTACTTGGCAGGCTTCTGTCCAAATGGAAGGAGCCACCCGCCGGACACGGACAAGGTCGTGAGCTGCGAGTATGGTGCACATGCGAAGTGGGTCAAGGATGAGGATTTGAATCCGAAGAAGCCGGAAGTGAGAAAGGTGAAGGACCCCGAGCAAGAGAGGTTGGAGCAGCAGGAGAGGGAAGATGAGTTCTATGCCGAGCAAGATCGGATACGTGAACGCTTTGAAAGAGGCGAGGGAGGCCAAGTACGTGGATGGCAGGGCTTCAAGAGAGGGCGTGGCGGAGGACGAGGTGGCTTCCCAAGGGGTGGTAGGAGATACTGAGCCACATTCGCCAAGAAACAGATTCTCGAATACTGCGTTTGAGCGAGGCGTTGGGGAAAGGCGTTGTTATACCATGCGACGGCGTGTAATTCACACATGTTGAGTTCTGGAAAATGTGCTGTGTACACAGTCGCGGGAGAAGTTCACGCTCCAGCGTACGATGATTCCCGCCCCTTACTTCCAATTTCCAGGAATGTGGCCACTATACGCGTAGCGCGCTCACCTCAGTCTTCTACCTAGAAGACAAACCTCCATTGTCTCCCGCGAACTGTCCCGCACGACTTCTTACGATGCTGGCGGTACCGCCAGCTCACGAGTTCAGATTCTGGTCCAAGGCTGGGTTTGTGGCAACGACTCTGCTACCGCTTTACTACCTTTCCTACCAGTTTCATCCCACATATGGCGTATCCCGAAGTCACAGCCCGCATGGCATCCCTCCAACCCTCTACAATTACGACAATTCCAAGGAGAGATGGCTAGAAACGCATTTGCTACAACCTTTCAACCCTACTGCAGTACACTCTTACTGCAACCAGACGAAATGGAGACCGAACTTGATCTTCAACCTGCCCGATGCTAATGGTGGATTCGGCAATGTTCAGGCTGAAATTCTCGATTTTGTCTACTACGCCATGGAAGCAGGAGCATCAATTATACTCCCAGGAATGGCAAGACGGAGCGAGGGTGACTTATTCGATGTTTGGGGAGCCGGACGAGCGAACTTCAGCACTATGTTTGACGAAGCTTGGTTCAAAAAGAGCTTGGGAGAAGCATGTCCGCAGATGAAAGTATACGCTGCAGATGATCCGAAGCTCAATACCCCTGGCAAGACATTCAAAGTGACGGAAATGTACTGGCCTCAGCAGCCAAGAGCGAGGAGACATGCTACGAAGAAGGAATGGACAGACGCCACCGACAGCTGGCTCGAATCCCACAATTACAACAAAAGCACACCAGGCGAACGTCTCACCATCGTCGACGTCGAGCGCACAATGTGGGAGATCGACACTCGCAACACACCCATAGGCTTTCGCGTCAACTTCCCCATGATCCTGCGCATCCACCCTCTCATCCGTCGCTACGCCGGCAGCGCCATGGCAAACCTCGCCTCTCCCAAATACACCCTGAAAATCAAACCCAATGACCGCATCCATCGAAGCGCCTTCTATGGTGCCCATCTCCGCACCGAATCCGATACCATTGCCGCCGGCTGGCAAACCCCTTGCTCCGAATCAGGGTGTGGTCTGAACTGGACGACCCAGACGGATAAATATATCGCTCATGCAGTGAAGAACAAATTGGGCACGATATACACTGCCTCTGGCAACGCAACAGAAATCGAAAGATTCAAACTCAAAGCCGCCGCCAATAAACCTCCCTTGCGAGTCTTGGATAAATGGGATCTCCTCTCGGCTTCCGAATCTGCTTCTCTCAAAGCCCTTCACTGGGACCAACAGGCTCTGGTGGATCTGGAGATTTTGATGAGGTGTAGTGTCTTCGGGGGAATGGCGAAGAGTTCGTTTGCGTTCATGATCGCTATGGCGAGGAGTGCGTATTTGCAGGAGAAGGGAGTTGTGCAAGATCCGTGGTTCGCTAAGAACTTGGATCCGACTGAAGTGTTTGAGGATAGTGTTAGTAAGATTTGGGGCAGGAATCAGTTGAATGAGGAGAGGGTTCCTAGTGGGGCATGGCCGTAGGAACTGAAGAGGGACAGGATGATGGATGGAGAGGAAGAGGCGAATGAGCTTCTCGGCGGAGTTGAAAATGATATGAACGTCAATCAATTCACTTCCTTCCTGCTGAATCATACTTTCCATCACTATCCACTACCCGGCTTTCTTATCATCTCACCTCATCCTTCTACCTCCTCCCCTCTCTTCCCATGCGTCGAACTATATACCCCCTCATCAGCAGCTCCAACCTCATCCTCCGCCATATGCGCCACTTTCCCTCCCTTCTCTCCCTTCTTATCCTTCTCACAGTCCTCCTCCGCCTCCCTCTTCACCCTACCACCACCATAATGCACTCCATCCTGCTGTTGCGGCTTCGCAGGCGCCACCTGAGCAGGCATCTTGACCGTCGACCCTCCTCCTCCTCCTCCTCCACGACCACCGCACTTTTCAGGAACATGTGCACATTGAAAATCAAAACTACACGTCAAAATCTCTTGACACCAGAGATGTGTCCCCTGGGCTCGTTGTCAGTTCACACTTCACTACGATACAGCACGTCTTCCCGCACAAGATTCGGTGTGTCTTTTAGGGTGAGGAGGTATAAACTCACCGGCGCACAATCAAAAATATATTTCGCAAATGTCCTCCCCACAGGGTTATACACGCAACGGATGAATTTGAGACAATTGGAGGGGTATTCGAAGAAACCTTCAGATGTGCAGGTGAAGGAGTCGTCATTGTCATCGTCTTTCTCGTGATAAGCGGTTGTGTCTTGCGTGGAGAAGAAGGAGTTGGTTTGTTTCTCGATGTCCGTGTTGCTGGCGTGGAGGTCTGCCGCGAAGATATTACCGGCCAGGAGGGATAATGCGGCTGGGAGGAGGGTGAGGGGTTTCATGTCGTCGGTGGTGGTGGTCCAGAGGGAGGAGGGGAGGGGAGAGGAGAGGAGAGGAAAGGAGGGGAGAAGAGAAGAGACAAACGTGAAGTAGGAAAAGGAGAGGTGTATGCTTCCGTGCATTGGATCCAGACCAGGCATCTCGTGTTCTGTTCCTAGTAGAGGTCCCTGAAGAAAGCTTGACAAAATGAAACTGACAAGCTTGTTCCTGCCGACTTGAGCCTCATTCATGGATGAGGGAGAAGATCCTTGTTGGTGATGAAGTATAAAAAAGAAATGACATGGAAAGGAGAAGTCCAGAAAGATATGGACGTGCCAGCGGGTATGGTCAAGATGCTACGTAACAATTAGCAAGAACAAAAGTGGGTATCTCGTCGCTAGATCATCAACAGATCGTTTTTCAAATCAGCATGTCATGCACAAAATCCGTCTCTCGTGATCGTCTTGCATATCGTGATCGAGCGTTCCTTGGCGCATCAGCTCCGGTAATACACCTTCCATATGTGCCGTGACTGAGTCCTTGACTGGTTTGTTGAAAGGACATTAAACCGCCAACGGTCTTGTCGGCGTTGGCGATAGCCATCTCGGCGCCCCCGTCAAGCAGAGCGACGCCAGCGATAGATCCAAAGAAACGGATCTCCTGAGAGGTATTGAAGAGAGCACCATCAAATACTTGTACCACATCATCGTTCTCCGCCGCGATCAAAGACCCGCTGTCCGCGAAGTTGAGCGACCGGGCACAGGACATGACAGTGTCGAGTGTCCGCAAAGGACGGTCCCAATTGCGGGCATCCCAGACGACAATGTGACCATCCTGAGCACCAGTGGCGACATATCGGCCATCCTTCGACCAAGCGCAAGCGAACCCGTGGTCCGTATGATGCTTCAAGGTGACCAGCGTGTTTCCTCGCTCGGCGTCCGTGATGAGTGTCTCCGTACTGTCTCCAACGAGCGCACGAAGTCGGCCATCTGACGAGGTTGCAGCACAATTTATTGCATTCTCGTACGCGAAATCCTTGGTGAACTTAAGGCGACGGACGTCCATTAGTCTGACTTTGTTGTCGTTGGAACAGAAGGCTGCTTGGAGAAGTCCAGATCGACGGTCATGGTAGTTATGGATGTGAGTTACCACGCCGTTGTAGGCATGCGTCACAAAACCTTGCTGGACTTTACTGCTGACGGCACTGAGGCTCTGGACAGCGTATTCGCCTTGAAAACCTCCGGCGATCAAAACACTGTCGGAACATCCCGCAGGAGATGACGATGCCGACAAACAAGTGATGCGGAATGGGGCGGAACAGGAGTTGGGCTTGGCGAGATCCATTACAGTCTCAGAATGTGTCGGACAGGTCAGAGAGGCCCGCATGACCTGACTGCCAGTAGAGTAGAACAAGTCATTGCGAGTATTGGCTGCCAAGACGTTACGCAGCTGATAGTGAGTAAATTTGGCCTTGTGTTTGGGTACGAATGCTCGGAACTGATAACATCTCTCATCTTCAATGATGCTGGAGGGGTGGTTCAATTGTTGCTTCGAGTCGTAGTCGCCGATGCCGAGGCCGGAGGGATGAAGTATCGTTCGAGCAGCTGTAGCATGCTCACGTGCGGGTCCAACGAGATTCCATCGGACACCTTGTGGGTCGACAGAGCCAGCGGCAACATCAGCTCTCGTGATCAGCTCCGGTGGGCGCCAGAGTCTCAACGACGGCTGTAGACCAGGCTCAAAAGGCGGGAGGGTCTTGTTGCCCATCGAATACAAGCGCCAAGAATCCATGAACTCAATAAAGTCGTAGTGACGCCGCGGGTCATCGACAGCGAGCATGTCCTCGTCAAGATCCATCCTGTGAGAATGATGCTCACTCGCAGATACAACGCGTGCAGCTTCAATTTCCGCCGCGGTTGGCTGGTAGGCGCCAGACATTTGTTGGGTCGACGGCCTTCTTGCCAGTGCATGTGATGTCGTATTTGTCTGCCGCAAAGTTTGCGAAGGCTCACTCGATCTGCCAGTCTGGTCGTGCGCATGTACGAAGAGCCGTGAATCGAACCGCGGCTCTTCTGTTGAGGACTGGCCATCGAGTGCCAGCCTCGTTCGGCGGGCATCTTCTTCCTCGATGACTTCTCTGCTTACGGGTCTTGGATGGCTTGGTCTCCGTCCACTGAGGTTTCGTGAGTTTCGAGAAGGCAGATGTGGTATTGATGCGGTGTTCATGACACCATTGGTGATAGGCCGTTCGTTTGATGTAGGGTCGGATGCAAGCGTGTCAGTATGTACATTGTCGTATGCGTGCATCGTATCCAGTTCGTGATAGGTAGATGGGAGTGCGTCTCCTCCCATCTCGCCTTCGTGGTCGTCATCATGATCGTTTCCCCCAAAATCAAGTTGCGGTAGGGCATCTCGAGCATTTGCAGTAGCATCGTGCAAAAATGTTCCAGGTACATATAGTGAGGTGGTATTATTAGGACAGAAGGTAGGCTCGTCATACCGGGCAACACATGCTCGCGGATTGAACATAATATCGGCTCCTGGTTGGCGTCGTTTCTTGACAGATCTCGGTCGTTTTCTCAACGAATGTCGATGGCTCACAGTAGATCCAGTCTTACTGGGGCTGTTGAAGTGGTAGATTTCAGCCATCTTCTCAGTGTCCTAAGGAATGGCCCGGCTATAAGGATGAGAGGTGCCGGAACACAGTCGCGGCAGCGGTGTCCGGCGGAGATGGATGTCGTTTGCGTTCTCGTAGCAAGTCGTAATCTGTCATGGAAACATTGGTTCGGCCGGGACCTGGACAGCTGCAATAGCGATCCCAAGGACAAGGCAGAGGTACGGTCGAAGTCCTTCGGCGGCGCTGCACTCGCAGACGGGAGGTGTATCGCTGGAAATTGACGAGCCGAAGTTTCAGCGTCAGTCAAGGGCTCAAGGCCAACGGATAGTTGCAGACTGCAGGCCGGTGCAGGGTTCGTAATAGCGTGGCAAGGACAGCCGAGCAGAGTATCACAGACAGCAGTCACGGGAGGTCGAGCGCGGCATTGTGTGTCTTGACAGTGACAGTGTTTGCAAGGAAAGAATAGTACCAAGCGGGAGCCAGAGCGGTGGCGAGGGGAGGCGGAGAGATTGAGCCTGTGTGATGAAGCAAGGACGACAGTGATATGGGATCGCCGGTAAAATGCAGAACAAGGTCGTGTTCTCGTCTCTGCAGCTGGAGGCCAGGGTGCTGAGTCGAATGACCCGCCGGCGGGGAGCGAGATGATGTTCGCGCGGCGTACCAGAGGCTACGGGGTAATAGGAATGTCAGAGGTTCGGCATGTCCTGTCGATGCAGACGGAGCGGTTCGCATTGATGCCGGTTTGAGATGTGTCCGGTGATGATATGGGAGGAATAGGAATGAGAGCCGCGGCGCAGGAAGCAGGATCGGATTGTGCCAGAGAAAGACGACCTGTATGCGCTGGATGTTTGGCGCGGGTCGGGAGTACTAGTGGGAGCGGGAGCTCAGGTCTCCCATCCAGGACCCCCGTCGTGACAGCTGCATGCAGCGAGATTCAGCGATGGTCTGCTGATGTGCTTTGCGTAACGCGTGTAGGGAACTGGGGAGTCATGGCAAGGGAGTGAGGTGGAGAAAGAGAGTGAGTGAGAGGATGGAAACAACGTGGTCGGCAGAGGAGGCGAGCGAGGCGATGCAGCGCTGCAGAAAGCGTGGGGAAGCGACCACTGCACTTTGATGACCTTGTCTCCCACCACCACCACCCTCGCCCACAGTAATCGAGCCCACTCCACCTGAATCCACTCTGCTCGTCGCAGAAAACGCCAGACGTCGCCCACGATGCCATCCACCACGCGACGACCGTGACACGGGCACCACCGCGACCGCCGCGGCCGGCACAAGATGGACACTCTGAGACGCGCAGACGCGCTCCCCTCAAGGCCTCCTGCAGGCGCGCAGCGAACACGATCAGCTCCATCACGATCCCACCCGCGTGCGAGCATGGAGGACAGACGCTCCCATCACACGCTTCTGCCCTATCGAGAAGCCACAGCCTGCTACCCCTGCCAAATGCACTTCGCAACTGCTGCTTCTGGACGTCCTTCGGGCGACCCGCAGCTGTCACATTCCATGAGTCCATGCATCTGATAAATTCCCTACCTGCATGCAAGCCAATGAGCGGCATCTCGCGCTTCCGAGCCTTTTGTTTGCTGCGAGGAAACGGTCCAAATGGGTATATGCAAGACTATGCAAGCAGGATTGCCAGTGTTCCACCGCCGACGACTTCATGCCCGCAGGCCAATCAGCACCCAACGCAGCCGACGTCGCATCGTTGATAGAAGCACAGAGGGTCTGCCTGCTTTCCAGCAATATAACCGAGGCGGCAAGGTAACAATCCCGCCGCTGCTGTTGCGCACGCATGTCTAATCCTGATGCGAACCTCGTGTCTGGTGCCATTGTCACGAGCGACGGACTTCTTACAACACGATCCACCCTCTTTCAGCCTCCTGCTGTGCCATCTCCCATTCTTCAGCATGGAACATTCACGACATCTCGCGAGAGCCGATGCGACGAGCCACCACTGTCCGTATCGCAGCAAGGTCCCGAGGTCTCTGATCAGATGCCGTACGAGCTGTATGTGACCTATGGCGCCACACCATGTGCGTTTACAAGGACCCTATTCACGTACTCCACTGTCCTTCTCCGCTGAGCGGACCTCACTCGCACGTCCACAGTCTGGCCTCGTGTCTAGATTGGGCCAGGGAGAGTCATCTAGCCGCCGCTCGACCTGTCAACCAAACAGTACCCGTTCCGACACGCTCAACGCCACCTCAAATAGGCACCTGTCACACACAAGCTAATGTCACCCTTACAAAGGAGTTCCCCTCCCTGTTTGAGAGCATGCGAACATGTCTTTGATGAGCTACCGAAGCGTCGCTCTCCGTATCATCTTGCGCAGGAACTCTATGATATTGTTGTACAGCAACGATCCTGACTTGACCGCCCACAGCAAGATCGTAATGGCGGAGCATTCGAAGCGTGTCTGGCACTAGCGGTGAGTGTTATCGAATAGTGCGAGTGACACCAATGGTGAGAACAAGGGCCGGAACGTCGCACAATCCTATGCACAAGCTTCAGTTCGTCGTTTACGAAACATGACAGCATCTTCTCGGCAACGGTCCCGCGTGTCGACAAAGAGGAGCGCAATCGCCCGCTATGCAAGAAGACGCTTTCATACCTCCTGGAACACACCGCGGCAGTAACGCGAGGCCGGCAACGGCGGCAGCTCCTGCGGGAAGCTGCTGGTAACCTGCCAAAAGACATCGACTTGCCGTCTTGCATCACTATGAGGACGGACTGCTAGGAAAATCCCACTGTCGCTTCTCTCTCGGCTCTCTTTGCTTTCAACGGCCGGAGGTTGACATCAACATCAGCGAATAATGAGTTCTGGTTCGGGGAAGAAAGATTCCGGGCTTTCGCTGGCTACACTGCACTCTATGCTCATGAAAGCACGATCAACACATCTCAGCCGCCAGTTCCGTGAGAGGCCTCTGGCATCAAGATGTCAGCACATCTCTTGAAGGCATTCTTTGCCAGCTTCATTTGGAGTCGGCCAGGCAATAAAAGAATCTCTTGGGACAAGAACTGCATGTTTTGTAGCATTCGAAGAGCCTTTCACTCGTAAGTGGCAGTAACGTTGAACGTGAACATGTTTTGGTCGAGAACCCGTCAACCGCATACTCCCCTCGTACGATGCGGCACACGCGCAGTGAAATTGAGATTCGCTGGTGTCTTGGAATTGACTTTGACTTCACGTCTCCTGTTGTGCGGAGACACTAGGTGATAAGAGAGCTTCCCGGAGAGTCAATGAGTGCAAACCTGCTCTGGAAATCTGTTATTGCTTGCATGCTCATCTCGCCTGGCGCGCGACCCATCTAGAGCCTCGTCAAAAGTGCAGAAATGCCTTCAGGACGAAACCAAGCGCGGCCGCCAGCGGGTGTGCTAAATAGCCCCCTGGATCTGTTACAGAACAACCTTTCTGAAGAGTCATCAGGACGGTACACAGGTGCCGATATGCTAGCCCGCCTTCTACTGGACGCAAGACCAGCCATCCTTCGCTCAATAGGTGCCGACCAGGAAAATACTCCCTCAAACACCTTGGACCATATGAACCACCCTCCAGAACCCGATGAAGGATATTCCGCTCGTTAGCTGCCTAATGGCTTTTTCAATCTTGATGACTCGGACGATGACGAATACTCTTGTGAGGATGAAGAGTCACTGAGCGACTCAACTCGTCTGGGGACTATCTCGCCCTCCGAGATTTGCGAAAAGAGAATCAAGTGGGCTTCCAGCATCTTCAAGAACTACGACCTACTTAGAGAGATCATTGATCGGCGTGGAGTACCATACAGAAACGATGGAACAAAAAAGACCTGGGAGCAGAAGCGAACTATCATTTTGGAGGCCTGGACTGGAAGCGACATGCCTAAGTGACACCGGCCAGAATTTGCGGCTTTCCGTAAGCAGGTCGACACTCGAGGCAAGGCCGGACCGAAGTTACGGTATCCGTTCCTTTGGCAATTCGTCAACCAAGAAGACCTGCTCGAGTGAAAGGTACGGGTTTGACCAATGTCTCATCAAATATTGATGGGCATAGCGAGAAGCCAGAAGAATTAAAAATAGCTTCTGCGCCTCACCCCCAACTGCTCCCTTGAATGTCACCTCCTCTCGATACTAGAACATCAACCAACGCCATCTTCATCAATCACTCATCAAAACTATGTTGTCAGCGATTGGAGTTGCGAGAATGAGCATTAAATTCATCTCGAAGTACTCTAACAGGATGCCACCGCTCGAGCACAAACCTCGCCGAATCGTCGTAATGGTGGGAACAAGACCAACGTCTTAGCCGGCATGCTTATAGCACACAAGCTTTGGAAGTCGAAGGAGGCGGGGTCGTTCTTGGGATAGATGCTCTCTCATGCCTGCAGTCCTTCTGTGCGCCGATCAGCGTAGGGCAAACAGCTCTTCAGCCCTCAGCCCAGTACGGCCCGCAGCACATGGCAGTGACTCCATCCCAAAATATGTGATCTACATTCGAACACCACCGCTATTCTCGACCCCAACTGCACTACAACAGTAGGATGTCTAGGTATAAGAGCGAGCTCCTATTCTCAAGGCAAGTACATCCCATCCATACGAACACCACAGAAACAGCACAATCGATATTTCCCTCATTTCCTTTGTACCAGTCTGTCACTTCATCAAAAGTCACAATGCATAAATCAAGCATCCTCGTTTCCGCTCTTTTCGGCAGCCTCTCCCTGGCTGCTCCGGCCTTCCAATCAAAGCACCAAGCACGATCTGTCAGCAACGACACTTCTTCAGAAGGCCTCACCTTGATCCAGCAACTCGAGCTCGCACCTACCGCAGTCGATCGTCTCGCCCTACTCTCAGCACCAGACCTCAAATACGACTTCAACAGCCCACCAGATAGCGCTGTCACCAAAGGCAAGGGCGGCCAAACCGTACGAGCAGACCGTAAAGTCTTCCCAGCCCTCATCGGAACTGGAGTCTCCATGACCGTGGGCTTCATTGGACCTTGCGGTTTCAATACACCTCATACGCATCCTCGAAGCTCTGAGATTAATATTATTGTTGAAGGACGACTTGGAACAGAATTCATTGCTGAGAATGGCGCGGATCCGATTCAGAATACGCTGGATAAGTACCAGATGACTGTATTCCCTCAAGGGGCTACGCACACTGAGTTCAATCCCGATTGCGAAGACGCAGTCTTTGTTGCTGGATTTGCGTCTGAGGACCCGGGTGTCGAGCAGAGTGCTCAGACGCTGTTTGGACTGGATCCGGAAATTGTTAAGGCGGATCTCGGCGTGCAGTCCATCAACGGTGAGAGCATCGAGGACTTTCGGAGCGAGCTTCCTGCCAATGTTGCTCTGGGAGTTGATGCTTGTCTCAAGAAGTGTGGTATTTCGAAGAAGTAGACGGACAGATGATTGGTTTGGATCAGTATGGTTTAGCGAGGCGTTCGGACACACATTTATTTGACGAAGTGACGACCAGATCAGATAGCAAGGTAGATAGTGGGTGGCTACCTGTGGCCTAACGGCACCAGAAATACGCACAAACATACACTCTTTTGTGCATAAGCACGTCGCCGTATTCTTTCAAGTACATGACACCCTGTCAAGATCTCAAGTAACACATGACATGACGACCTACTTATATACCTTATCTCATGACCAACTCACTCACGCGGTCCGTGCACGCCCGGATGACGTTGAGTTTGCTTGCCCCGCGTGTTCTCAACTTGGAAGCTGCAAAACTCCGGGCTTCTTCGAATTCAACCACCCATCACTTCCTCTTGACCACGAATCAACAAACTACACCTCCAGCTTTCACAAAACGTCCGAAGGTCTCTGAACGATTTCGACATCATGCCTGCCACACAATCTGCCGAGTTCAAGAGGGCTGTTGAGGATAGCCGCAAGCTTAAGACTAAGCCTAGCGATAACCAGTTGCTTGAGGTATTTCCTCCGAACCACCACTGAGCTCGCTAAATGAGCACATGCTAACGGTATTGATTTTGGAATAGCTCTACGGCCTCTTCAAAGTCGGCACCGACGAGGAGTCCCTCGCGGACGCGGAGAAGAATGGCAAGAAGCCGGGAATGTTTGATTTGAAGGTACGTCCCCCCTGCATGAAACTTGAATAGGGAACGGCAGCACTGATTTGGGGGTTTTGTTTGGTATAGGGAAAGGCCAAGTGGAACGCATGGAAGAAGGTGGTTGATGCCGGTACGACGCCCGCGGATGCGCAGAAGCAGTATGTGGAGTTAGTGGAGAAGTTGAAGAATGAGCTTGGGTTTGAGGGTTAGAGGAACACCATTGGAGCAGTCAGTAATGGGCAAGGACGAGGCATTATGAAGCTATGAAGAGCATGATACTAGGAGCCGATCAGATCAGATACTGTCAATGGACAACCGTGCTGAAGCACCAACAACCAGTGAGTCATCTCAGTGCAGGATGCAACTTCGCCGGTGTGAATGTTTGCTTGAGGCTCGATATTCTGGGAGAATTGAGGCTTGGCATGGTGAACAGCGCACGGTGCACGGTACCTCTTGACCTAAACATGACTATGAATGCATCGCGGACTCCAGGAATGTGATGCTGTACAGAAGAACCCCCGATCAAACAAGATGCCAGAACCGACCAACCAACTCCATGCCAAAAGGGTATCAACAGAAGCGCCAGTAGTCAATTCTTCGGGAACCTCCGACCCTCATCAATCCACCTATCCAGCTCCTCTCGACTCAAAGCACGGGGCCTTGATTGTCCATGCCTCTCGAGCAAATGCCTCCTCAACTCGGACTCGCTCGTAAAAGGGTATGGCGCTCCGCTCTGACCATTACTGTCCCTGCGACAGTAGCACTCCAGCACATCCTTCGAAAACACACCGTGAAAAGGAACGGCGTGCTTCCGCAGCTCCTCCCGTGTCTTATACCGCCGATGTGAGTCCCGCGATGTGGCCTTCGGACACTCATAGTGGATATTAAGCGCGAATCGCTCCCAGTGCGGATCCTTCGAACGCTGTCTCCGACGCTGGACGAGGAGCTCGGCGCACTCTCTCAAATTCTCAAGAGGCTGTGGATTCTCTGGATTGTGGAGATATGATTCGACTGCGTTCCGCATCTTGGTCTTGGTAATTTGTCCTGCTTCTAGGTCTTTGGAGGGCCTGACTTTTCGAGGTTTCCATTCGTCCAATTTGACTTTGGAGACTCCGGTTGGTGAGTTGTCTGCAGGGACGTTGAAGCGGTGGTAGATCACTTCGGGTTCATTGGCGAACTTTAAATGTGCGTTGTTCTCTTCAACGCGGTCTCTGAATCGTTCGTGTGTCTTTTCGGAATCGGTGATGCTGTCTTTCATGCTCATTAGAATGTCGATCAGATCTCTGAACAGCAAGCTCGATGCGTGATTCTTCGTTGGTTTTGGTGGGGGCATCTGTCCCGTGCCCACGGACATTACGAGTGATGGTGGCTTGTCATGCATTTGCTTCACTTCGTCGTATCCCAGGTTCACTGGGTTGTTGCAGCCATCTCCGCAGGCTCCGTCAAATAGAAGGTCACCATTGATTTCGATTGGGGCAAAGTATGTTGGTGCGGCACTGGTGGCTCGCGCTACATGGCATATAGGCGTTCGTGCTGATTCCAGGAAGGGGATATGCTTTGAAGCAGTCGACGCTGGTGGAGGGTGATTGTAGCTTCGGAACAATCGCGTATCTCGAGCGCCGTCTCCTCCCCATGACACCGCTATACTGCGTGCTTGTCAAGATCATGTATTCGGAATACAGTTGTGCATACTCACGTTTGTGCAGCGTCCGGGTTCTCGTTCTCCAGGTGTATTCTATCCTTGCTGATGCCTTCGTCCTTGCGACGCTCATACTCTGAGTCGAGTGCAGGACCAATAGCTTTCAGGAGTGTTTGCTCCATGACCTCTGAGCTGTATCTCGTCAAGATCGCTTTCGATATCCCGGGGAGCAATGGGAAACGCCGTTTGGCAAAGACGTCGCTGCCGACGATGTCGTAGAGTTCCAGAGCTTCCTCAACAGTCATCTGCAATCTACCAAGCATGATTGCGCTCAGACTGTATGAAGTCGGTCAGAGCCTGAAGTAGCCATAAGCCATATTGATATGTACTCACCCGCCGGTACTTGTGCCGATGAAGTAGTCGAAGTAGTGATGAGGTTTGAATGCAGTTCCGCAAGCTCCGGAAACCTTCTCCTTCACAGATTCAATCTGTCCACATGCATCGTAAATGGCGCTGTTTGTGTGTGGACCTTTTGGATGGGTCGTCTCAATTTCCTCGATGAGCTCCATGAGACATTGCAAGATGAGCAAAGATATGTACCCACGGATGCCGCCTCCATCTACAGAACTGATTAGTCGAAAGAATTGAAAGGTAAAGCGGGTATACTGGAGTTACCAAGAGTCAGGACTGTCTTTCGTCCCCAAAGATCTTCCGGCTTGATATGTTTAGCAGTGTCACATGTCTCCACCTTGTGCAAAGTCTCCATTGAAGATACAGATCCAGAATCTTTCTGCTTCGATCGTCCCTGTTGACGGCCCGTCTCCCTCCGGAAAAGCCTAGATAGTAACTTGGTGGCCATGTTGGAGTGATTGGTGACCTCTTCGCGTCTTCAGGGCAGGCGGAGCATATATGTCCGTCCCTCTGCCTCGAAAGGCCGCACAGTAGAAGAGCCGCCATTAGTGACATTGTGTGCAGCTCCCCTCCAGGCCAAGGGCGACCGTACTTCGCCTGAGGCTCATAATGCACTTTAGCAGCTTCGCCACCCAAAGTCCATTGTTTGGGAACCATGGGGCCAAAACGAATGGTGAGGAAACCCCTCAGCCTCCTGAATCCATACAGCGTGAGGAGGTTCTGCCTTCGAAACAGCCAGTCAGTAGAAGCGATGGGTTGCACGTCTTCTCCAGGTTGACGTGCATCCGCTAGCTTGGCAGGATAGCTGCAGGCACAGCCGTCTGGCGCCCTCAGGCGATGCCAACCAAGCATGCACAAGGTCCGGTTTGCAGAGGCTAGAGACCACCAGGATGGATAAGAACACTCCGAGTGAGATGCATTGGCAGTCGAATTTTGGGGCCATGAGCTTGGCCAACGTCTCGAGGACATCAGCCAGGGCACCCGCGCCCATTCTGGAGGTGCAGATCTATCGGCGATCAAAAGTCCAATTGATGTGGAAGCCGCCCGCACTCATATCTAAAGTGGGAACCCTATCGCCTAGCTGCGATTAGATGCTTGACGAATCCGTGGCGGCGCATGCCAGGTTCAGTTCGTCATCAGGCTGGCGTGAATCGTCGAGTACGCGAGAGGCCGCAGAGCATGACGAGCACAGCTCGTGCGGGCTGAGATGTTGGCTGTGTTACACAACAGCTTCCGGTGGGGCTAATTCGAAGATGTTGCACAAGGCTTTGTTTTGTGGATCTTGACTCAGGCTGCTGTCTGGAGTGATCAATATAAGGGCCTCAGTTGGCGGTTCGAAGACGTTGACGTGTCCTGAGAAAATTCTTAGCCTTTTCCTTCATTCCTCGCATTCGTCACTTGCTTGCCGTATTCCTTGGTATTAGATTATGGGCCACGCCAAATGTTCACGGCCTACTCCCGGCCAGGGCTTGCCTCGCAGAAGAAGCAGCTTCCCAGTGAACGAAAAGGATGTACTGGTATATATCAAGGCCAACAGGAGCATCTCGTTAGAGCCGTGGGAGAAAGTTGAGAGTCCGTCATGGTTCGAATCATCCGTAAGCAGCTCGCTGACAGAATCAAAGGCCAGACGGGAAATCATAAGCTCGGAGAATGTCGAGTGTGCCGCAATCCGCTCGCAACACAGCAAAGGATCAAGGTGCCAAGGTCGCCGGAGCCAACGAACAGCGGTCGCAGCGCTGGCTACTTCGACAAAAGGAATAGCTTTGAGGGGACGGAGGCCACCTCGGACTACACGTCAGTGGTGGTCTTCAATCGCGTTGGCAAAAACTTGTTCTGGAAGCGAATGATGGGAAGCGTCAGGTCCATTGTGGTCTTCGAAATTCCTCTATCACAATTAGCTTAACTGGGGAGTCTCAATTTTAAGTCGGTAGAGCACCTTCGACAGTGGTGTTGAAATGTGCACTGGCAACTCTGGTCAGCATACAAAGATGCGACAGCCATGAGACAACTCCACGCATCTGACTCAATGAGCCACCCCATTCGTCATCTGTCCTTCTGCGGTCACCGCCGCTTCAACACTCTGCCAATCACTCTTCACAGTCGTCAAATTTTCGTAGCCGTTCTCTGTCACTAGGATATCGTCTTCAATTCTCACGCCGCCGACCCGCCAGTATCTCGATAGAACCTCTTGATCGACGATGCCATCCCATTTTCCATCGTCCAGTTCCTGCTCAAGTGGATACTTCCTGAAGTAGATTCCAGGTTCGTTCGTGATCACGTTTCCTGCTTCAAGTGGCCCCCGCTTCCTCAGATACGCAAAGTACGGGTTTGGATCATCGTAATTGGCATCGCCTCCAACATCATGTGTGTCCATTCCGAGGAAGTGGCCCAAACCGTGCGGGAAGAAGCGAGTCATGATCTTTGAGTCCAGGATTTGTTCGACGGTGAGACTCTTGTTGAATATGCCAAGATCGCGAAGGCCCTCAGCGCCGACCGTATGCGCTTTCATGTGGCAGTCTTCCCACATAGTGCCGGCACGGATCATTTTCATTGCTTCACTCTGCATCAAGAGAACGAGGTCATAGATGTCTTTGCTCTCTTTCGTAAATTTGCCATCCTTGGTGATTGGGAACGTCCGGGTGATATCGGCACAGTAGCAGTTGTATTCGCATCCAGCGTCCAGGAGAATGTTATCTTTGCCCTCCAAAGGCTGATCATTGTGCACATAGTGAAGAGTGCTGCCTGCTGTGCCAGCTGCGCAGATGCAGCCGTACGCCATCTCCTTGCATCCGTTTGCGTGGCAATGCATAACGAAGACGGCATTTAGCTCTCGCTCGTTCGATGCCTTCGTGACAGAAGCAAAGACTTGCTCGTGAGCGTAGGATGAGACGATGTTGGCATGCCTGATCATAGCGATTTCATGCTCGTCTTTGATCTTCCTACATTGCTCAACGGCCTTTTTGGTCCACCGTACGTCAATCTCTGGTTGGAAGTTTTTCACAGCCTCCACATCAAATATGGAGAGATCTGCTCTGTTCTCGATCGCCAGTATAAGCGGCCTCTGTTTCGACAACATGCCGACGAGAGACTTCCCAGATTTCAGATCGTCAGTGGTCAAGACTTCGTCGATGTCGTAGCGTTCGAGTGCTTCTTTCGGCAACAGAGGAAGGCCAGCCCACATGACCGATTCTGAGTCCACAGGTGGGATCCATAGTGTTGACTTGTCTGCAGCAATGTCATATGCAAAGTAGCAGTCTGGTAGATCGCATCCTGTGAGGTAAAAGAAGTTTCTCCGCTGTCTGAATTTGTCTTCTGTATCGTCGTCCTAGTAGACAGTCAGTCAAGTTGAGCTAATAAAAGGGAGGCTGGCTCTAAATGCCCACCTCATGGATCCTCATCGGTTGGCCCTCAAGATAGATAGTACCACTGCTTGGGCCTCCATTCTCCGCTAGCCACTTCGCAACCCGGCGTGCGTGTGCCTTTGCGGGGTACTTCCCAGAAGGAGGCTTTGGGAGATTATGGTTGGCGATTGACTTCGGCGCCATAGTGTTCTTGGTCATTATTGTCGATGGTCTTGTCTCGTTTGGAAGCAGGAGTGAGGTCGCGTTTGGGGTGATACAGCGTACAGTCAGCAGGTGCGGATCTAGCCGCCTCTAGGAGGGTAGGCGCGGCTTAAGATGGGAGGACTTTCTTTTGTTCTATATGTACATGTACAGCCCGCTGCTGTGTGTTCATATGATACAATCATCTATCTCTCTGGCCTTGACCTTGGCTCTGGCCTTGCGATCTCCGCGGTCTCGCCCCAGTACTAGCCATAAGCTCTCTGATCCTCCTCGCCGCTTCATTTCTGTCCGGCATCTGTCCTTGTTGTGGACTGCGTCCCAGCTCCTCGTCGAATCCTCGCATGCTTGAGCGATTTTGTCGCATGTCAGGAAGACTGTAACCATAGTTTGCATACTCTCCCGGTCCAGGGCGCCCGACGTAGCCTGGGCCACTGAAGCTTGCGCTCCTGGCCTCATGAATCTCTGCGACCTTATCTCTCCGGACCGCAATGGCCTCCTTGTCGCCACGGCTGACGAAGAGATTGATACGCCCTTGCTCGTCGATGTGAGCATGCTCGGGTTGCACCCAGATCTTGTTACCACCAGGCAGATTCTCGTCGATGGAGTTCGTCATACGATCAGCATCGAGATAATGCTCTTCCTTCTCTTCCTCGCTGTAGCCAGGAGTGTTCAAGCGGTTGCTCGACTGGTAGGAGGCACTGATTGGGTCATTGGTAACAACACCACCAACACCGATCTTGGCTTGGAACTCGGTGTAGATTGAAGAGGTGCGCGGCCGGAGCACGCGCGCCTTGACCGGTGCCCGGCTGGCTTGAGGACCCCAGTACGGATGATTCTCCATGACGGCGTTGGTGCGCAGATGAGATAGACCCGCACCTGGATGTGTCGATGGTGGTCCGGTTCCGCTGCCAAGGGACGCCAGATGGTTCTGCAAAAGCTGAGTACGTGCCATCGTGGGAGATGAGCCAATCTGGATGCCAGGCAAGTCCAGAAAATCGCAGATGGCAGAGGTGAGCTCTGAACTCAAATTCTGCACGATGTGATCGTCGCGCAGCTTCTTCTCTTCGGCGTCGAAATTCTCTGCGACATGCTGCCGCAGCTCTGCAACGCGCACTGCAGTCATTGGCCCCCCTTGGCCTGCCTCGCGATTTCGTCTCTCTTCTTGTCGTATTTTGATCTCCACTATGCGCTTCATGAGGAATGCACGAAACTCAGTCCTCCGCCTCGCGAGAGTCGAGGTAACATATTCGTTGAACTCGCCCTCCTGCATTCCGGGTATCCATGGCCCTTCATACTTCCATCTTGAACCCGTGTTCTGCTGCACAGCGCCCCTAACAGTATTCCTACCAGAAGTCTCCGGAGCGGCCAAAAGAGCAGATTTACGATCCGTGATGTCGAGGTGGTCATCGTATACGCTTTGCAGAGGGTTTCTGTCCCCAGAGAAAGTCGTCCGCTGCTCCTTCGTCATCAAGGGTATGCCCATCTGCCGCCATTTTCTTTCGGTAATGACATGATCAGCCGCGCTTTCGAAGTCGGTAATGTGCTCGGTGTTGTCCTGCGCTCGTACTCTGATGACAGGCGTTGTGCTCCGTGATGTTGTCTTTCGAGGGATCGCGCGTTTCAGCCCCCAGTCTCCTCTTGCGTGCGCCGAAGCGGGAGTAGAGATGGCCTGATAGACAGGATACGGAAGAGTCGCTGTATCGGATTGTCTGTAGGAGCCTTGGGCGTTCGTGATGTCCAACCCTGGCTGAGGTAGTGGTCGAGGGAGGGAAAACAACCGCGAGCTCCGCAATAGATTCGCCGTTGGCGAGTGTAAGGATTTCGACATGATCGCTGGCGGCGACGACCGCGCTGTCTTTGAAGATCAGTTCTCTCTGAGCCAGAACGTCGAGAGCGTGGTGGTCGATGGGACCTGGACACACTTGGGGATTGACTTTGCGGCGAACTCGGGAGTGCTCGGAGCTTTTCCGCTGATTCCTCCAGACCACGCGACACCACCCACCACCCCTACATATGTCACGAAACAACTACATGTATTCATACGAGAGCCGCAGCGCACTGAATGCGGCCGGCATGCGGATTTGGTAATGTACAAATCTCACAAACGGTGCTGTTCCCTCTGGGGGAGCCACCCATCACTTTCCCACGCGTCTTACTCCCTCTCTGATACCTCGTCTCGTCTCAACTCTTCATTGATGGTCGGGACGAGTCGAGAGGACAAGCAAAATGCAAGATTGTCTAAATGACCTCTAATCAAGAGTTACCGGTCCTATGGACTGATCCTAGGCGCCAGACACAAAGAAGGCTGTCGCGCTGCACTGGATACCGACTGCCTCCTACCGCTCCTTCTCTCGAATTTTTGTGCATAACAGTTTTTGAGGCGCAGGAGACATCTTCACTGTCTACGCTAAGACGAAGCCTTGCCCGCGAGAACGACTATCACTTTCGCAACCGTCATATGCCAGCCGAAGGGGACTTTGATTTTTAGAGCCACGAGGTCTGCTTTCCGGGCACCGCCACCGGTTCTGACATTGAGGGTTGACGCCACGAGAGAGCGATGCAAGGTTGTGGCTCACGAACGCCTCAGCCGTCATATATCCTGCCAAACCGCATGTCCACTAGAGAGCGATTCTGGGCCGAGACATCATGGTCACGTTCCTTCTGGCTGTCGTGCCTTCTAGCACGACTTTTGCTCATGGCTTGAGTGAAGTTTCAGACAATTCCTGCTCTTGTAAGAGACGTACTTGAGAGATTTGACCTGGATCTTGTCTTGAGCCATGCGTAATAACGACATCCGATGACCGACTCAAGCTATGTGGTTGCGATCTAACGGCACTGCATTCTTCATCGTGAAAAGTTTACCCCAGCGAGCATACGCTACTCGTCGATCAACGCATGATGAGCTCGTCGATCGCAACACAGAAGTGTGTCGTCTACCAAAACCCCAGCCGAGTTCTCACAATGCGGTGAAGTCTGTGAGATTTCGCGAGACAAGAGCGCAGTCACGTCTGACTCTCGGGGGGTGTGTACACGGCAAAGCAGTGTTCCATGCCTTTCGTTACGGCGGTGATCAGTCCTACTCGAAATGGAATGTGCACTTGGAAAATGCGAACGTCCATTAGCGCCCAAGGCCTCAGAAGCAATCACGGTGGTGGTGGTCGAACTGAGTTCACATGTGCTGGGTAATGCGACTTGAATTGCTGACCAGGTCCAGGAAGTCACTCCACATCTCACGCAAGCTACGCAGGGCTATGTACCTCGTAAACCGGTACTCAATTGCCACAGTACCGCAAAGGGAATGCGCACTTTCGCTTTTTCGTACCTCCACTAGCGTCCCCTCTTCCACGGCAAATGAGACTGAGGCATGGCAAAATCGGGTTGGAGTCCGAGGTGTCTGACACAAGAACGAGCAACGAGTCCTGGTCACGATGGCAGTAACAGTATATGGAAAGTGCATCAAAGCTGCGTGCAGCGGGAAGCCGTCAGCGGGCGACCAGCCGCATCAAGCAATCGCAAGACCCCCGATGTAATGTGGCGTAGAACTTTGCAGGAAGCAAGGCCGACTCCGCCCTGCCAGTTTCGCAGCAGGCTTACAGCTGAAAGGACCGGAGTGCGATTTAACCGCGCTTGCATCGCGGCTCATTCATATCGAAATGGATCACGAGAGTTCCAGCTAGCCTTTGGATTTCCCGAAAGAGGCAGGATACGCGCGCTTGCGGGAAGCGCTGCAGTTCCGCCCGTTTCAATGGCGTGCACTCTAAGCACGACTACATCACCTCACCTGTTATACAAGACGTGCACACTTCTGCTCATAATGAGATCAGTCCTACAACATAACATCTGAATTCACCCTGGAAGAGAGTTTGAAGGATGACTTACGGTGCCGGATGCCGGATGACAGACAGCAGGTGGGTATTCTACGCTGCGCTCTGACATCAAGGATGAAAGTTTTGAGATCTCTTGTTCACCCTGAGTTCGGCGGTGCTGCGCTTTCAGGGTAGAATACAAGGATGCGAACCTTCTGCGACTGCCGCAATCAGTATCTCATTCGACGCAGGAAGGCACTGTGAATCAAGCCGGTTATCTCTGACTTCGCAAAGACACCGATTGCACCACAATCGCAACTGGGACGACTCAGACGCGGAGTCCAGCATACAATGGCCTGCAACATCATTTGGATCCTTCATCAGGGCTCACGAGTCTCTCATACAATTGCAAATTTCTATTCGAGGAGTACGGCCGCGTATCTATCGGGCTCAAGAGGACATGGGTGCCCTCGAAAGTCCTTGAGCACGCCAGCGTTCCCAGTCCAAGATCTTGTATCAAATCACTCTATCCAGATGGTGCTCAGAAGCCTGCTCTGATTCCATCAGAAGGCACTTGCGGAATTCAGAGGCCGCGGAGACGGCTGAATGTCATTGTCCCTCGGTACTGGGCAGGTGTCTATAAGTTTTCTAACAGCCGAAGTCCCACCGCGGGAAAGACTGGACAGGCGCAATTAACCATCGAACTCCCATGACTTATCAGACCGCATCACTTAGCAGCTTGACCTACGGCCATCACCACCATTACCACCACCACCATCACCGGTAATGAACTACTAAACTCTCGGAAGTCCACCACAACCAAAACTCAACCTGAATCTGAAGCTCGTTCCTCGCACAACCCAGGTTCCTTCACGACCCTAAAAGCTGAAACCCGGACCTCGAACCAAATCGAGAAGACCGCTTCTCCCGCCACACATGCATTCGACAGATTTGGCGTGTTTGCGATATATCTCACATGTCAGTCAGTATCAGATCTGACATGTGAAACCTCAGATTTGGCGTGTTCGATAGGGCTAGACTGCCTGCTTTTCGATTCATCGTTGGATGACGGACGCTAACGGGAGGACTATTCTTACGGGCGAAAGTTTGGGACTGCTTTCAACGCTGTTCGGTGTTCGTGCCGTGTTTGTTTGTTCTTAGCTCATGATCATTGCGTACATAATACGGCAGCGCAACATGCGTCGAAAGGTGGGAGTGGAAGAATGCTGGTTGGTGAGTTATTGATTCACTTTCTTGCTGCTATTGGGTATATGCACGATGCTCTCTTACTCCTCCCTTATGCTACCGGTTTTCCACCAACTCCTGTGCTCGGATGAATCGGAGTGCTTGTATCAATCGGGCTCGATGCGTAGTATTCTATGAGCGTTCGTAGTGAAGGTCTCTAATCCAGTCTCTCGATCACAATCGCGGAAGCACCACCGCCTCCGTTGCAAATACCAGCACAGCCAATCTTTCCCTGCTTCTGGCGGAGGACACCCAAAAGAGTAGTGACGATACGAGCTCCGGAGGCGCCGAGTGGGTGGCCCAAGGCGACTGCACCACCGTGGATGTTGACTTTGTCCTCACTGAGGCCGAGAAGTTTCATGTTGGCCAAAGCGACGACGGAGAAAGCCTCGTTGATCTCGAAGGCATCAACATCTTCCTGGCGGATGCCGGCGTGCTTCAATGCCTTTGGAATGGCCAGGGCAGGAGCGGTGGTAAACTTGGATGGGTTCTTCGCTGCGTCGCCCCAGCCAAGGATCTTGGCGATGGGCTTCAGTCCATTCTTCTGAACGTACTCTTCGCTTGCCAATACGACCGCTGCTGCGCCGTCTGAGAGTGGGGATGCATTGGCCGCAGTCACAGTACCGCCCTCCTTCTTGAACGCAGGCCGAAGCTTGCGAGTAGCCTCCTCGTTGAACTTGGTTGGCTCGTCGTCCTTATCGACGACAGTATCTGGCTTGCCTCTTGTGCCCTTGATGGTGTAAGGTGTGATCTCCTCCCTGAACCAGCCCGACTCTTGTGCCGCGATTGCCTTCTTGTAGCTGCGAATAGCATACTCGTCTTGGTCCTCGCGGTTGAAGCCATGGTCATCGGCGCACTCTTCACCCTGCAGACCCATGTGCTCATTCTTGTAGACATCGGTAAGGCCATCCTTCAATACACCGTCGACGAGGGTCTGATTGCCGAACTTGGCGCCGGTTCGCAGGACGGGAAGGTAGTGAGGGGTGTTCGACATGCTCTCGGTTCCACCAGCAACGATGACATCCGCCTCGCCAGTAAGGATGGTGGCAGCACCAAGCGATATAGCCTTGATCGATGAAGCGCAGACCTTGTTGATCGTGGTTGCCTCAGTCGACTCGGGCAGGCCGGCGTAGATGAGGCATTGGCGGGCGGGGTTTTGGCCTAAGTTTGCTTGAAGAACATTGCCGAAGAAGACTTCTTGGACGTCCTCAAGCTTGATTGCAGCACGGTCGACGGCGGCCCTGATCGCATGGGCTCCGAGATCAATGGCACTCACGCTGCCCAGTGAGCCCTGGAACATGCCAGTCGGTGTGCGGGTCGCAGAGAGGATGTACACTGGTCGGGGAGCCATGGTTGCGGTATGTATCGTGTAAGAGTGTATGGAGGGCGTATGTACAGCTGGTTGTACGAAGAGCAATATGTACGTCGAAGAAGACTTGGAAATGTGTTTCTTTGTGTCGAGGAAAAATATTGTGCCCCTCTAAACAAGCGAACAATCGTTCGATAGCTCCAACGCGTGGGGTGAGAGCGCCACAGTCGGGATACGGACCGAACCGTTGATGCAGGCGCCACGAGTCAGAATGTGGCTGCTCTCTCGAAAAAGTCTCCAAGTGAGGAAGCGACGACCTTCAAGTCGCGTGCTTTGCGACAACGACGACAACGCCACCACCATCCATCTTGCTGCTTGTCAACCCCGCCCTCAAGATGGACGACCTCTACGACGAGTTCGGCAACTACATTGGGGAGCCGGAGGAGAGCGAGGAGGAAGAGGCGGGCGCATATGATGGCGCGCAATACCTGGACGAAGATGAAGAAGAGGCGGCGGCAGCAGGTGGCCAGGAGGTGATGGACATCGACGACGAGGGGCCATCGAATGCTGTGGTACTGCACGAAGATAAGCAGTACTATCCTTCAGCGTCGCAAGTCTACGGCGCGGATGTCGAGACACTGGTCCAGGAAGAAGACACACAAACGCTCCAACAACCCATCGTTGCGCCAGTGGAGAAAAAGAAGTTCACAGTCGAGGAGGAGAATCTACCACAGGTCTACTTCGATCGCGGCTTCCTCACAGATTGTATGAGCTTTCCCGAACAAGTGCGAAACGTTGCGCTGTGTGGGCATTTGCATCATGGCAAGACCAGCATTATGGACATGCTGGTGACGCAAACACATGATGTATCCTCCTTTAACGAGAAGAAGACTGGCAGGTCGAGAGACGAGACGATTCGCTACACCGACACGCACATTCTGGAACGCGAGCGAGGTCTATCAACGAAGGCCAGTCCAATGAGTATGCTTCTGCAGGGAACGAAAGGCAAGAGCCACCTGCTGAACATCATCGATACGCCTGGCCACGTAAACTTCGCGGACGAGGTAGCGGCGTCACTTCGACTGGTCGATGGTGTCGTTTTGGTGGTGGACGTTGTGGAAGGTGTGCAAACGCAAACAGAACTCGTGATCAAGCACGCAGTCCTTTCTGGGCTTCCTCTGGTGCTTTTGGTCAACAAGGTCGACCGTCTCATGCTGGAACTAAAGCTACCACCAACCGATGCCTACTTCAAGCTAAAGCATGTGGTAGAGGAGGTCAACACGCACATCGAGAACGTGATTCCCGGGAAAGGCGAGCAGTTTCGTGTCAGCCCTGAAAAGGGCAATGTGGCATTTGCTTGCAGCAGCATGGAGTGGTGCTTCACTCTGCCCAGCTTCTCTTCCATGTACGCCGAGAGCTATCCTAACGCCCAATTCGACGTCAAGGAGTTCAGCCGGCGACTATGGGGAGATATCTACTACAACCCCGGCGCGCGAAAGTTTACACGAAAGCCTACCGAGGAGCGCGCGAAGAGAAGTTTCGTTCATTTCGTGCTTGAGCCGATCTACAAGCTTTACTCTCACACAATGTCCGAATCACCAGAAGATCTCAAGAAGACTCTCGCGACCCTTGGCATCTCTCTGAAGCCCAGCCAGCTGAAAGCCAACGCCAAAGATCTGTTGAAGATGGTATGCGAGCAATTCTTTGGGCCTCCAGCTGGATTGGTGGACATGATTGTAGAGCACGTACCATCTCCAGTGGGCGGCAGCCGGCAGAAGCTTGAGAAGTATTATACTGGACCGATCGATTCGAAGACCGCAACCGCTATGCTTGAGTGCGACCCAGATGGACCCCTGGTTGTGCAAATAACAAAACTCTTCAATACCTCAGATGCGCAAGGCTTCCACAGCTTCGGACGAGTCATGAGCGGCACAGCTCGACCTGGCGAGAAGGTAAGAGTGCTCGGCGACGGCTACAGCATCGACGACGAAGAAGACATGGTCAACGCCACGATTGAGGACGTCTGGATAGCGGAAAGTCGATACAACGTACCCGTGTCCGGTGTACCTGCTGGTAACTTTGTGCTGCTCGGCGGCGTTGACAATTCGATCATGAAAACGGCGACCATTGTTGCGCCAAAATTGCCGGACGACGAAGATGCCTACATCTTCAAATCGGTCGTACATTTCTTTGAAAGCGTCTTCAAAGTTGCAGTCGAACCAATAAATCCTTCCGAGCTTCCGAAGATGCTTGACGGTCTGCGCAAGATCAACAAGTCTTACCCGCTGATCACAACCAAAGTCGAAGAATCTGGCGAGCACGTTGTTCTTGGCACAGGCGAGCTGTACATGGACTGTGTCCTACACGACCTCAGAAAACTGTACGCACAGATGGAGATCAAAGTTTCAGACCCCGTCACTCGCTTCTGCGAGACCTGCGTCGACCAGAGCGCCATGAAGTGCTATGCGTTGACACCCAACAAGAAGAACAAGCTCACCTTCGTTGCCGAGCCCCTGGATGACGGAATTGCACAAGACATCGAGTCCGGCAAAGTTAGCATCAAGGACCCAGTGCGAAAGGTTGGGAAATTCTTTGAGGAGAACTACGGCTACGACATCCTGGCCAGCCGAAATATCTGGGCTTTCGGACCCGATGATACCGGCCCAAATATCTTACAGAACGATACACTGCCATCCGATGTCGATCAGAAGTTGCTTCGCAGTGTGAAGGACACAATACGGCAAGGCTTCGCTTGGGGTACGCGAGAAGGTCCGCTTTGCGAGGAGCCGATTCGCAACGTCAAGTTCAAGATCACGGATGTTGAACTCGCACAAGAAGCCATATTCCGAGGTGGAGGCCAGATCATCCCAACCGCTCGACGGGCGTGTTACTCGTCTTTCCTCATGGCCGGACCCAGGCTGATGGAGCCCATGTATTCCTGCACGATGCTTGGGCCTGCCAACGCAGTCTCGTCACTCTACACAGTTCTGGCGAGACGAAGAGGGCACGTGCTTAGCGATGCGCCGGTGCCTGGAACACCTCTTTATAGTGTGAAGGGATTAATTCCTGTCATTGACAGCTTTGGCTTTGAGACGGATCTTCGCATTCATACGCAGGGACAGGCTACGGTGTCGCTTGTCTTTGATCGATGGAGCGTGGTGCCTGGCGACCCACTTGACAAGAGCATTAAGCTCCGAGCACTTGAGCCCGCGAATGCGCAGGCTACAGCGAGAGATTTTGTGCTGAAGACGAGGAGGAGAAAGGGATTGAGCGAGGACGTGACGGTCAGCAAGTACGTCGAGCCGGAGATCATGAGACAATTGAGGGAAACAGGCATGCTGGATGGCGCTTGAAGGGGCGCGGGACAGATGTGACTATTCACTCACCAAGGAGGGCTGCAGCTTTGGTGTCGACACACCTCAAAATCCTTATGCGAATGGTGTACGGTGCGCACCGGCACAAGAACAGAAGAGCTACGACCAGGCAATGTCGCATACGAGTTGAGACGCTCGACAATGCCATCACAGCCACAGCGGGCTCGGACGGCACGGTATACCGACCTGTGGCTTGGATATTAGCACGCGATGCATGTCCAAGGTCGAGCAGCTAGACAGTCGCCTCTTGCTTAGCTCGACGTCCGGCATATCGTATGACTTGATGTAACATAGAGATAGCAAAACCGTATGGTTTGCAATCGAGGAATTTGACCTCTTCTCGAGACTGAATATTGAGTCTGTGATGTTGGATCGACATGAAGCTCTTGCAGAATCTACTTTGCTTGCGAGAGCCAGAAATCACAGTACGCCACAATCCCCTTCAAACTCTGCTCCTTCACCCATGCCTCATACGGAACCTCCAGATTCGCCCTCAACCCGAACCCGTGTTCCACCCCTTTAAACAACTGCATATTAAACTCCTTCCCATCCTCAAACATCATATCAACCGCCTTATTCCGACTTTCCGTACCAAACGTATGATCAATCTCCGCACAGCTCAGAAACAATGGCGCGGTGAGATTCCGGAAATGGAATTCTTGGAGGAAAGCTGGGTGTGCGAATCCTCCGACTTGACATGTTCCGTCTGCCAAAGAGTTGCAGACGTACGGGGCACCGAAACAATAGCCCACACAAGCATACTTGGTCCCTGCTTTCCCATACTTCTTCTTGACTTCCGCATTCCACTCCGGCACCTTCGTCGCCGCGAAATCCTGATACTTCGCCTTCCAGGCCTCAAAATCGAAACCGGGTTTACTCGCCTTCGGCCCATCTCTATGTAAGAATATCGGATCGTTTTTGAAGTAGTCTAACCCCAGCGTCAGATATCCTGCTTGAGCGTATTCGTCCATGATTAGTTGGCCGTTGATGAAGAGGCCGTAGACGTCTGGGTAGTATAGCATGATGTTTCCGTTGGCTTTTCCTTCCGGTGGGTGGGAGATGTAGGTGTCTACGCCGGCGATGGTTTCGAAGGTGCCGAGGGGTGTGCCGCTGTGCATGTGGCCTTTGAGACAGCAGTCGCCGGAGGGTTTGGCGAGCCAGGGGACTTCGACGTGGCGGGTGGAGCCGTCGATGGCGGTGGTGGAGGGGTCTTTTGCTGCTGGGGCCATTTTGATTTGGGATTGGGGTAGTTTTGGTATCTAAGTCTTGGATGGGAGGCAGTCTCAGTTGGATACTGTCTGTTGTGATGATGTTCATCTTGACATGCTGACGACGAGCTTGACGCCGATACCGGGTGGAGCTACCCAAGCTCGAGGAGGGGTGGTAGAGGCACTGAGAGGGATATCCATTCTGGCGACGAGACAGGACATTGGCAGAACGTTGGAGGCACGAGTCCCGCTTTAGCCATTGCAAAGGTCGGCGAAAGAGCCGTCTTTCGTTATTGTTCGGCCAAGGATATTGTCTTCCGCAGCCATTGTTCAAGCCGGACAACGTTGGAGGTGTATGTCCCGCCCGTCGGCCAGAAATGGCAATTTAAGTTTCCCGTCAAGTTTCCCGTCCGACGGAAACCCTCCCAGCGCACTTCTTGCCCGAGATGGATATCATCATCTTTCGGTTGCAGGACCAGTGCGCTTCATATATCGAACTCGTGAGGTTCTAGCGATCTGTACAGGAGATATCCATCAGCGTCGCCTTCGACAATGGCAAAGTTGTACGAGAACGTTGACGAGCAGCAACTTCAGCGAGATGCCGATGCATCGTTGCTACACTATGTGAGCAACGTCAACAGGAATGGATAGCGATCGAATGCTGACAGGTCAAGGGCACATCATTCCACCCCGACATCATAACCAATGCCGAAGGCCAGACAATAACCACGGCATCAGGCCACCGCATGCTTGACTGGACGTCAGGTCAGATGTCAACCCTTATCGGCCACGCCAACCCAGAGATCGTGGAGACCATTCACAATCACGCCAAACACCTGGATCATCTCTTCTCAGGAATGCTAAGTCCGCCTGTCATCTCCTTGGCAAAGCGATTAACCTCATTGACACCATCTGGGTTGGACAAAGCTTTCTTTCTCAGCACTGGAGGCGAGAGTAACGAAGCTGCAATCAGGCTCGCCAAGTTCTACACAGGGAAGTTCGAGATCGTCGGTCTGGCATCAAGTTGGCATGGTGTAACTTCTGGTGCTATCGCAGCGCAGTATCATGCCGGGCGAGCAGGTTACGGACCGAACATGCCAGGGAATCTTGCGTTGCCGACACCGAATGCATACCGATCGATTTTCCGCCATGCAGACGGTTCGTACGATTGGAAGACGGAATTGGACTATGGGTTCGACTTGGTCGATCGCCAATCCTGCGGCTCATTAGCCGCTGTCATTCTCGAGTAGGTCTCGGTCAATTTGCTTTGGATGATCGCTGACTCTCGATATCCAGGCCGATTCTGAGTTCGGGCGGCATGCTTGTGCTTCCACCCGGTTATCTGAAGGCCATCAAAGACCACTGCAACAAGCGCGGCATGCTGCTGATCGTTGACGAGGCGCAGACAGGCATTGGGCGAGCTGGAGATATGTTTGCTTTCAACCACTTTGCGGAGGACGAGGGAGTCGTGCCGGACATCCTCACTTTGAGCAAGACACGTAAGTTAAGAAAACCCTGTTCGATGCTCCAATGCTGATCAGCATAACAGTCGGAAATGGCCTGCCCCTCAGTGCGGTCGTGACAAGCAATGCCATTGCGGACTTTGCTGCTAGGGAGCACTTCCTATTCTACACGGTCAGTGGATAGCTCTTAGTTCTCTACTCGCGGCTGACTTGCCACAGACGCATATCAACGATCCTCTGCCAGCCAGTGTTGGAGACAAGGTGCTTGAGATCGTCGTGCGGGATGGGCTGGTGGAGCGCTCTCGTCAACTCGGCCAGAAGTTCCAACAGCGACTTCGTCAGATGCAGTCTCAATATGGATGCATCGGAGACATTCGAGGTCGTGGGCTCATGGCTGGTATGGAGATTGTTGCGGATCGTGACAGCAAAGAGGGCAATCCTGAGCTAGGGGCAAAGATTGCGAACAAGATGACAGAGTTGGGTCTCTGGGCTCAGCTGAGCACTATGCCATCGTTCGGGGGTGTCTTCAGATTGGCGCCACCGCTCACAACGACGGATGAGGAGCTCGAGACTGGCTTGAGCATCATTGAGGAGGCGCTGGCGACAACCCCTGGCACGATGCCACTGTATGCGATCGACGAGCCATCGGCGCCGGCGGTGCAAGTGGAGGCTAGACTGTAACTTCGGTATTCAAGCTGCAAAATGAACAGTCGCGTGACCGTAGAGTCCACCGCAATAAAGCGCGAGGACATGACTTCAATGTTCGTTATCTCGATGCTGTTGTGACGGCACAGAGTGCGAAGTAGAAAGGGGAGATTGATTTAAACGCCGGATTTGATTTGAGTGGTCATCAAATGCCAAGCCAACATTAGCGGCGGTCAATGCGCCTCTGTGTTGCCGTTTCTCCACCCTGGCCCATTGTGAGCTTCCATCTCCTGCTGACTTTCGTCTCCTGACTTCGTATCATCCACGACATGAACTCATCATCGGCAGGGACGCCATCCGGAACGCGTCCATATCGCTCGCACAAAGTTCCGGCATGTGATCTGTGTCGGTGAGTGAGGGTCGACGCCTCCCTCACGCGTCTGCCACTGGCTGATACGCGCCTTGCTTCGTTAGTCACCGCAAGATTCGTTGCAACTTCGATGTCCCTGGTCAATCATGTCGTTTCTGTCGGGAACGAAGCTTGATCTGCGAATATGGGCAGAAAGACACCCAAAGTGCGACAGGGAGTCCTTCCGCAAAGAGGCAGAAAATCCAGGGCACCGCAACTTCATCGACCCGTTCAGGACTGGCGCAGTTCCCGAGCATTGCGGGCACTTCTCCCACAGAGTCTTCTGTATTACTCAATCCGCCAATGGCTGAAGATGTCGAGATACTTGAGCATTACTTGACCGCCCACGGCCCAGGATCTTCTACCTCTGGAAAGCCCTATAGCCTGATCTCGAAGGCTCCTGAGAAGCCAATTGTGTATCTTACCGTGCCTAGACGCCGAAAAGGGCTGTCAACAGAAACTAATGCAGGTGCAAAGCAGAGGGAGGTCATGGAGGCTGTCCTCGGCCGCCTCAAAACTGATGTCGTAAACCTGTATGTGTGCATGCGTCTTTATGCAATGCTGCAGACTGATCATGAGCAGATACTTCAATAAGCTACACCCATGCTTTCCAATTATCGACGAAACTACTTTTCATGAGCTTTGGCATAGAGATCCGGACCGCATCTCGTCTGCCCTAGTCTGCGATATCTATGCTTCGGCGCTGCACTTTTGGAGCACCTCCGAGAGCCTCAAGCACTATCCGCGTCCTGATCTCGTCTTCATGTGGAACCAAGCTGTTGCGGCAATTCAGGAAGACTATCTCGGGTCGACAATCTCCACACTTCATGCATCTATGCTGGACCTCATTGGACGGCCTGTGATCTCGATTACTGGTAACATTGTTACCATGGGCCGTACGGTCATGCTGGCGCACAGCCTCGGGCTTCATCGTGACCCTGCTACATGGCGAGCGACGGAGCATGAGAAGCAAGTGCGTGTGCGACTCTGGTGGGGCGTGTTGATCCATGACTACTGGTAAGTATCTACTACGGGACAGCCTCTGGGACCACGACCTAACGACACTGCAGGTCCAGCTTGGCACATGGAACTCCACCACTGATCCGACGAGAGAATTGCGATGTGCAGCTGCCAAACGCTCTGCTACTCACGAATGCATCAGAAGCTCACAACAAGTCCGCCGCCTCATTCTTGGCTCTCTGCAAGTTATCTCAAATCCTTGGAGAGCTGCTGCCGCTTGTCTACGCTTTGAATCCTAATAGTGCAGACATTGGGAGGCAAGTCCGCCGTCTCGAGTGCATGCTAGATGAATGGGAAAGTACTTTGCCATCGTTCTTGCGCGTCAACGCAGATGAGACTCAGGATCAAGTCAACGGCTCTAGTAACCTGCACTTTTGCTTCCTGTCGGTCAAACTGCTTCTGTGCAGGGTTGCTTTCAAGGCACGTCACCTAAACCTCGCCCTGGAAATGTACTGACATCCTACAGAACACACTGTCGGAGTCTGCCTCAACCCTCGCCGAAGCAAGGTCTTACCGTCTCGCCATGCTCCGAGAGTCGGCGTCTATGCTAATCAAGTTCGTGACCTCGCTAAAGCACTCTCACCTAATTGAATTCTGGCTGCCCTACACAGCGCACCTGCTCGTTTCGGCGACTATCATTTTGTTGCGATGTTTGCTTGAATCGACGGACCTATCCACCAAGCGAACATGCGCTATCTCACTTGTGCGCCTACGAAATCGCCTTCGACATGCCAAGGAGTCTTCGGAATGGGACCTCGCCGATTTCTGTGTTGAGCGGTGTTCAGGGCCCATCGAGAAGATTGCAACTGCAATGGGCGTCCCTTCCGCGATCACGGACGAAGCCGCAGCCGCAGAGGTTACCATGAGCGACGCGACCGCACCATTAGAAGAAGTGGATAGCTTTTTCGCGGATCTGCCAGCAGACTTGTTGTTGCCCGTTGATTCGTTTGACTATCCATTTGATGCGCTCTGGGACAATTCCATCTGAGCGAGTTTTCTGGAGCCACCGAAACCTCGACAGGTTGCAGGCAAAATCTAATCATCATGATACAGCCCTTTCTCAGGCGGCGGGACTCCATAAAAGTCCAACCCAATCTTATCCTCCGGATCAAGATCGGGCATCTGGTAATACTACTCCAATGATTAGCCAGGTTCAGGTATCGATATTGAACGAGACTTACACCATCATATCGCCACCATGTCCGGCCCTCCCAAACATCCTCTACTGGAGGTACACCTTCTGCTTTCATCTCGTCTCGCACCTTGACGACGCCTCGCCACACCCGAAGCATGTTCTCGCCTGCAACCTTTGCCAGCTGCTCCTCGGTAGCACCTCTGTCCAAGATGGCCTTCAATAGAGCTGTTTCTGTTAGCGCAAATCGTGGGACCGTCGAAGTTATGGCTTACCTGGATAACACCTCACGTCCTCTAGGCCTGGTATGACACTTGCTATGCCATCGAAATCAGATCCGAGCCCGACGTAATCCCACCCAATCCTGTTTGCAACGTAGAAGAGATGGTCTAATACCATTTCCATTCGAGCGTCTTGTCTGCGGGTTGCAACGTGTTCTGGCACGAATGTGGTCATGACGATACCGCCATTCTCCGGAACCATGTCAAGGACGTCATCTGGAACGTTGCGGTCACAGTCGAAGACCGCTTTGACGTTGCTGTGAGAGAACATGACGGGCGCTCGACTCAGCGCAAGTGTCTGTCTCGCGCAGTCCGCAGAGACATGCGAGCAATCCACAATCATACCTTCATATTGTCAGCCATGGCCCCGGTCATGGAGTGGAAACCGGCATACCTAGGCGGTTCATTTCTTTCACCGCCGACTGCCCAAGGTGAGACAGTCCGCCGTGTCTGGGCGAAAACAGTCAATGTCAGTGTTTTGCGCACGCAACGGCGATCTCAATGTCGCAACTCACACTGGACCAACCCTGGAGGTCGATGAATCCGCAAATGCATTGTTGCAGACATGAGTGAGCGTACACTGGTGAATACGTCAGCGGGCTTTCAAGACCACGACCGCTCTCCACTCACATATCTGACACCCAGTGCATAGAAAGCTCTGATGATGCCGATACTATTTCCCGCCATATGCAAGCCCTCAATGCCGATCGAGCAAGCTATCTTGCCTTCCGCGTAAATCCGTTTGATATCGTCTGGTCCATCGACGAGTTCAAAGACGTCCGGATGGCTCACGGTAATCAGACGAGTCGTCAAATCCTAGCGGATAGCGTCAGTTGTTGCAATGAGGTGAACTCAGAAGCTACCATACAATCTGCTCAATAGCATCTCTGGCCATATCACTGTACTCTGGCGTTGAGAAGTTCTCGGCGGATCGAAGGCAAGGAACGCAGACGCTCCAAAATTGTGCACCAACATGCCCTTCTCGTAAACGAGGAATATCGGTCATGCCTCTTTGAAAGCCTTTGGCGAGGTCGAACTTGGGATTGTCATGGATTTTGCCATGGAACATAGCTCGCGGCTGCTGCGGGAGATCATTATGGCCATCGAACAAAGGCGTGTTCTTCAATACTCGCGCTACTCGCGGATCGAGTTCGACTGGTCCGTGTGAGCCCATTGACGTTGTTTCTTTTGGAAGACGTTGCAGACTAACGAAGTTGGAATCGATGACAGGTATAGTCACACCAGCAGCTCTGTCGACAAGTTTCATATAGGTCGAGCTCCCTAGTCATCGGAATTCCACAGCAAGCGGATTGATTCCGGTGAATTGTATTATCGATAGGTCAGCATTCGGCAGAGATAGGCTGGTCATATCGGCCCGCTAGGAAGCCCTGGCACGCCGCGTCCAGGGTTGTCCGACGGGAAAGCCAGAATATCGGTACTCCATCAGACAATGGTCTGCTGCACTCCGGACTCCCACATGTCCTATCTTGACACGAGATGGGCGATACTGTTCCATGAAACCGGTACGATAAGCCACCCATATATGATGGGCTTTCAGAAGTCTTGCGCCCGCTTACCGGCAGCTTGTCACCTCATCCGCGATGGCACACCTACAACAATATGATGGCAAGGCGAGCACCAAGGACGTCGTACACGATGCGGACGTCGACACAGCATATGGCGTTTTCGAAGAGCTACGCGATCAAGATGCCAGCGACGTGTCTGATCGCTCCATTCTCTGGAAGATCGATATGCGTTTGATGCCTTTGGTGTAAGTCATGTTCAGGGCTTGTCTCTGTCGATATATTTACTGACGCCACGTCAAGTTGCATCACGTACATGCTCCAATCCATCGACAAAACAACTCTTGGCTATGCCGCAGTCTTCGACCTCAGGACCGATGCAAACCTCAGTGGATCAGAATACTCCTGGGTCTCAGCAATCTTCTACCTGGGATACCTCGTCTGGGAGTACCCAACTTCGGTGATGCTGCAAAAGCTGCCGATTGGCAAATTCATGAGCGGCACTGTCATTGTATGGGGGATCATACTCATGTGCCATGCTGCAGCCAGCGACTTCGCGGGCTTGGCTGCTGCTCGCACCTTTCTAGGTGCTTTCGAAGCATCGATCAACCCGGGCACGATGCTCATTTTCAGCATGTGGTACAAGAGGATCGAGCAGCCGCTTCGTCTGGGCATTTGGGTCGGATCCGCTGGGATTGGCTATGTGATCGCCGGCATAGCGTCATTTGGAATTGGACATATCGGTGGCTCACTGTCAAGCTGGAGATACATCTTCCTCATCTGGGGCGCAATCACTACCGCGTGGGGCGTCGTCATATTTCTGGTTCTCCCGGACAGTCCGCTGAAAGCGAAGTTCCTGACTGAGGCTGAGCGGAAGGCGGTCCTGGACAGGATCAAAGAGAATGAGACGGGCATTGAGAATAAGCACTGGAAGATTGATCAGTTCATTGAAGCGATGCTGGATCTCAAGACATGGCTCCTGTTCATTTTTGCTGTGGCAAGCAACAGCCCGAATGGCGGCCTTACGAATGTAAGCGGAGGTGTAGGCGTTCTCGGTCGATGGAGTCTTACTGACGACGATGCAGTTCCAAAGTCTAATCATCAAAGGCATGGGGTTCAGTGTGCTTGAAACCACTCTCATTCAGATGCCATCGGGAGCTGTACAGTTCGTTGCCTGTACAGGCGCAACGTGAGTGTATTCAGAATCAAATCTTAACAGAATCGAACTTATGTGCAATTCCAGGTACTTCGCCTCTCGCTATCAGAATGCGCGCCTGGCTGTCATGCTCATCTGCTTGATACCATTCCTCGCCGGTACAATAGGCACATGGCTAGTGCCGCAATCTGTCCCATACGGCCGACTGGCGTGCCTCTGGATCTCCTTTTCGTACACGGCTACGTGGACCTTATCCATGTCTGTTGCTACAGGTACGTATTCTTTCTACGAGCGTGAAGCACAGCGACTGACGAATTACTCGAAGCGAACACGGCCGGTCATACGAAGAAGATCACGACGAACGCCATGCTACTCATTGGATACTGTTTGGGCAACTTCATTGGGTTGGTTGAATTTCACTCGCTTCCAAAGGCACACGCACTGATCTCAATGACTCTTTGCAGGCCGTTTTTCTTCAAATCATCACAAGCTCCTCGGTACGATCTTGGCGTGGGCATGATGTTCTTTTGCATTGGCATCCAAGTCCTCAGCATTGTAGCCATTTGGGTGCTTCTCTGGAGGAGGAACGCCACGAGAAAGGAGTTTGATAGTCGTGATGGACAAGAGCTGGGCTTTAAGGATGTTACTGATGGGAAGAATCCGTATTTTAAGGTAAGCGCTGTGAGTGATATGCCGTGCTAAGTCCATGCTAACATCATTCTGTGCAGTATGTCTATTGAGTGGAATGTCACATTCCTGAGGGGCCAGTGATTTTGCAAGAAGTAGATGGAAAATTCAATGCAAGTCTTTGGCTGATTACAATAGAGCCAATGAGCACGTGCATGAGCCGTATTGATGGTTGGAAGTTGAGGCAAAATGGGATGACTGACAGAGCAGGCCTTACGAAGAGATAGAGCAGGGGGTATTGGCTCGAATGCGCGCTGTGGAGAGAGGCGAGATCACTGCTAGAGAGCTGGACTATCTGCTCTGTACATCAGAGTAGCATGTGCGTCCTGGGAGGTACAATCAGATGCCGGAACTCCAGGTGGAAAGCTGGTTTATCACAAGCTTGACGCATTGGTGCAGGTGCTTGTTCACTTGCACGAATGCGCTAACTCTCTAGCGCATCGAGTTTCAACTACAAGTGCTGCACCTTCAGCCGACATCATCGACATAAAATCGACGCTCTTTACCCTCAAGACATCAATGGCGCATCACGACACCGGTGTCGTTGATGCTACGATGGCTCCTTCAAAACCTACTCCACCTGCAAAGACGATCAAGAACACGTTTCCCTTCTTTGAGCTACCTCGAGAGCTGAGAGATGAAACATACGGCCACATGAAAGTGTCATGCAGACTGCCGAACGTCGAGGATGAGCTATCCCATCTTGCGAAGGTTACGATCACCAATGCCCCCTACGCCAATGCACTCCGAGTCTCGAAACAGTTCAAGCAAGAATACGAAGAAAAGCTCAGTCTTCCGACCGACCGAAACCACTGTGTGTATTGCATCGCGCAGGCTCCAGATATGCCCTTCCCAGCATCAGATGCCCACACATCCATCGACGGACTCAGAGGAGAGCAGCGTGCGCTCTCGAGGATCACGACCCTTTCCATCCACGCCAACCTCATTACATTTGCCGGCTCCCGCTTCAACAGCGCTAACAGCACCTCGGCCAGAAAGGGAGCCCAGCACATGCTTTCCATGCTTCTCTCCTTGAGAACCGTCAATGTCATCTTGCACCTCAAAATTTTCGGTCTCAACACGCGCCATCCCATCGACATTGAGATCAACTGCGAAAGAATGCAACAAGTCTGTGATTGTCTCTTCGGTGGACGACTTCCCACTGGAGAAGGCTATGGTCCGGGAGTCACTACATTCGCTGTTCAATCGGAATTTCTGATTGCCACGGAGTTGTTCATGTGTCCGAGGACGGGGCCTGCACCTCAGACGAGGGAGGACATGCAAAAAGTTGTCAAGGCGGCTTATATGGAGATCCAGAAGGACAATTGGATTACGTTTACGGTGAAGCGAGCTGCGCTTTCAGATGCGGTGAAGGGTATGGAGTGGGAGGTCTTTGAGGGGATGGCAACAAGTACGTTTGAGGAGATTGAGGCGAAGATTATGGCGTATTTGTATGGAGACAGAGAGACGGGTCAACGGGTTGGAATTGAGTGGAGGGCTCCGTGGGGTGTTGAATATCTCGGTGGGTTCGTAATCGAGCCGGAGGATATGGATTGAGCTTGGTGAGGAAGTCAAGTGAGGGTGTGGGTCGCAGGACTGGCCGGCACGAGACGTGACGAGTAACTCTCTGGGATTGAGCCTTGGAGTTGGAAAGGTCTGCGGTGACGATGGGCTCTCAAGTTCAGGGAGTGTGGCCCAATCGAATTCGGCACTTGGCTTTGCAATCACCAAATACAAACCGCAGGAAATTCCAGAAGAAAGAGTAGCCGAATACTTGAAGTCATTCATACTCAACCCCTGCTTACTCCCTCATCTCTCCTTCGCCAGAATCCCCTTCTCCCCCTGACTCCAAACACACCACAATCGAAAAGTCCTTATCCTCCAAATCTTCAGTTTCTCATCGTACACCACTTCACCCTCATACCGATTCCCCATTAGAAAGCTGCTGCTTTTCGCCGGGCTCTGTCCTTCCCCGTCGCGGAAATGTTGCGCCAAAGCATAACATTCCACCTTCGCAACTTTCTCCTCCCTCTCGCCTCCCAAGATCGAGGTTCGGAAGTTTGAGAGCATGTGGGTTGTATCCATGGATCCGACGGCGGAGAGGAGGGTGGAAACAATGTTATCCTTGCCAGAGAGTATTTGATCGAAACCGAGGAAGGCGAAGGCGCGCAGGTCATAGGTTGCGTCTTGAGTGAAAGCGCTGGCGAGGAGGCGTGAATTGTTATCGTCTAAGCCTTGAACCATGCGGATGAAAGGGTCGCAGATGGATTCGTGGGGTGTGTAGTGAGATTGGGGGAGGTTGAAGTTTGAGGGTTTGGATGATGGAGTTGGGTTGTCCATTGTGGTAATGATGGGATCGGATTTGCGTCCAATTGAGGTCTTTCTTCAGGTACATTAGTTGATCGTGCTGAGACAGATGGGGACCTGCGTTCGCTTTAAGGATGTTCTTGGATATGTACCTCGGTATGTGCCGGATGAGTCCTGTGTTGATCTAGCCCTACTTGGCGAATGATATCTTCATAGAAGAAACATTATCGGAGTCAGAAAGGAGGTATTGCGGAAGGAGAGGACAAGGCGTGCCGAAGTTCAATTTATAAGAAAGATGCAGATCGAGCCCTCTTCTTGGCAAGTGATATACTTTCAAGCTCCAAAGTTTGGAGATGGGAAGCCTTATAGACCTGCTCCATGCGCAGCTTCCGAAACCAAGAACTTACTACAGAAACGAATCAATACGCTCGGATTTGAATGCATCACCTGGAAGGTTGCAAGGTGCTGTTCCTGGGTCCTGGATCAAAGCCCAGTAATGAGCACTGCCACACTCAGTAGAAGACCATACATGGAGATGTGACTGGCTGCGTTGGCGGTGTTCGTTGAAGGGTCCTGCATGATGAACCCATCTTCGTTGCCAATAGACGGAGACGCCGCACTAGTGACGGCAGTGGTGCCGGCGGCGCTGGACGCGGAGGAAAGCGATCTGGTCTGAACCGCGGTGGTGCTCGCCGGGATGGAAGATCCGACTGTCGGGTATGGAGGAACTTCGCAGGTCGTATAGACAGTACCATCGGAGGCCCTGCTTGTCCCAAAGCCTGCCACAATGCTGCCACAGTTGCAATGATCGTAGTCTCCTTGAGTGTTTGCACTATTGACTGTCAGTGGGTGCTTGTGAGTAGCTTGATAGATCACTCACGAAACAAAAGAGCAACTTGTAGCTGTTGGTGCTGTTCCGTTGGCAGTGTTTGCCCAGATCGGGATGTGTGTGCTCGTCGCATCGGACGTGGTCGGATCGTATGAGAATTGCACGGTGACCACAGACATTGCAGTCACCTTGACCAGAGAGGTGACAGCCGAAGATGGAGCCGGCGAAGCATTAGCAGCGGAAGCGGCGCCAGCATCTCTAGCAGCAACTGCCATAGATATTGACGAAGTGGATGCGACAGATGTGGAAGACGTCAAAGCGGTGACAGCAGCACTTCCGACAGTCTGGGCTGCTTCATCTGCGCAGATGTAGTATGCTGTGCCCGACGCAGTCACCGTATTGATGCCTTCGATAAGATCGCCACATTGACACTGCGCCGGAAAGGTCCTCTCAGGCTCTCCGGGAAACGTGTAAGTGGCGCCAGCGTCCTGGTAGACATATGCAGTCTGGGATGGGTAAGAGGTCGGTCTTTAGATGTCAGCAAAGTACCGCGGCTCGAGTAAGTGATTGACTCACGGAATCAGAGAGCAACTCGCGATAGCACTCGAGGAAGTGGATGTAGCGGTTGAGTTGGAGTCGACGGTGAGGCCGGACGGCCACTCAGTAGTCACACTGCCTGCTGTCCAGATCGCGTCGCTCGAGGGCGCGACTGTGTTCAAACTCGTAGTCGACATGGCGTTCGATCGCTGCTTCAGGGTGTTGTGAGTGTAGCTTGGGTGCGGCAATGTCTGTCTTCTTGCTGTTATGATCTTGCTGCCGCTCCAAGATGTATGAATTGTGGTTCGTGTTTTGAATGGAGGTAAGAACGAACGAGAGGGAGGTCATGTGAGGAGGGTCTCGACTCTGTTGCATGTGATGGACCCTGAAAATGGAATACTCAAGCATGTGAAGAAAGAGATGAATATTGCCATAACAGCAAACAGTTTGGTGCGCTATGTAGCACATGCTGGAAGACAGGTGCGTGTGAGGAACATAGATAAGTCAGCTCCGAGCATATTACACGCAGTCAATGTGAGACGTGATACCAGAGAGCAGATGCGCGTGTTGTCGATGGATGTTGTTTGTTGAAGACTTGAAGTTGAAGTGGTGAGCGTGCTGTTGGAAGGAAAGTCCTGAGGCAGAAATTGTCGTCGACTTGTGTCCGGCCGCCAGAAATCATAGCGCCAAGACCGCGCACCTTCGGCTTCGAATTCGCTCCAGACTTCTCGATTCTGCGATCAAGCGTGAACGACAACGCCAATTCCACGACAACTTCCCATCCACCCCGACAACCACCGCCAACATGGGTCGTCTTCACAGCAACGGCAAGGGTATCTCTAGCAGCGCCATCCCATACTCGCGCGCTCCTCCGGCATGGCTCAAGACCACCCCGGAGCAGGTCGTTGACCAGATCTGCAAGCTCGCCAAGAAGGGTGCCACTCCATCGCAGATTGGTGTCGTCCTCCGTGACTCTCACGGTGTCGCCCAGGTCAAGGTTGTCACTGGTATGTCAAGAAAGGGAAGGCAAGAAATGCGGGAGAAATTGGGAGACTAATGAGATCGCGCGCAGGTAACAAGATTCTCCGTATCCTGAAGGGCAACGGTATGCACTCTCCGACACTCGTCCGACCAGTATGAAAGAGCATGGAACATCAGACCTGCAAACATGGTCTATAAGAGATGGACACAACACTTTTGCTGCCTTTGCGCATGCACAATCATTTAAGCCTCTGCTTGGTCACAGACTGACAGAGAGATGAACAGGCCTCGCACCAGAGATCCCAGAGGACCTCTACATGCTCATCAAGAAGGTGCGTTCAATCTGAACATTGCTGTACTGACCATTGTATGCGGGTCCTAACATCGATTGTCTAGGCTGTCGCTGTCCGCAAGCACCTCGAGCGCAACCGCAAGGACAAGGACAGCAAGTTCCGCCTCATCTTGATCGAGTCCCGCATCCACCGTCTCTCCCGCTACTACAAGACCGTCGGTGCTCTGCCACCAACCTGGAGATACGAGAGCGCCACTGCCAGCACCCTCGTCGCATAAGCGTGCGGAAAGTTCTGGTTATCACATTTGAAAAAGGAAGCATGGCGTCTACGGTGGCTCTTTACACGCAGGCAAACTGCCATTGCACTGCTATGAGGATGGAGGGAAATGCCGATAAGAACGGCAGTTCGGTAGTTCCGAAATAAGACAACTTCACGCGCCATGAAAGCAACATGAAATACTCAGGCGACCGTACTGCTCACTTCAACTGTTTGGATTACTCCCTTGTTTCTCATCGCTGCCGTCTTGCCCTTCGGATGCATTTTCTTGCTCAAAAAGTGAGGGAGCTACTGTAATAAGGTTACGGCTCTCCCGTTGACGGCGCCCCATCCTCACCCACATCCACTCACATCTGTCACCAGTACATCTTTCGGTTCCAACCTCTATGATCTGTCATGACCAGCCCGTCTATCACTTTCGCTTTCAGCAAATTCGGTCACTTCTACGCCGAGCGCATCAATGTTGAGGTTCAAGCCGAGAAATAGCCTGGCGCCCAGAGATTCCCCTCTTCTCTTACCCACTAATGTCACGCTATCGCCAGACTTCACTGGAGCCTGCCTAACCGCAGCCGCTGCAACTCTCCATGTTCCCTAGAAGGTTCAAACAAAACGTTCAACAGCGGCTCTTCCCAACGTACAGGGCAATAAGTCGCCTGTCTTCCACGAGTTTAGGTCACTGGCCACCATGGCAAGCGCAGAAGGCACAGACGACTTCATAATCAAGAATCTCGAGGCTGTCGTCCGCGAAACCATCCATGCAATCAATACCGGCCGACTCGATCCCACCGAATCTCCCTGGCACGCCTTCGCGCCAGACTTCAGAATCGAAAATCTCACCGGCAGCCCCATCACCTTAAAATCCAAGCTCGTGGTTCTCGGCGCGCTTCGGAAATTGATGGCCATATACCCCAACCATCACATTACGATTGTGGGGGAATTGAGTTCGGATATCTATTTGAAGCCGGGTGGGAGGTGGGCGGATGTTTTCATGAATGGAGAGGTTACCGGTAGGCCGGAACTGCCGGAGGGGTTGAGTAGGAAGACTGTGACTTGTTGGAGGTTTCAGTGTAGGGAGGGGACTTGGTATTGTGTTAGTGAGGCGACGATGGATGGGTTTGGGCCGGATGGGGATGGGTATGAGGGGGAAGTGGTTGGAGGTGGGAGGGGAGGCGAGGGAGGGGAGGGAGGGGAGGAGGGCAGTGGGTCGGGATCTGGATCTGGATCTGGGAGTTCGGTTGCTACTTCTTCTCCGGGTTCAGCTGGTCAAACACCTTGAAGAGCCGGGCCATTTACCTGACCTGCGAGCTGGATGCAGAGATCAGCACCTCACTCAGGACTCTTCGTTACCAGAACTTCCGCTCAGGACACCACCAGGTTTACACTTCTCACCACAGTGCCATCCACCTGGGGCCCACGGCGTTGGCAACATCCACAGACTCAGCTCGCCACACGAGCCGCATTCCAAAAGTCCTCCAAGCTTCTGCACATTATCCTTCTGCACATCATGCTTGTACACATCATGCTTCTGCATTGCTCGCTCCACCCGCAGAGCCTCCGCTGCCGCTTTCGCCGATCCAGTAGGCCAGAATGGATTGGGAATGATCTCCCATCGCGTGGCGCGCATTGTCTCAATCGACAGCTGAACTTTTGACTCAAAGTGATCTGCCATTGCTTTGGGAGAGAATATCTCAGCAAATACCGCCTTGCATGCGGTCAGAACATCTGGATTGCCCAGTGCAGCGGCTTCTTGCCGCACAGAAGGCAGATTTGTCGATGCCCATTTGAACGCTTCCTGGATTCTCTCGAGCGTGGCCTTGCATTGCTCCAAGCCGAAAGGCTCGCCATCACATCGCGCAAAGAGAACACCGCCGAAGAATTGAGGACGGACGAGCTGGCCAAAGCGAGGATTGGAGACGTCCATTTCGGCAAAGAAGTGATTCGCGATATCATTGCTCTGGTACGTCAGGGCATCAACAGCAGCTTGTCCCTCACTCATCGTCATCCGTGCCGCTGAGAGATGAATGGCGTCCAGCATGGTGCAGGCTTTGAGAGGTAATCCGAGCTGCACAGAGGCGGGTGAAGCGGTCCAGGCCGTGGTGTTATTGAAGAAGTCCTTGGAGATTGGAGCGTCCGCCCATTGACCCGTGGGATTGACGCCGACTGTCCAGATTTGTTGGTCTGGTTGGTCACTTGACATTTTGCAGATTTGGAGCTTGTGCTGATGGCAGCTGAGGACATGCCTGGCGGAGACGCTCTTCTAAATAGATGAGGGGGAACAAAGTCAAGAGATCTCTGTTTGCTCTTGTCAAAAGACGACGAGACCTAGCAAAGAGGCAGGGAATGGGAGACCACTCCAGACGGGGAAAGAATCATCTTCGGGAGCTTATGCGCACCAGGACGCCGATATTCTCTTCCCTTTGCGTTGCATACCACACCTACCAGCGCCCAGAATCAGTGCTGTTCAATCGCGAGACTGCACTGTTGTAGGATCTACGCCTAATGAGCGAACGACCCTTTGCCGCGCCTCCAAGGAATTTTTCCGCGACCGCCATACCTTGCAGGAATCTCCGCAATACCAGTCTTCTGGATGATCCGGTCTTGGTAGCAACCCAATGCTCCTGCCTTTGCAGTTCCAGCAGCTCCGAACATCAGGAGGTCCTCGTACGTGAAACTTGAGCTGCGCCTTCACGACGCGCTCAGCATCTCGAACCTTCTCCGGCGAACCAGATGGCCAGAAGGGGTTGGGGATGACCTCATATCTATCAAGTCCAGTTACCGGGAAGTTGATGACTTGGTCGAATCTTTTCGCTAGGACTTCTGGGGTCAGCGCAGTCCAAGAAGTTTGTGTTGCGTTGAGATCATCTTCGATCGCTTTGTCCAGAAGCATGAGATACTCACATGGAAGATCTGATCCATCAACGCGTGCCACAATCACACCGCCATAAGTGCCTGGCTGTGGGAGGGTGCCGTAGTACGGCGAGGTGGAATCAATATCGGCGAATAAGCGATCTGTCACACTGTTTGCGCTACGTTCTGGTCCTGGCTTTGCTGCTTCGTCGAACGTGAAAAAACCTTGGCTTTCGGCCTCTGCGCGCTTGCATATCTTCAGCGGAAATCCACATTGTACTGAGAGTGGTCACGTAACATCGGCCTTCTCAGTATAATGTTCGAATCTACTTGAACATGATTTGTTGCGCTTAAAGAGGCGCTAGTTCATGTACACGGAGTAACCACCGACGCGTGCTATCCTGGGTCCAGAAGTTGGTTGTCTCGGAGCATGGTCCGCATGCAATGACAGCGGCAGATCTGTTTTGCGAGGTTTTCCAGATTTTGGGACAATCGAGTTTGCTCTTTGGCATTTGGATGTTGTCCAGTGGTGGGTCCTTCGAATCGACGTAGCATACCACGACTTGCTCTGCGGACGACATCGTGATGGAAAGTGCGAGGAGCGCGATTCGTGCTGTCTGATGCTGCGCATGAAGAATACAAATATTGTCGAGAGTTTGCTTTCTTGCAAAAGTGATTGTGGACATGAGCTGGGAAGTGAGGTCGTCTGAGACATTTCCCCGTCTCTCAACTGAAGCAGCACTCACTGGTCTCTCGGGAGGGAAGCTACTCCCGTCGACAGGAAGTTGCAGGCCTTCGGGTCAATCGACCGGTACCTACTTCCTCGTTTCGGGCGTTGTGGATGTCAACATGCATCTCAGATATTCACTTCCTGTTCAGCTAACATACAATGAGCATCGATACGAACGAAGTTTTTGCCGTCGAGGTTCTCGCAAACGGAGACACACGAAGCATCACTATCCAGAAAAGTGACCTCGAGGCCTCAATATGGGAAGAGTCTCCCATGTCGAAGAAAGTTGGCCTGCCGCTCAAAATCTGCGCGTATGTTGGAAACAATACGGGAAACGAGCTTTGCCGATTCATCTGGAAGCGCGCCGCTGGAAATACACATCCAGTATTCTTCCCACGAAACATCGTTGCCGACCGACTCCTCGCCGAGACCGATGTCCAAAGCGCCTCGCTTGATCGCCTGCTTTTCGAGAAGACTGATGTCCTAAGCGCCTCGTTTGACCGACTCCTCTTCGAGATCGATGTTCTAAGCGCCTCTTTTGGCAAATGTCCCTTCACTTGGGCTCCCGTCGACGGTCCTGTGGTTGTGGCATGTTGCGATGGAGCTCCTCTGAGCAAGGAGCATGTCGACTATCTTAGCTGGCTCATGGAGACATCTCGCTGGAAGTTACAAAAGTTCAAACAGGAGCTGTCGAAGTCGAAACAACCCAGAGAGAAAGAGTTGGACCTGGCGAAGCTGGTCGATTACAAAGAAGCGCTGAAGGTCACATTTACCAATGAATGGGTCAGAAAAGATTTCCATCGTCGTCGGGATGAGATAATCAAAACTGGCAGTAGCAAATGGAAGCTCGTGACGAATGTGTTCAGGCGCAATGGCAATGGCTGGCACCCCGAGTCAGCAGAACATTCCGAAGATGCTTGGCGGGTCGATGAGAATCCGGATGATGCCTGGGTTTTTCGAAATATGTTCAAATTTGCAGAAGGCTGGATTGAAGATTCGATCAAGCAATGTGGTGGATGCGGCCAGGAGAGTCTGTACATGGTTCCTTTTCGGGGCCTTCAAACAGGGAAGTAGTACTGCTCGGAGGGCTGCAAGAAAGTCATGAGCGACGCGGCTGCTTTGGAGGACGCAAGTTATTGTTTCGATCCTTGCGTTTTTGAGTACGAGGATTGGAAGCCGGACGAGGAAGATTTGGAGCAGAAACACCAGATGGGGCCAGATTGCCTTCGCCTGCAAAGGAAGGATTCGGTGCAGAGTGATCAAATACTTGCGGATTCGCATTGAGCACCTGGAAATACGTCTCAAAAGCAGATCGTGGAGGGGGAGCTTTGGACCGTTGCTCGGCTTCAGTCTTGCAGCTCTTGCATTTCTTCTCGACGGCTTCGTCCTCTGGATGGTGCCTCGTCACAACACAGCCTTTGGCATTACCGGGCTGCTTACAACAGCTCCAAGACACGTGCTTCTGGAAATCGGGTTTCTTGACTTATTCGGCAATGTCTTCGGCTTTGATATCTTGCCAAATGTCTGGGTTTCCGTTGGTGTCCCTATGGCCTGCAAGAAGTCATCTCAATGGGGGAGAGGCCCCGGCTATGGCAATGGGTGATTACGCTTACCTGGGTGATAGACGCAACTTCCAGCCGGGTTTTGTTTGACTTCATAATCATTCTTACAATGCTTACAATTCTCATACGCCTTGCGCTTCGTCGTGGCTTTGCCGCTCGTCAGGATTAAGAGGTAAGATCTGATTTGGCGCCTTGAGTGAGAGTCGCCAATTTCCATAAGTCTGAACAGGTCGCGTAGCACCTCTGGCGGAGCGGTAGCTATAGCGTCTCGGATATCCGTATGGTGCTTGGGAGACTCTAGATCAGGGAAGAAAGTCTGATGTTCCTCTAAGATCTTGTCTGTTGGCGTTGAAAGTTCCTTTTGAGAGTCATCTGGCTTGTCGGACTTCTCCCAGAAAGCGAGACGATTTGGGTCCAGTATGCGCAGAGGCTGCTTAGGTGAGGACCACATGGTGATAATCTTGGGTCCAAAGAGTGAGCCAGAGGTAGATTGATCAGTCAGAAAGGCAAGTCTGCAAGAGAACGGAGCGAGGGAGACAACGCGTGGAGTTGTGTCGTCTTGCCCTGTGACATCATGATCAACACGCTCCTTGAACGCGATATCACGCGTTTGACAAAACATCTTTTTCTTACTTTCTTCCATCTGCACCAACTCTCAACCACCTTCCTATCTCGCGATCTGAGCATGTATCCAAAACACGATTGCAACGATCCGAAGATGGCCTCAGAACGGCTCCCTGTCAAACCACGTCTCTGGACCTAAGCACGCTCTGCCCATAAGTGGTTTCCTGGTTTCCCAGTGGATTGCTCCTGGACCGCTCGTTCTCCACGACTGCTCGACATGACCGTCGAGTAGATTCGGAATCCATCTGCGAGCGTAGACCTCTGTGGACATGAGCCAGATGTGAGCAAGCCTTTGGTGCCCACACGGTGCCCAGGAACCTCGAAGGACTGGATCTCTCTCAGAGCGTTTCTGCTATGTTGTTAGACGGCAGCTACACAAGGAAATATCTTCTCATCGCCCGTGAGAACCGCAAGACTCGTCTTGAAGTCCGCCGGGGCTTTCATCTGGAGTGGCGGTGCACCAATTGACTTTGTGCTACCATGGGTAGGCCTGCTCATAACAGCGGCTCTAGCCGGCGCCGGTGTGCCAGGAAACGTCTTCTTTCATTGCGTTGGCCATGCTGTTACACCTCACCTTTTCTCGCTCAGTCGCTTTGGATTGTCCTCATGCTTCAACGAGTGGTATTGGGATGCCGAGGTCTCGACGTTGGGCAGCATCCTCGTTGGCCAGTCAGTGCATGGGTGCCTTAAGCAAGGCGGTTGAACGACACGTAGCAGCAGGCACAGCAGCAACGATGCCCGACGACACCTTTCGCTACGATACCTTCAAAAGCAACGTCTCGGACATTCATCGCAGTGCTACCGCACCCGCCAACGCCTTGGATATTCAATTCGCCTGCATCCTTCAGGAATGAGGATTGAGACGATGCTGACCACTGGCAGAGGGCCTGAGGCCTTCCTCAAACGACACTTCATTGAGGAGTATGACTCCACGTACGGATTGCTTTCTCTAGATCCTCATAGGTTCCGTACCATCGATTGGAGACCCAGCCTCAAGCGCGATTAGAAAACGAGCGTTGCGGACGAATTCAGACAGGGCCCCCGCAGGTCTTGACTAAAGTACCTGGCTTCGAAAACTGACTGTCGCGAGGCTTGAACGCCCTCTCATCACATGAGGGTGTACGCGTCCCAGATTGGAGAGCAGCAGCGCGCTGTATGAGCTCGACCTGGCTTCCCCAGGCAATCTGCTGTACGACTTCGGGCGGTGGTCAAAACGCCGGCAAGGCGCATGCCAGTGTGCGCGCGCGCTCGGGACAATGCGCGAAGAGCTGGCTCGCACCCTTCGACCTTGACTTCATTTCAAGGCATGAGATACGTTGGAAAATAGCATCCGGTGCTAATCGCGAGGCTTTGGTGGATCTCCCAGCGTCTTCGAAAGAGCGAGAGTTATGATGCCACATGGGTCGCAATACTGAAAAGTTCTGCCCTGTCATCAATGAGACATCAAATCCCGCGAGGCGTTGCCAGCGAACACTGAGTGCTTGTTTCCTCTCAGCATGAGAGCGGAAAGCTCCAAGCGACGCCGCCCGCTCTGCCACTCCGCTAGACCCGATTCAAGCTACAAGCTGCCACCAGACATCGAAACCAGCTGCTGCGGTCGAAACATGGGTACGGAATATGCAAGATTGTCAAACACTGTGCCAGGTTGCAATGCTGCATTCGGAAGAGATGCTGTCTTTTCAGAGCAAAACACATTGAGAAGAATGGGAGATCACTTCGAACGGTGCAGCGAGGATCATCTCGACGCGCACAAGCGATCAACGCGTGCGTCGAGTGTATCGTTCCCCGCAATCACACAGATCAGGAGGGGTGCAGAGCGCCTGTTAGAGGGAAACAGCGGTAAGGAAACAGACACCTTTTCTTTTCCTTCCTCCTCATCCACGTGTCTCCGCTCGCTTCGACACGCTCAAAGACTCTCCTTCACTCTAGACCGGCAATCGGTCACTGCATGTTGACCGTCATCCACACCTTCGAGCTTTGTTGTGTTATTTCGGGCTGCAATGTGGGCGAACACCACGAGGGCGAAAGAGGCTCCGGCTTCAGGAGCTGCGCCTCACCTTGACTTGTGCTGGCGGCCAAGATACTACCAGCTCATCAGCCAGGTGATGATGGGAGGCCACCCTCTGAACAAAATGAGTTCACGGCCTGGCTTCTCCTTACCTTCCGTCATCGCTGCCTGTTTATTATATTTCTCATCAATGCTAGCCCGCTGAGTACTTCTTGGTTGGCGTTCGCATTGGTGCAAGATCCTCTCCTTCGACTCTCGCGCCTCAGTCACGCACACTATACTTTCAACTGTCCAGAATCCTCCCAAGTCCTTCTCATTACTCGCGGCTAACTCTAGAACCTCAAAACCGACTCGGGACTCGACCATGGCCGACTCCGAAATGAATTGGCAGAGCACCGAAGATGCTGATCTCCTCGATCCTCGATTATTTGGGAACTGGCAGGATGACAATATGACGGGTGTGACACAGAATGAGGATGGGATGGACGTCTTGGAAACTGGGAGGTTTGCTGAAGAGGTAGAAGACTGTGCGTTACTCAATGCACAATCGCGTCTGTTGACGTTCGATCAACAGCAGAAAGCTCTACATGCTTTTCCGACTACCAGCACTGGGAACTATTCCGACCCCAACCAGCTACGAATGCCCTCAGCTAGCCACTTCGAGACACCTCTAAGGCGAAACTTCAATGGTGGCCTCAGTACTCCAGATACTGCCTCCGGCTCTCATCCTCTACGACCCCAAGCAGTTGTCTTTGCGCCAGGAGCAGGAATACATCATGGTATACCTCTTCCACAACCTCACATTACTGCGTGGCAAAGACACCAACCTAGTGAACTTCAAACACCCAGCGCGTCTGGCCACATTGGTGCATACATTACCCCGACCTCTTTCATGTCGGAGCACAATGCGCGAAGTCTCCAGGATGGTTTCGGCTCACCAACTCCACACAGTTTAGTCGAAGAACAATCGCCGATGCAAGCTGGGCCGGAAGATGTTGCAGAAATGCAGCGCGGCCAGCAATGGACACCGGATCAAGGCCTGCAGAGTATTGCTCAGCAGGCAGATGCCATGCCATATGTGTCTCCTACAGATGTTCATGTATCGCCTACCGGCGTACCTCCTGTGCAGAACATGCAAGCATGGGTGCAAGGACCCTACGTCCCCGGGAACAACCAAAACGCAGCATTTCTCGTGCCTCATCCAACCCCAACGGCAGGCCCCTCACGAAGCCGAGCAAAGTCCGTCTCCTCACGAGCCAGTCGCAACACCGGAGACTGGCTCTGCGATCACCCAGGTTGCGAGCAGAGAGTGCGAACCAAACAGGCACTGAATTACCACAAACGCTCGCATCAACCTCCGCGTCGCTTTTGCACAATCTGCACATATGGATGCCGTGAACACAAGGACCTCCGTCGTCACATGAAGACCCACTCAAACGAACGCCATCTACTTTGTAACGTCAATAGCTGCCCATTCCACACCAAGGGCTTTGCGCGAAAAGACCATTTCGATAGGCATATGGAGAAGGTTCATGGTGCAGTTGAGAAGGTGCTGCCATTGTCTCGACCGGCTTCTACGACCGAGCAGCAGGAGCAGTAGGACGAATGAGAGGGTGGAACTCTAGATGGTTACTTGTTACATGCTGCATTTTAGCGTTGGCGTTGGGGTTCGGATCAAAAGCGTGGAAAAGCATGTGCTATAGAGTCGCTCATGGGACTTTGGGGTCGTGATAATCATCCAGGCATGGATTCTGGACGGTCACATATCTGTACTGATTCTTCGGTGTCTTTTTGCCAACTCTGTGTGGATCGATGGGGTTATAACAAAAGCATGTACTAGATAAGCTCTAACAGGGCCAGGGGAGTCTTTGAGGGGTGTGCGGGACATTGAAGTAGACTGGGTTCATGAGGCTCGTTCTGTCACTGTAGGACTTACTGTCTGGAGAACAATGTATTAATCGAAGCTTCTATTCAAAAACATTTACATCCGCTGTTGAAAGCGACGAGTTTGCTGTGGTAGACTGTGGTAAGTTCATAAACAAGCAGGTCCCAATTGCAAGGGGCGCTTTTCTCAAACTATCGTCCTTCTAAAACCTTTTTATACAACCGTTCGGGCTTGTATATACGGTGTTGGCAGCATCTAAAGCCCGTGTTGATGTTTGACACATGAAAGCATATGCGAATCTTGGCAAAAGCCCGGACCAACTTGCCTTGTTTGCGTCATGCGGCTTCGGCCAAATTCGACCGCACCTTCTTGGTTTCCTCAACATCATCGCACAAACCTACATACCATCATCGACAACATGCGCTTCGTCAAGCCTTCGGCGCGCAAGGTGCTTTGCGCCCAGCCAGTGCAGATAGCTGCTACGGCTCCAAACAACGAACCAATTCGCTGGTCAGATGTCGCCGCTAGCCGCAAGACCACCCATCCAGACATTGCTCCTATCAAGCGCGTGCTTGATACCGTCGAGTTGCTGGAGCATGTACTCGAGTACTTGCCAGAGAAAGATCTACTAATGGTCCAGTCGACTTGCAAAGTACGTATTAGCGGACATACACCTCAGTGATGAAGCTGACCGAAGTTAGGCTATCCACAACACCACCCGAACATCACCTACCCTCCAGAAGAAGCTCTGGCAGCGTTCCGATCCGGAAGAGGATAGCAACCCATGGCACATGCACAACATATCCCAGGAAGTGAATGGCATCCTATATTCCGGCAAAACGGCCCAAGACCTCTACGACAATGACCGCGAGCGACTCTTCCGTCCCGAACACGGCCTGAAAGTCTATGCCGTCAACCCCCTCCTCTTTGAACCGCTCTTCAAGGAAGATGATGAGTACGACCGCAATGTCGGCCGTCGCTTCGACTTCAAAGTGCGCTACACAGAAAGCTACATGCGATGCAGCTCGGTCAAGATCCGTCGGCAAATCGTCAGCCCTCCCGAACTTATCGTGGAGAAAGCTACTTGCCGTACTATGCAACTGTGCAAGCCACCCGTCAAGAAGGTTGCTGTTGAGGTAAATGGGAAGTGCGAGTACTCGCCGTGGGTGGATCGTCGAGGTCTCCCGAAGTGGTACATTGGAGTGACTGAGACGGTTGCGGTAGAGAATGAAGAAGGCGTTACGTTTGGCGATCTCTTCGAGAAAGTGCAGCCGCGTATTGGGCAGCACTACCGAGGTCATTGGGGAGATGTTGAGTTCGGAGATTCGTTCTTGGTGACTCCGGAGGAGAAGCGGATGGTCGATGGGACTCAGGCGCCGGAGCAGGCGCTCAGGACTCGAGTGGGAGGCGAAACGGATTGAGAGAATTCGAAGTATGGGACATCGGCGGAAGATTTCAGCGGCGACTCCTTTGAGTACCTGTTTAATGAAGGGAACAGCATTCGAAAAGTGAAGTATAACTTGACTAGCATTCACTTCAGTACTCATCCCGTGTAGCGTGTCCTCGTCTTGAAATGTCTCAGCCAATGCTTGCTCGCAATCCAGATGGTTTATCGTGGCCACTCTCATCCTTGACATTCCGAATCCAATGCCTTGGAACCTGCGGTTCTTGCAGCCAACTCTCAGGATGAGAAAACCCCTCCAGGTCATGGAACTCTCAACTGGGGGCCGGCTTGCTGAGCTGTCGTCTCCGCAGACAGCGCCATGATATGGACCACTCAATGTTGAGATGAGAGCCGTCTTTCTCCTTCCAGGTTCCTTGGACTGCACTACCAGCCTCGCAGACGGCATCGCGAGATGTGTTCGAGATGCAGGAGAGCAGCCGTAGAAGGTCACCTGCTCCGTCTCTGGCCATGATTTGAGAACTGTACTGCGGAGCTCGCAGACGGCTCTACGGGGCAAATTGGAGTGGGAGGAGAGGGCTAAATGGTCAGCTATTCAAATTGATCTCGCGTACGTCTAACCTTGGGTCAAAAGCCAGCTGTCAAGGCATCGTTGGAATTTACAAGTTGATATAGGTGTGCTACAGGTAAGCTCAGACCTTAAGCTGCGTGCTCTGTGGCCCAGATGGTGGTACACTGGCTTGTGCTGCAGCGCTGCCGGCTTCAGTAGTTGTCTCCGGCTAGATTTTGTCAATCATTTGCCCACTTTGTGATTTCAGGTTTAACTCACCTCAAAGCTGTCCTCCTTCGGAAGGTACGCAATATCACCAGCATCCAGATCAGCGTACATGTTGATCTCACCATCCTCCATCGCCGCAACTCGTGCATTCTCCCAAGTGTACCATCGCTCCGTGAGAACGAACTTGATTGCCTTCATCGTCTTCTTGATCTGTTCATTCCAACGTCAGCCTAGTCCCAAGGGTCATCACTTAACATCGTATACGCACCACCTTATTCCTCTCCTGATCCTCATAATCTCCATACATATTCCCTACCCTCTTCCTCTCCAGCGAATACGTGAAAAGCCGATTCCTCTCCTTAACGCAAACCCACCACAACCGATGCAAATCATCCCAGTCCTTGTGTCTCAGCTCTTGAATCGTCCATTCCCTCCCATGCGAGCCCATCTCCTCCGGCGTAGCCATCGACTTCCGGTCTTGCGGGAAGAACTCCCACAAACCATGATCTTCGTCGACTTCGACTTTGGATCTCTTGGCAGGATCGAGCACGGGTTTGGGGAGCTGATCGGGTGTGATGGAGAGCTTTATACGTTTGCCTGGGCCGCTGCGATAGAGGGCGGAAATTCCTCGCATTTTGTTGCCATCTTTGCGCGCGGCGTGGACGGTGGTGGTGGAGAAGGAGGAGGTTTGCGCGGCGGCGAACGCTGGCAGGAGGAAGGATGGCGGTAGTGTCGATGTCGTCGGCAGGGTTTTGGGGGCGCTGAAGACGCCGCTGAGCAGCGTTTTGGTTGTACAATGCATCTTGCAATGCTGGTGATGCATGTGATAGTGGTCAATGGGAGTCGCGTTTGAAGCTGGATTCTGGATGTGGGTCTCTCGGTTCCCGGCAACGCTTTTGATTGGCTCCCTTCAACATTCACCTCACGCAGCCTGGCCCAGCGGCCTAGGGCCATGTCAGAGGTACAAAAGCAGGGCCTCCTCTCACCCCACGAGCTTGTTCCTATCCGTCTCCTTTCCAACTTCTCACACCTTGCAGCGTCGTCATTAACGCGCAGCACTTTGTGCAGATGCGCAGCCGTGAAGACAAGCCCAGCATGCAGTGATGCATTAGCTTGGAACTAACGGAGGCATGTCCTGGCCCTCAGACTGCAACAGGCCATCTACAGGACCACAGCAACAATGGAGCTCCTCTGCGGCGTAAAGATGTTGGTTTCTTTGATATAGCTTGCCCATGAAATGGACTATGACACTGCTTTTGCATGGGAATCAGCTCTGCAGCGCGTACCACCACATGTGTGACCGGGACGTGGCGCAGCCTTTCAGCCTCAGGACCATCAATCTACACTACACCGCGATCCCATGATACTGACTTGATTGTTGACTGACATTAAGCATACTGATTCCGGTTCTGACTGCACGAATTCCACATTGGTATTGGCCGCGGACTCGACAGCGATGGCTAGCACGCCTCAGACGCAACGGCCCAGAAGGTCCCGCACAGAGTCGAAATCAGAGCAACCATTGCCCCCACCACCAGGAACACCTTCGATTGAGTATGCATCCTGGACGCAACAATCCATCAGGCCGAGAGCCCTTCGTGCGACTGAGCTCTTGTCAGAGCAAAACACGATGCTTGACTTCTCCGCTCCACTGAGTCCTCCTCTTCCAAACGAGCAATATGAACAAGAACGCCGCCCACGTCGAATACGCGAAGTCGTTTCAATCAGACAGCAAGCATTTGAGCCCCCTCAGGTCCAGGCCTACAGGCCTAGGAACTTGCGAGGGGATGAGACGCAGAGTCGTCAGCATAGGATACCCTTGGAACCTCCTCAAAGCAATGGCAATCAGCTGTTGAACCCGCTTTCCACGCATCGACAGACACTCTTCACACAGCACCTTACGCAGTATCAGAAGTTGGACCCTTCTCGTAAGTCAATGCGCATACTTGAACTGCAGAAGGGCGACAATGATGAGCCAGTTCGATGCCGGCTATTTCATTTGTCGCTTGATGAGGCTCGATCAACAGGTTACCAGACCATTTCCTATTGCTGGGGCAGCCATGGTAGCCTAGCCATGGTAAACATGAATAGTATGCCCATCTATGTACCTGCCACTGCGGAATCAGCCTTGCGCAAGATACGCAATACTTGTCCGCGGGTATGGATCGATTCGCTCTGTATCAATCAGCTAGACAAGAACGAACGCAGTCAGCAAGTCGCAATGATGCATGACATCTACAAGGCTGCAAAAGGAAACCTTGTGTGGCTCGGCGAGGATGATGGCACCATGGATGTGGCTATTCGCACCGTCGACCGAATCCTCGACGAGATTAAGCGAGAAACTCAGGACTATGCAACATATTCTCGAACCGTCAAAGATAGTGATGGCCGACTGCGGTATTCAGACTCTGGCTTCTCTTTCCGATTCGATCCACAGCCAATCCTCCAATTGCTATCACGCCCTTGGTTTCGTCGAACTTGGATCGTGCAGGAAGCGGCGCTGTCGACACGGAACATATGCATCTGCGGTGATCACCAATTTGAACTAGTTGGCGCATTGCGAGCCGCGCAGTGGCTGTACTACAAACAGGAACACCCGCCATTGACATTGTTACCGGACAAGAACGTCAACGATGGTATATTATACGCATCAATACTGGCCAGTTTCGTCGACGAGCTAGGCTTCTATCAACGCGCAGCGAGTCGAGGAGACAACGTCAACATACTTCTACCCCTGTTAGACGGTCTTGGCAAGTTCGACGCCTTCGATCCGAGAGACCATGTCTTCGGTCTCTTGGGCTTGTACCAACATCTCTCACACAAGCAACAACTACCGGCTCTGCTCCAACCGGACTACAATAAGCCCGTGGCGAACGTCTTACGCGATGCCACTAGACAAGCGATTTTGGAAGCTCCTACTGAAAAACTTCATGTCCTGCAGAGCGTCCGTCATCGCGCAGACGATCGCGAATCTACCGACTTACCGTCTTGGGTACCTCATTGGGATCGTAAATGGGACACCGAACACGATGAGCAACCTTTGGCGGTCTTCTTCTCCGCGCATACTGGCCTGTCAGAACCACCATCGCAGTTGGCTCTACAAGGCCTACACACCCCTCATGTGCTAGAATGTAGAGGACTCTACGTCGATGGAATCTCAGGCTCGAAAATCCAGCACCTCTCTACAATATGCACAGGCTCTGCACACCTCCACGACTTCTACAACTCCGCCCTCTCTCTAATCCGAGCACACACTCGTGGCGTGCAAACCTCCAATCTCATCCAAGACATTGCCCATACACTAATCGCAGGCCGCGATACGAGCAATCAACCCGCGAAAGAATCAGACATCGCAGACTTCAAAGCTTTCCTCGCGTACCATGCCCACCACGGAAAATCCCCGCCTCCTCTCCATTCTCTCACCTCCTCCAGCAGCCTGGATCCTCCGGAAGCTGAAAATATCCGCTCGGCTGCTCGGTATGCGGATGCGTTTTGGAAGGCTTGTGCCAGACGAAGATTCTTCATTACTGCTTCTGGGAGGATGGGATTGGGACCTCAGACGATGAGGCGAGGTGATGTCGTGGCTGTTCTTGCTGGTGGGCAATGGCCGTTCGTTTTGCGCGAGCAGGGCAATGGTTGGGAGTTTGTGGGACAGAGCTATGTGTGCGGGATTATGGCTGGGGAGGCAGTAACGGATGCGAAGAGCAAAGGGCAGCAGGAGGTGTTGTTTGAGTTGCGCTGAAGGAGGAGGGAGGGAGGGAGGGAGATGGGCTGCCTTGCTGCGATGATCTCTGGGGGTGTGCAATTGCCAATTGCGCTGTCGGGTCTACTCAGTCATTATTGACGAGGAAGCAGAGATTGACCTGACAGAACTTACTTCGTCGCCTATTCCGAGCCTCGCCGGCACACGTCAGTGTGAATGTGATGCAAAACGTCAAATACGCCGCCTTGAAAAGAGCATGGTCTCGTTAAGCTGCTTGCAGCGAAGCAAGCGATTGAAATCCGAAATATATGCTGCTGCATAGGGTATACGCTGGACATGATAGCGCACCTGGTACTTTTTCTCCCCGTACGGCTTGCGGGTCTGAGAGCAAATGAGACAATCCTCTTCTTCCTCCCTGGCCTCCTTAATCAAGGTATATTCGCTCACATTCTTTCTGTTGTCGGTGCTGTTCCCGGCTCTGTTGCACTGTCCTGTATTTCCGTCTTCCTCCTGACCCTCCCTGGCCTGAACTGAGGGGAATTGGGCCGTCATGTTCTGTTGTTCGTCATGGATCGCTGGCTCGATAGCGCTGTGACGTGGCTCGCACCACAAGATTCGGAGCGCAGGTATTGTCATATAATCAGTGCTAAACTTCACACGGGACTGGCCGAAAATCTGTTGTGCTCGAAGGTCAGGTTCGCAGGGTTTCGCTTCGGGCGGCGCGATGGCCTCCATGTCTGGACGGGATTACGCAAAGATCCCGCTGGGCTATCATAGAATGGATATGTGGCGAACGCTTGCGCAATTCAAGGGGTTGCTGGCTTGCAAATGGAGGGTGCGGAACGGGCCTGTCATTCGGGACTGCGACGAGGATGTCGATCACCGTGTGGGTAGCGGAAGGAGTCGTGACCGTGTTGCCGGGTCTCATCGGCGTAGTCGTAGTTCTGATCGGGGCGGTATGTAGTAGTATCGTACGCAGAGGGATGGATGGCGCTTGGGTCTGCTGAGGTCGACGAAGTGGACGAGGCTGAGAGGATATGGTTCATGATTTGCGAGTCGACGAGGCTTGTATCCATCTCCGTGTAGATGGGATCCCAATATGTGTACTGCTGCGATGATGGGCCACTGCTCCCGTCTTGTTGGTTGGCGGGCCACTGTAGCGGTTGTGAGGCTGAAGCTGCATGCAACCTGGGCGTTAGCAGCTCGAGGAGACGCCGATTCTCTTCAGAGACGTCTGCGTCGGGCCCACGTATTGCTGAAGATGGTCCTGCATCGGGATTCGCTGGGCCTTCGCTGCCCGCAGGCGACGATATGAGGACTTCAATGCGTCGATACTCTTCGTCAATCGAGTGACCGGTCCTCAGTCGAGCCAGCGTCTCAGTCGCTTCGAGGTCGCTACCGTACTGCATGTGCTTGAGTAGTAACATCGCTTGTCGCAGTTGCACTCCCTGCTCATCGAGGTCAAAGCGAAGCTGCTGTCGCTTTGTCAAGCCTTCTGTCACGTCGTAGACGCAATCTGTGCGCTTTTCGCGACATCTTGTGCAAGCTGGATGTTCTCCGGAGCACTGCTCCGAAAGACAAAGTCAGCACACTGACCAGCGACGCATTTCCCTGCCAGGCTGGCCCTAGCCTGCTTCAGAACACTGACCTTCAATTTGGACGTGCGGCAGTTCAGGCAAGCATTCGCTACCTGAACTCGTTTTCCGCTCGCCTTTTCGCTGGTATCCGTCATTGTGGCCCTTCGAAGACTGCCAAAGTGCCTTCCAGAGTGCCTGGCCCTGGGCAATTCGCGACAGCGACCCTTGAGAGGCGGGCAATGGCCGAAGGAGGTCCAATGCACAATTGTAAGCCAATATCCCAGCCCGGCGCCAGTAACGAGATCATTCAGGTCGTTTGCATCCCAAACATGTGCAAAGTCCAATGCAGATGATGTGGTGAGTGAATAGGCGGCGATGGCTTCGGAGCGTTTGCTCCGAAGGACTGTGAGGCTCCTCCGCTTAAGAGGGCCCGCTCAATTGCCATCCCCTGCACTGCCATAGAGTTGAACTACTGCCCGCCATCGAGACATCGAATTTGCATCTTCTCGATGGCCGATGGGAACAGGTGTTTGTTGTCTGTAATAACGCAGTGGTGTAGCCAATATCTTCCGAGGCTTCTGCAGCCCACGTTTCTTCACGTGGCTGTGCCGTTCCAAGCTGATCATGCAACGGCCCAGATCGTGTCTTAGTTCAGGTTATCGCACGTTTTGCTATGAATGTCTGCCTGCGTCTTCTCAGGAGCGAATGCATATCGTGCAGGAAGGTGCGCCGATGATGCTCAGGTAAAGGCCCGGCCGCACCAAGACGAGCCGTCTCATCGCGCGGATCGACGCGGCCAGAGGGGTCTTTTGGCAGCTCTCGAGCTTTATCCCTACTCACAGTCTCACAACACGTTGCGACCCCTCCATCAGCTTTCGAACGGCGCATCTCTCAGAAAATCTAGAGTGCTCTGTCGTTTTGAGAGCGCTGCATGTACATATTTGGAGAGCATATACGCTGGTCATGGACTGCATATACGTTCCCGATCACCGTTGCCTTTTGGACCATGCAGTTTGACAAGAGAGGAAGCAGCAACAGCGGTGCATCAGGGAGCTCGCGATCAAGTTATCGCCACTCGGGCACCCCATTGAAGCCCTTCGGAGCAAAATCCACGAATCGAAAGGCAGGAACTCTAAAGGAGTCAGCTCCGTGTGTTGGGTAAGGAAGTCCGGAACGGACCTCCGAGGGTGAATCATGGGTGCGGATCAGGACGGTGGCAAGAAGTCATTTCTATCAGATCGTAGTACAGAACTCGTTGTGGAGAAGGTCTTCAGATTGACGTAGGTACGAATCTTGATCCTTCGCGGAGTCGGAGGAAAGCTCCGAAATCATACATTCTGCACCTACATGTCAGCGTTGAGATGCAATTGCATGGTCTCTGTTCTGTCGGCAGATGGTTCATACATAGCTGAGATCGCTCTGGAAAATTTCATGATGAAAGTATATTCATCCCGAAGCCTCACTACCAAGAATGCGAGCAGCGAAACTGTGAAACCTGATCTGTAGCGACGAGCTGCTCAGGCGAGAGCCATTGCAACCGTGGCTACTAACATACTACTGCTCAACAAGTCATAGAGACTTGTCAACCCGGAAAGCAAGGCGAACTTTACTCGATGGGCTGCCAGCACTTCATCCGGTCAGACACCTACTATGGTGGAGGCCCCTACAGCCATTGCCGCCACCGGCATGCTTGAAGTCAGAGCGTGTTACATTCATCGCTGGTGTTTTGAAGCAGTGCTGCTCTCAACGAACAACGTCTGTGAGGCAAAGGCCGCCATAAGATCTTACCTGGTTCGCGGCTCTTCCTTTCACATTGTCGCCCCAATCTGAGAATCAGGTCTGTGAACGTTGTCAATTACTTTTCATTGTCGGTGAGTCAGCAGGGCGAACTGCAGAGATCGGAGTGGCAGAGCCGCCGCACCTGACCGACGGTTGGTCCGAGCGTCTCGCCGACGTGAATTGCTTCAGTACACTGGCGTAGTCGCTGGCTCCGGGCATCACAACGTCAACAACATGACCGTCCATCTGCTTCTCTCATATCTGATTCCGACCAGGGCTTGTGAATGACACGGAGAGACAGCAGAACCACGTGAAGCACGAGGTAAGTGAATACAAACACGAGAGATTGGTGTCTCATGCTCTGCTGCGGCCAGGATGTGTTTTGTCTGGCAGCGGCTGGACAGCAATCAGCCGGATGCAGCGCAATTTGGGCGCAAAGGAGGGAATGCAGAAGAGAAAGTCCTTCCATCAATTGGGGTGCAGACCAAGTTTCCAGCGCACGTGTCACGGGGAACCTGGCTGTGTTGAGGAAACGCTTCTCGAGCGAACAGTCCCTTCCGCTATGATCAGACCTCTCTTCCGCGCAAGGCGGCAACACACGGCGACAGCAGCAGCGCAAAGCATGCTGTTGGGCAAGAGAAAGCAATATCGAGCCGTCGAATCGCCGGCTCAGCGAACGCAAGAGGAAGAGCTGGGGCAATGTTGGACCAGAACACTCCGGATACCTTTACCGTTGTTGAGGGTCTCATGAGACCCGCTGCGATATCCACTTGAGCTCATGAGATCAAGCATGCACTGAGGAGCAAGCATTTGCCAAAGGATACGCACTTCGCTCCAGAGCCAGCCAAGACGGTATCGAAGCCTTCGGTTGCCGCGCAATGCAGCAAATCCAAGAGTGTGGCCTCAAATTTGCATAGTCCTGCAGTGTCCCATCCGAATGCTTGCTCGTCGACAATTCGAGGCTTGTCGAAGGTGCTTGGACAATGTCACCCCCAGCACCGTATGTCAGCGAATCAGACTGGCTATGGTTTGAACTGACGTATGAAGTGACTGTAGATTCTGGCTGCCCATCTCAATTTCGGACTGTTTGCTTTCGGCAGGCGCGACAGACCTCTTGAGGGAAGGCGCGCGGCATGTGAAAGGATCCCGAAAAGGCTAGCCTCAAAGCTTGGATAGCAGCTTTTCTGGACCTCACTTCTTCCCAGCTGGAGGCTCGCGAAGCATGCTGAGTGGGCAGAACGGCTGCCACTGATCGAGTGGCTCCAGGAAGGCTGCATTGTCCTTTGCCGCTCAGATCTGAGACAGACTTGGTGAGATTCAGGCAAAGTGAGCGTTTGGCATCTTTGCAGCGCGATGTCCAAGACGGATGGGGCGGTCATAATGCGCGGAAAGCGATGCGTCGACTCGATGCAACTTCGGAGCAACCGCCGGCCTTGACGCCCTGCAAACTCTCCGCACGTGATGAGGAAATGATGGGCTCTGGGTCTCGGCTCATCAGCGGCCTGAGCATCTCTGGCATACCACAGTGATTGATGACTTGGAGAAATAGAAGACTGGAATCTGCCTGTCCTTGCGAGCACTTCACAGTGCAGATGATGCGCTCTTTGTTGTTGTCTCCCGCGAGCACCACGCCTTCGCTATAGCGCCTGAATCAAGCGGCCTTGCCTTGTGGAAATGTCGCACCGCTGGATGGCAGGTTTGCGCGTACGATCGTAGCACAATGTGGATCTGCGAACAGTTCGATCAAGTCTAAGCGTGCATTCAGGTTGCCGTATGTGAAAGAGCATGATTGCGACTTCCAGGAATTGTGCCAGCTATCATGATGCCTGCCTCAGGCTACACATTCCCTGAGCTCGAAGCCAACGTGGGGCAACGGCGGCTTCCCTCCACTAGTGTAACAGTAGCTTCCACCGACAGACCGCCAGAACAATAAACACAATCAATACCGCGTCTCTCCCAATCTTCCGATCTTCCTCCTCGTTCCCGACTGAGACTTCAGAGCACGCAACACCTCCAACATGGACGAGATCGCGCCAGAGTACGACGTGGTAGTGCTAGGCACTGGTCTGACAGAATGCATCCTTTCGGGTGTCCTCTCTGTGAAGGGCAAGAAGGTCTTGCACATGGACCGCAACGATCACTATGGCGCTGAAGCCGCGTCGCTCAACCTGGAGGCAATGTTCAAGCGGTATGGCAATTACGACAAAGGCACCGAGCCGTGGAAGAAGTATGGTCGACCAAACGACTGGAACATCGATCTCGTGCCCAAGCTCCTCATGAGCAACGGCGAGCTCACCAACATCCTCGTGTCTACCGACGTGACACGATATATCGAGTTCAAGCAGATTGCTGGCAGCTATGTCCAACAAGGGTCGGGTGCGAAGGCAACGGTGGCCAAGGTGCCCAGTGATGCGGGCGAGGCACTCAAGAGTCCATTGATGGGCATCTTTGAGAAGAGGAGAGCGCGAAACTTTCTGCAGTGGGTTGGCAACTTTGACGAGAACAACCCAAGCACACACAATGGTAGGGGAAGAGTCTGTCGGAGGGAAGATATAGGATATGCTGACGAAGGATCAAGGCATGAATCTCGCGCAGACGACCATGAAGCAGGTCTACGATAAGTACGGTCTGGAGCCCAGCACACGCGATTTCGTTGGCCACAGCATGGCGCTTTACCCTACCGACGATTACATCGAGAAACAGGGCATGGCGAAGGATGCCGTTGAGCGCATTCGGCTATACGTCAACAGCATGGCAAGATACGGAAAGAGCCCATACATCTACCCTCTCTACGGATTGGGCGAGCTTCCTCAAGGATTCGCTCGATTGAGCGCCATCTACGGTGGTACCTACATGCTCAACGCTCACGTGGACGAGGTCAAATACGAGGGCGGCAAGGTTTCTGGCATTCGAGCAACCATGAAAGAGCGAGGTGAGGAGGGCGAGGGCATGAAGTTTGAGACCAAGTGCAAGAAGATCATTGCAGACCCATCCTACTTCCCGGACAAGGTGAAGGTCACTGGCCACCTTCTCAAGGCTATTTGCATCCTCAACCACCCCATCGACAAGACCGACAACGCCGACTCGCTCCAGCTCATTATTCCTCAGTCGCAAGTCGGTCGCAAGCACGGTAAGGCGTTATACACTGGAGCAACACATTCTTCTAGCTAACGTGAGATTCGACAGACATCTACATCGCCATGGTCTCTTCAACGCACAACGTCTGCCCGAAAGGCTACTACATCGCCATCGTCAGCACCATCGCCGAGGGTGACTCAAACCACCACCTCGAACTGCAGCCAGGTCTCGACCGTCTCGGCCGCATCGAAGAACAATTCATGGGCCCTCCCATCCCGATCTACGCTCCAGTTTCCGACGGCAAGGACGACAACATCTTCATCAGCAGATCCTACGATGCCAGCTCGCACTTTGAGACGATGACGGAGGATGTACGGGACTTGTATAGAAGAGCTGAGGGCGAAGAGTTGAAGGTTGAGGGGTTGAAGGAGGGTCAGGAGCTTGCGCAAGAGTAGAGATGGTACAGGTGATGATAACGCTTGGCGAAGAATTGGTTGTATCAGACGGAACGCATGCGCCGGCGTCTTTCTGAGATTGGTCGGTGTAGGAGGTAAGAGGCGACTTGCCTGCTCAGCTTGTACTCTCAGTACTTCAATGAAATACCCTCTCAACAAGAGACATTGATAGACCTCTCTCCATCTCAATGCTTGTCGATGACCTCGGGAACGGCTGATGCGATAGCAGGCGAATCTAAGGCACAACTTTCCTCCCGCCGTCAATGAAAGAACATAGCAGTTTGCCTTCGCATGTTCGGTATAATCTCAAAGTCCTTTGGGAGGCAGAAGGCAAACTGCTAACTCCAGACTGGTGCCAAGATGGCGAAGCGTGGAGAGGTAGTGCATGGCGGTCCGCAGTATGCGCATCCATCCATTCTCTTGGATAGGCGGTCTGATCACTGATAGTGTAGGTCTGACAGTCGCCAGGAATATAGGTTTTTTGTTATGCAGCACAGCAAAGGAGTTTCGCGTCGAGGAGTTTGGCCTCGCGTCTTGGATCCGGAAGTCTTGAACGGGATATCGCCCGGCGCGTCTATGCTCTTCGATTCCTGCCCGGTAGATGGTTGCAGATTTCCGAGAATGCGGTATTCCGGGGGAATGCCTATTGAGGTGAAACAAGCTGAGTTGTCGCGAGGTACTGCTCTCATTTCGCATGGACAAGCATTTGCTCGTAGAGGTCGTCTGGAATTTTGCGCGCGAAGTTCACGGTGTAGTCTATGACCTTCCTCGCTCGCAAGGGCTTGAAGTCGGGCTTTGGTCTGAGATTAATAATGTTAGCTGCGCACAGGTATTCTTGCAAATGTGGGTGCGGAAACTCACGATGGGTTGTTTAAGAGGGAGTCCCGGATCAGCACCAGTTGTGAGACGATACAAAGTAAATTGAGATGCGGGCCATAGGCGAAGAGAAAGTCCCACAGGTGGAGGACTTCGGGCAGAGGTGGTGTACAGGCGCACAGGGTCAATACACTGGGGAAGGCATAGATTTCAGCCTTCATGCCCTTCGATAGCATGTGCGAAGCCAGCTTAGGGTCAACGACTGCTAGGATTTGGTCGACTAATGCGAGACCTTTGTGGACTCCATCCATGCTTCCCCGCACATATCCAGGGCATTCATCTGTAATGAAGTGATCGAACGCAGCAAAGGCTTCGGCCTCGCTTCGTGCAGCGTACAGAAACGGTGCTGCCAAGACGTTCATACCCTGCACGTAGCCGATATGAGCGGTGGTAGGGTCTCCAGCCTCTGATTCTTCAGGTCCAGTTGCTCTCGTACTGACTGAGCCCGGAGAGTGGAAAGTATTTTCGCTCCCATCCAGACTCTTTGGGACACCGAGCGTGGGTGGTGACATCCATCCTTTCACTCGAGCTTCGTCCAACTCGTGAAGCTTCCATGCAATAGCATTGAGCACTCGTGTCAGGCTGTTCTCTGTCACCCGTCGCCGGAACAATGGGTCTGTGGTAAGGGTTCGAAAAGTATCATTCCTGATCTTGGTGTAGGCTGGTGATGCTCCTTGCTTGACTAGATCCAGATACCTCTTGGTCTCCAACGGTGGCGCATTGAGCAGGATCAGCCAAACATAGATGCGCAGCTCGGACATGCCATCATTGTTCGCGGGAATGCCATCCAGCAAAATCACGCGGCGCAACTCCTCGAGTCCGGCTATGTGGTCGCCGTTGGTAGGTCCCTTTTGCAAGAAGGCGTCCAGGTGGGTCATGTTGGGATGAAGCTGACGATGGATGATACTTGGCCCCAGTGGTGATGGTGATGGTCGCGCTTGCGGCAAGAATTCTTCTAGGCTCTTTGACCGCCGCGTGGGCACAGTACTTGGTCGGACGATGCGGTCAGTATTTGGCGTCGCTCTTGGTACGCGTCGTCGTCGCGTGTGCGGTCAGTCTGTTGGAGAAAGTGAAACATTCACATATTCGTGGAGGGGCATGGCGTGGTCGCGTTTCGAAACGACGCGTTGGTGGCGCTCGAGCCACAGTGTTTTGTTGCCGCCAAGCCTTTTCGCGACGAGCCTCTTCCGACTTCACGCCTTCTACTGTTTGACTGGGACACAAACAACCGCAGAACAACCTTCGACGAATTCCGTTGTAACGCACGCACGTCTGCACACTGGAAGTGGTTATTGTCACGACGACAGGGACCTTGTCCAATTCTACGACGATGCCAGGCGCTGATGAGTGATAAGAAATGGGCGACTTGGCCATAACCGAGTGGGCGCAAGCGGACCTGGGACCGGGTCTACTTGTCGTCATCCGGGGTTTCGGTCTACTTTCGCCGTCAACAAAGAAAGCCATCGCATTTCTTGTCCATGCGCAGATGCGCGGCGATGGCCGTCAAACTGCCCAAGAACTGGGTGTGGGTTCTTTCTTTCCAGCAAGGCTTGCGATAGGAGTACCGCGATAGTCATCACAGCGGACGTGTAGCACGTTTGGGTGAGACGACCATTATTTTGATTGGGTTGCGTGGCGTTTGAGGCGCTCCGGGCTGTCGGCAATATGCAGCTTCATTCCAACGACAGCTGCTCCCTCGTCATATCATTGTGAAGCTGTTCGCGCACAAAGAACATGGCAAAGTCCGCTACAATGTCCAAGGCCTGGACGAGGCTGAACAAAGAGAGCTTGTCCAAGATTCGCATCTCACTTCGATGCTTCTCCGGCCTGGGCCTGCACGACAAGGCTCCCTAGTCCGTCCATTTCTCATGCATCGAAGCATCTACGGCGCTCCTCGGTCGCCTTCCCACCATGTATACCAAGAGACCGGCTTGATCACGTCTTCTACACCTTCAATTATTGGGTTTGAGGTACCCTTCAAACGGCCTCACGAGGGCTTGGCGCACGCGAGAGTGTTGAGCGATCTGCCGACCAGGCGAATCAAGAACGATGGTCCGCATTGCGTGCTTCGAGGCTAAACCCTTCTTTCACACATCCAACTCCATTGTACGCAGCCGCACGATCACGGACCCGCTCACTGCGTAATGAGGACGACAATTTCGCTGCCGGGTGAGAATCTTTGCGTCCACCCGAAAACCTTCAACCAACAACGCATCTACTTCGCAATCGAGGTCCACCCAAGTTCAGGTCGAAACTGACTTCAGTAACACACGGAAAGCCACGGCAGGTGACCAGGTATCACAATCGATCGCCAATCTGAGCCTGGAGGACAACACCATACCTACTCGACGTGGCTACATCGCTACCTTACCCTCAAACAGAGCGATCAACTGCCCGGGCGCATTCCGCAACAGTTACTTTGCTTTTGGAGCTGGCGTGATTCTTCGCAATTGGCAAGCCCTGGCAAAACTGTCCAACCGACATAGGTCGCCCAACCAATTACCTATCTTTCCATCTAGACCATCCAAGATCCTGCCGCGCGCGACTACTGCATTTGCGGGTGGCACATCTTAGCGTTAGGTCGGCCCAGAAGACCTCGCGGCGGAAGTCTCACCGAGAGACTGGGAGCGAGCCTTGATCCTACATAAGGCTCTTTCATCTGGAGACGAAGGGTCTTATCACGGTCCTGCCATTTTTCCATAATGGCTTCGACAAGCACGAAAATCGGCCATGGACTGGCCAAAGTGCTCGGCATCAAGCTGGAATACCGCAACGACGCGCCTGGTTCCAAGATTTCTCGCGGCGAGTCAGTCTTCTCCGTGGACAGCGCAGATAGCTACGTTGAAGAGGAGCCCACGGCTGCAGAATGGATACGATCTGTCGTCCCAACTGGACGAGAACTCGGTGAATACGTCCACAGTCTGTTCCCTTTCACCAAATGGATCCTGAGATACAATGTTCAATGGCTTATTGGAGATCTGGTTGCCGGTATCACGGTCGGCGCAGTCGTCGTCCCTCAAAGTATGGCCTACGCAAAGCTGGCTGAACTTCCCGTCCAGTTTGGTCTGTACTCGTCCTTCATGGGTGTATTGATCTACTGGTTCTTCGCCACATCCAAAGATATTACCATCGGCGTAAGTATATCCCATTGGCCAGCGGCAAACCTTGTGCTAACGAGCCATAGCCCGTCGCTGTAATGTCCACCATCACCGGAAACGTCGTCCTCAAAGTCGCAAGGGTCGCTCCGGAAATACCAGGACACGTAGTCGCATCTGCTTTGGCAATCATTGCTGGCGCAGTCGTTTGCTTTATCGGACTCATTCGCGCAGGATGGCTTGTCGAGCTGATTTCGCTTGTGTCAATCTCTGCCTTCATGACTGGATCAGCCATTAATATCGCAGTTGGACAAGTGCCGAAGTTGATGGGAATTTCCAGCAAATATGTCGACTCCCGCGCATCGACATACCTGGTCGTCATCAACACCCTCAAGTATCTTGGACACACCAAGCTCGATGCCGCTCTTGGTCTCACTGCGCTGTTGATGCTCTACCTCATCCGGTCGACTTTCAACTACCTAGCCAGGAAACAACCTCAGCGCAAGAAGATATGGTTTTTCTGTAACACTCTGCGAACAGCATTTGTGATTCTGCTGTACACGTTGATTGGATGGCTGATGAACCTTCATCTCCCCAACCACAACTACAACAAGTCTCCGGTCAGCATTATTGGACCTGTTCCCCGAGGTTTCCAGGATGCAGGCGTTCCAAGAGTCGACAGCGAGGTCATCAGTCTCTTCGCCAGTGAATTGCCGGCATCCATCATCGTCCTGCTAATTGAGCACATTTCGATCTCGAAGTCCTTTGGAAGAGTCAACAACTACACCATTGATCCATCCCAGGAGTTGGTCGCTATCGGCGTGTCCAACCTGCTCGGACCGTTCTTGGGAGCCTACCCAGCCACAGGATCTTTCTCGCGTACCGCCATCAAGTCGAAGGCTGGCGTGCGAACACCATTTGCGGGTGTGATTACCGCGATTGTTGTTCTCATCGCGATCTACGCTCTGAACGCTGTGTTTTTCTACATTCCGAACGCAGCCCTCAGCGCCGTCATCATTCACGCCGTTGGTGACTTGATCACACCACCAAACACAGTGTACCAATTTTGGCGCGTGTCCCCGCTTGAAGTGGTCATCTTCTTTGCAGGTGTCATTGTCACTGTGTTCACAACTATTGAGATTGGTGTCTACGTGACCATCTCATGCTCTATGGCCCTCTTGCTCTGGAGAGTCTTCAAGGCGCAAGGACGATTCGTTGGACGCGTCAAGGTGCATTCGGTTATTGGCGACCACCTCACTGAAGGAGAGGAGGGCAAGCCGGCAACCACGGCGCTCAGCTCCGACAGCGATCCCAACACGACCGCACGGAACGTCTTCCTGCCAATCAACCACGGCGATGGCTCCAACCCTTCGATTCGCGCCCAGCATCCATATCCGGGTGTCTTTGTGTACAGATTCTCCGAAGGCTACAACTATCCAAACGCCAACCACTACCTCGACTACATGGTCGACGTCATCTTCAAGGAGACTCAACGCACAAACCCGAACAGCTATCCTCGACCCGGCGACAGGCCGTGGAACGACCCAGGCCCGAAGCCAGGCAAAGAGATTCAGGTCGACGACACCCGCCCCACACTCAAAGCCATCATCCTCGACTTCTCCTCAGTCAACAACGTCGACATCACTTCTATTCAAAACCTCATCGACGTCAGAAATCAACTCGACCGTTACGCCGCTCCCGAACGCGTACAATGGCATTTCGCATGCATCAACAACCGCTGGACAAAACGCGCTCTCGCTTCAGCCGGCTTCGGATACCCATCATACAGCGACGACGAGACTTTCTCCCGCTGGAAGCCGATTTTCAGCGTCGCCGAGTTGGGAGGCTCTTCATCTGCCGCGGCAGCTGCTGAGGACTACCAAAATAAACACACCGCTCCAACGAACAAAGATATCGAAACCGGCCAACGCGAAGTCGATAGCATCAACCGTTCGGAAAGCAGCTCCAGCGATATCGATCGACAATTGAACAAGAGCCAGGCGTACACGAGCACGAAAAATGTCAAGGTTGCGGTTGTGCAAGGCCTCAACAGACCATTCTTCCACATCGACGTTACGAGCGCGGTACAATCTGCTGTGCATAATTTGGAAGCGCATTCGCAGGGTCATCATCATAGAGATCATGGAGATCACACAAAGCCGGTTGTTTGAGCGTGCTTTCTTTGATGATTGGAAAAGAGTTGTTTGATACCATTTGAATGTATAGCGAGCATATGGGGGATGATGATGTCTTGGGGGTTTAGAATAGAGATTTGAGCGCTATGATGATCATACGGCCGATCTGCTTGGAAAAAGAGGATAGATGCGATGGATGATACCACTACCGACTTTTCACAACTTAAAAGAAATGACTTTCATTTCAAACGTTCACAAGACTGCCTGATCTCTTCTCCTTCCACTCTTCAATGGAACCTGTCTTTCACATGCACGCGTTAACCTCAATACTTCATGGACGACGACGACGACACATACATCGATACTTCGTTTCGAGGCGGCCTGCACAACGTTGCAATCAATTCGTTGATCAAAATGCTCACAGCACTGAAGCCGAGCCGCAGTGGGAGCCTTCACGTTCCAGAAGCAAGCGGTCGGCCGGCCTTCAGAAGCTGTAAGAACCCAATACGGGTACTGTGCTCTAATGCTGTCGCGGGCTGCATGCACAGCATCGATCGGACAAAGAAAAAACGGGGAGTGAATGCGATGGGTGGAGTGAAGACGTGGAAATAGATCTGGATCTTCTTGGCGTTCATTGCGTTCAAGAGGATGGCGATGGCGCAATTGGAAGAAGAAGAAAAACGCCTCGGCCTTAGATTAGAAGTGTGCATTGGAATGGGATTTTGGGGGGGCAAATATCTCCGAGAGGAGAGTGAATTGGATGGTGCGCTGATCGATCTCATCAGCCTTGCATTTGGCGCCAGCACGGCTTCGTAGCAGGGCACTCTCATCAAACCCAAGCAAAATCACTCAACCTCTTCTGCAACTTCTTCGCACTCTCACTCGCCTTCTTCCTCTCCTCACTAATCCTCCTCTCCTCCCCCGCGCTCTTCAATCCCACCCCTCCTCCCCTCCCACTTCCACTCTCATCCGCATCCGCATCCAATACAACATTCGGAACAACTTTAATCAACCTCTTAATCTCCTCCCTCCTCTTCTCTCCCTTCCTCACCTCCCTCCCCTCCGCCCATTTATCCAAAACCGTCACCCTCCCAAAAATACTCCCTTTCCGGAACATCGCACTCGTAGGACTTTCCTTTTCCCCTTCTTCACTCCCGGTAGCGTCATTCTTCCACCCCTGCGATCTCTCATCGAGCGCTCGTGCGGGTAGAGCGACGTGCGTGATGCGTGTGCCACTGCCGCCAGGTGTAGAGGGAGGAGAGATGGTATGGTCGAAGCGTTGTTTTGTTGCGTCGGACCAGCCGAGGTGGAGTTGGCCTCGGGAGGGGCTGGGGAAGAGGTGGGGTGAGGAAGGGGAGGCTTTGGTGGAAGGACTGATTGAGCGGGCGGAAGAGGCTGCTCCGGCAGAAGAGCGACGGCGGCCGGTTTTGATAACATTTTGGACCATACGTTGATAGAAGGGTTTCTTGGTAGGTTGTGATCGGGCACTCTCGTCGCTGTGTCCCCTCCTATGGCTTGCTGGCGTGGAAGGTGTGATCGGTACGGAACTCAGTGGTGAGGTCTCGGGTGTTCCTTGAGGAGTCTTGAGCTTTAGCGCGATGATCTCGGCGGCTAGCAGGGGCCTTCCAGGTACTGGTTGTGGTGTGGTAGATATTGTCTCCTGCACGTTGCTGAGCATCTTCTTGTGCTTCTTGATCTCCTTCTTCGAGCTTGAGCGACGCATTACATGCGGATAGAACTGCGACTCTCGACTCTTGGATCGTGCAAAGCCTTTTCCTTTCGTCCCTCGTCTGATGAAAGGCTCGTCCGTTAGGATTGGAGGTGGCTTTGGATACTTGGGACGCTGATCGCTTGGTGGAGATATCGGGATGAATCCAGATGTACTTCCATTACTCCCTCGGTGGAAATTGTCCTGCGAGGTAGTAGAGAGCCTCAACGGAAAGTTCGTCGAGGAAGAACGTCCGGCTGAACTGTCAGATAGCAAAGAGTCCTGGCTCTTAGCCTTGCGAAGCAAAGTACCAGATGTTCGCGCCGGCATCTTGCCTGCAAACAACGGCTGCGGGACCATCTTCATATGAGCCCGTACACTATCGTCCGAATCATATCCCGATGCTGCTGATAGCGGTCGTATTGAGGGCGATTGGGATGGTGGTTGACTTGCCTGCCACAACAGCGTGTGATACTCCTCAGCCAAAAGGCGGGAGTTGTCATCTCTGTGAAACTTTCCTAGGAACGCTTGAGACTGGCTCGGGGCTTCTGGAAGAGGTTGCTCTTGACTCCGTCGCCCTCGCTGTATCGTCCTCCCACGTTGGTCAAAGTCTATGCTCATTCCTCTCTCCTCGGCAGACGAACGTCTCCTTTCTTCTACTGGTGGTGCCATAGGTCGGACCGGATTGGGTCCAACGTGGAATGCGTTCGAAGTGAGAGAGCTCTCAGCCGGTACAGGAAATGGGTACTCTGCAAACTGGGTGACTGAAGCTGGAGGTGTAAGAGGAGATGAGAGGACTCTGGTCCTGCCTTGACTGTCCACCAATGTGGCCGTCGTAATTTGAGGCACTATGCTTTGAGGTATCGGTCCTTTGAAAGCTCCACTGAAGATCTCAGCACTTTCAATGCGTCGATGGCCCGGAGATTTGACCTTCTCGGCAGCCTGAGCTCGCAATTCTTCAGGAAGCAGATGTGCTGCGCCCGGCGCATTCAACGCCTGTACCGCCTTCTCCAATGATATAGTCTCGGTCTTCTGTTTTACACCAGCTTGAGCCATCGCAGGAGGCAACAAAACGGTAGCAGGCCGAGATTGAGGGGGCGAGCTCGGCGTGGTGACAGTACTCATGGTCGGAGACGATAACAGTGGCGAGAACGTCCGTGCTTCGAGAAACTGGGGCACTACCTCGCTGTTGGTCAGATCCGGCGTGCTGACGCTGTACGCGATCGGCCGTAGGAAGAGAGGCGAATCGCCTTCGAAGTCTTCTGCCCGCCATGGCGTATCTGATTCTGATACCCACTGGCTTTGCGTACGACTATACACGCTTGAAGAGCGTCTGCCAGAGGAGTTGTCGAGAGATGAACTGGAAGCTTGCGGTTTGACTGGCACCGGCGGCAGTGGCTTATGTGGATCGTGGTCGAGAGGCGGCGTTTGTCGGAGGAAGGTCTGGAATGGTGGAATGGTTTGGTCAAGCCCACCTAGCGAAGAGGAAGATGATTCGGCAATCACGATCTTGGGATGCCCTGATGCTCCTCGAGGGCTTGAGCTTTGCGAGGACGATGCCGAGCCTGGATTGATGACTGGTGGCTGCTTAAGCGTGCCTGGCTTCTGGGGTATAGGCAGCGCCCAGCCCTTGGGTTGTCGAAAAGTCGACAGTGGCCTATCGTCGATGTACATCGCCTTGATGCTATACTGTGAAGCGACTGCGGCCATGTTGCTGAGATAGCAAGTGAGTGGGTGAGAACAAAGAAAACGTACGTGGTCGGCGAGCGTAGCTTTTGCGGCAATACAATGACGAAGCGTAGACCACAACAAAGAACACATCTTGGACCTCAGCGCTAGATCCGGAAGGTGAATGGAGCGAGACCTGAAGTTCTGAATCTGGCTGCATTATGTTGACATTCCAGCCATATGGAGGTCTCCAGGCCGCCTTTGCTCGTGAACGACGGACGGAGTTCTTCAAACGGCTGAAGCGTCTCATTTGCATATATGGTTACGACTTGTCTCCTTTTACGGCGGTTGCTCCTGCTGCATTATCACTACTGGCTCCGGCCTGCTCGAGCTCTTCGGCACCGGGCTCCAGGGGAATGTCGACCATGACTGCTGGATCAGCCTTTCGACTGAGAAGGAGTTGCATGCGTCGCTACAGCAGCATTATTAGTCTTTCCTCCTTGTATAGACAGTAGTGGTATATGTGCAAACCTCTTTCTCCGCCGGACTAAGACTCTTGTCGGCATCCAATGCCTCCAGTGCGGCTGCCTTGGAGCCACGGCGGACCTTGTCCGGCGATGCAGGAGTGCTGTCGAGCTCTACAGGCTCGTTGTTGATCGCTGCGACGGAGAGCGTGAGCTCGGGCGCAGTCGTCTTTACTGGTGATATCGGCGTCTCTGATGACGAGGCCATGGTGTTCGTAGCTGAGTCTTTGAGGATGGGTTAGTCGCGTGAGGTGAGGTTTGGAACACCAGTCGTGTCTAGAGTCGCCTGGACGTATTTTTCAAGTCTCGATACAAGATAACACTGGAGAACACCGTGCGAATATATTACAGCAACGTCTACGACGCATCGTTCGTGCGATGTGAGCCTCGGAGACCACAATGCTGGGCGAAGCATGTGCCGTGCTTGTCCTCCCTCATCCCTGGCATGCGAAGTGGAGACGGTCACGTGCGCTAAAACGACTGAGTTTGGCTGGCGCTTAATAGAAAGTCTTGAATTGCAGCTGCATTCACATGCTCAAATCTCAGGACCGCTGCGAACAACATCCAAAGCCAAAGAAGTCACCGCAATCTACGCCGATTCTTTCGTATCCGCCTCTGCCGAATATCAGCAGCGCACTCTCCCCTCTCGCGCCTTCGACCTCTGTGATCCGACTCTCTGGACTCCTGATGCTCCAGGGCCTTTGCCGCCCTTTCATTTGCTTCATCATCAGCCGCGGGGGTTGCTCCATCGCTGCCCATACTTGCCGTTCTAGCCTTCGCGGCAGCAGCAGCCTCCCTGGTATCAAAGACGATTTCCATCTTAGCTTTCGGAGGCGAAATGGGTGTTGCCTGCTGCTTCTTCTTTCTGTACTTGCCATGCAGCGGGCATATCGCTTTGCCTCCACTCTTGTGTTTTGGATTGAGAGGGCACAGTGGTGAGTTTGGCAGATGATCGGGCACATCGTTCTCAAATCCAAGCACCACCTCGTCATCTTCCTCGTCATCCTCGTCCAGAGTCTCGTCCACGAATGCGCGAATGGTTTGTTGCAATGATCGTTTGCTGTCGTAGTACCTTTGAGCAAATGGTGTCTGCTCAAAGTCGGTGACCTCGAAGTCGGCCGCTGTGAAGGCATGTTTCGGGACGTTGGCAGGTTTCTCTTCAACAGTCTGGTCGACATCCTTGCTCGGCTCATTGCGGTCTGAAGCAGCTCGTAAGTACAGGCCTATGGATGATTTTCGCACAAGCTTGCTATTCCGTACGTATTCAGAAGATCTCGAGGGGCGCAGAGTGATCGTCGGTAGCGATATTCGTGATATCAAGGTTGAGCGCCGATGCTCAGGGACAGGCTCTGGAGAAGACGCTTCATTGGCGAGGTGCCGCGATGAAGAAATTCTTCGAAGATCGGTGAGCAGGCTCTTGATGACACTGGACTTCTTGCGAATGGCTGACGTTTGTCTTTCAATCTGCGCAGCTTCACCGATACTGGCATTTGAAGGCACAAAATGCACTGTGTTGGTCGTATGAGCTTCGGGTGTGACCGGATATAGCTGGTCGATCCGGCGTTCCTCTTGCGCAGGCAGAGTATCTGCCAAAGGCGTCGCGGTCATAGGAGGTAGAGAAAGAGAAAAGCCAGACTTTTCCTCATTCTCATTCCTCGAGCTATCGTTTGTGCTCCTTTGGTTGGCTCTCTGTCTGGCTATACGTATCGCAAGTGGGGATTGTGCTTCAGACGACGATCGGTTGTGAGCTCGAGAGCGGCTCGCGAAAGGACTCAGAGGTGTTTCCGGCTCGTCGTCCAAAGTGGACATGGGCGACGGGTGCGGCGACGGCGAAGACTGCCCACTCTCGCCACGACGGAACCGCGGACGAGTGAAGTAAGAGGCTGCTGCAAGCTCCGGTAGGACACTCGTTTGCCGGCTTCTGGCTTCTTCATCATGTGGAGAGCTGACGGTTATACCTGGGGTCGCTGGAATGGCCAGTGGTTTCGTGGCTTGAATTGCCGCCTCACTGTTAGCCTCAGGTCCAGGAGTTCCCGTAACAGCCTTATCCTTCTTCTTCTGCGATCCGTCGAAAATGTTGTCTTTGAACGCCGCCTTCCTGAACAGGCTGAAAAACGTGCTTGACTTTCGTTTTCTTGGCGTCGGTGCCAACATTTCGCCGGGTGTCAGAGGAGTCGTAGCTTGCCGCACGGGTGTGACTGGTCCGAAGAACTTGTGAGGTCCAGATTCAGCTTCAAGTCGCTGGATCGGAGTAGCAATAAATCGGCGCTCGTCGATGATGTCAGGAGTTGTGAGCGGAGGCATGAACTCCTTACCAAACGTCTCTTTATTGTATGCGTTCTCAGGACCAAACGTGTGAAAGTACGAGTCGCCATGTCTAAACGCGGAGCGCCCGGGTGTCTTCGGCTCGTCCTCAGGCGGCGTGACATTGTGATAATGTCTTTGGTGCTTGTGATGATGACCTGCAGCAAGCGTGGCGCTCGGTTGTGTTGGCACGGATGGAAGCGGTTTCTGCGGTGTTCTTGTCGGAGTCTCTAGAATTCGTGGGCTCTCGAAGCGAAGCTGTCGCGGCTGCCCGTTTAACGATGCCCGAGGGTGTGAAGCTGGAGGTACAGGCAAAGGTTTGATGTACTGTGATGATACGGCCCGGGAGAAGCTTGGCCGTGTCGTAGAAGAGGCAGATTGCGAACCCTTCTTGAGCGGTGGCAGCTTTAGGGACGGGGCTCGTTTCAGACCTGGATTGACTGTCGCTGTGCGTTGTTTATCTGGAAGATTGAGAACAATTTTCTGAGGGCTAGGAAGTGGCGGAATGCCCGCGGTAGTGGATTCCACAACACTATTGTCTTCCACTACTTTCGGCTGGTAGAAGGTCGGGGACTTCTTGTCTTCCGATGGCAGCTTCAGGATCGACGGCTTTTGGACGAGATGTTGTGACGGTATACTCTTCTTCTTGAACAAACGTAGGTCTGGCTCGCTGCGGCGTAGTCCCCACGCGAAGCTGCTGGCCACCGAATCTTCAGAGGACAAGGATGAGTAGGAGATTGATGAAACGTGAGAGTGGCTTGAGTCTGGCGTCTTCGGCAATGTCTCTGGAGTTGGCGTATTGCGCGTCGAGGGGATTGGTCCTGGTGTCGATGCGAGTAAGGAGCGAAGATGCGCAGTCGTCGATGCCTTGCGACTGCACTTGTATCGTTGCACCAGCTCAGGTTTGGGTGCTAAAAGGTCGGCATCGGCGCCAGCACGCCCTCCTAGGAGCTGTGATGATACCGTCTGGGAGGAGCTTTGCCGTGATGACGCTGTTGTCGGTCCCGATCCAAGTCGCGGTCGTTGGACGGGTGCCGTCGGGTCGAATATGGGTCCATCTCGAGATCGTCGTCGTCCCGGTATCTCCGGTGATGGCTCTCGCGGCGCGGCGGTGGCCTCGAGGAAGAATGGCGACGTCGATGGTGGGGCGTACGCGCCGTTCGCGGGGGTGAACGGGAAGAACGATGACGAACTCTCGGACGGTGGTGGCGCTCCCACTCCTCCTCCTCCTTCTGGCGCTGCTCCAAGTCTGAGACCTTGCGCTTCAATTTTTGGCGCTCCTGGCTGCTGTAGTTCTTGAAACAGGCCACTGGGAACATGCTGCATAGTCCCGCCGTAAGCAGCGAGACTGCCAGGAAGATGGACTTGTGGTATGGGTGGTTCTCGTTGACTCTGTGGTAGAAGCCGGGCATTGTCGAGATGTGGTGGGTGGGTAGATGCTCAGGTGAAGGTGGTGTCGGTCACCATCAGGCGGCGCGTGAGAGTGATCTTATGATGTGTCTGTTGATGTTTGTCTGGTGTGAGATGCAGCTCGAAGAATGCCGACGCTTCCTTTTGGCGGTTTCGTTGAGTAAGTGAAGGTAAGCCTGCCACGTGCAATGCAGATCGATGGGCAACAGATGGGCTCAAGCTCGGAATCAGATGCCAAAGAGAAGTCGCAATGGATAAATGTATGCGGTGAGGTAACAGACGACCGCTAATGCCGAATAGAAGGTGTTGATGTTTGTGCCTGCAGTTGCGGAGCGCTCGGTCAGTATGGCGACTGCTCGTTGCAGAAAGCAGGCAGAAAAGCGGCAACCTTGATACCTGCCACGTTGGAAGTCACTACCGAATACGTCACAGATGTTCCTACGTCCACAGGCGGTGATACTCAGACTGCTAATTTGAGACTACTCGCGAGAATTGGAACGTCTTGATGTGTTCGCCATCTCCGCATTTTGTGAGACGCCCCATATCAGGCTTTTTCACATGTCACAATACAGGCTTGGCAGACACCAACACAACCGAATGCGCGTGGCTCAAGTCAGCCCAATGGTCTTCACAAGCGGCAATGGAGCTTACATGATCTAAACTGAGTTTCACTCGTCCCTGATATCCGCGTCTATCTGTACGTATTAGTCTTGCTGGAGACGTTCCAATTCTGCCTTGAGGCCTATCCTGTAAACCGTATCACATCCAGTGTCCATATCCCATCCCTGAATTCCTTGGGTATCAAGCCGTGACCAGAACTCCGTGTGAAAGCAAAAGTCAAAGGTAGCTAGGTGGTAAAGCTCCAAGTGACCTGGAAGCGGCCAGTGGTAGCACCAGTGAGGTACTGGAATGGGCCAAGAGCCATGTCAAGATCGCCAACAGCGCAGCCGACGCATCTATCGATAACCTTGACCTCGACGGACTTGCCACCGTACTCGGCGTGGATCATGCGGTCGCAGTTTGGGTTGTCGTTCGGGTTGGCAGTGCCGGCAGCGTCAAAGGTGGCGTGGTCGATAGCAACAACGTAGTCGGAGTCGACGGCGCCCTCGCCGCAGGAGCCTAAAGAGTCAGCAATGAACAGCCTCATGGTTCTATGTGAGACTTACCTGGTGCGGAGGCTGGGCCTACGGCGTAGGTGGTCAAGTCGCCAGACTCGAGAGCGCCCTTGAAGCTGCTTGGCTTCTTGCTGTATAAGAGTCAGTACAAGAGTCTGCCGCCGCCGCTCTCCTTTCCTTTGCTCACCTTGGGTGACCGGCGCTGAGACCAGCGGCCAGGCCGATGATGAGTGCAGTGATGGCGACCATTGTAACTGCGAGGATGGTGATGAAGGTTCGTCTGCTGAGTCCGAAGTAGGTTCTGTGAGGTGGAAAGATCTTGTCGAACCAATTCGCACCAGCAGTTTTGATGTTGTTCGGTGCACTGGCCATTGCAAACGCAGACGCAGGCACGGCCTTCCTCAACGGCCGTCCGCCTTCACTTCGCGCTTGTGATTGTGCCCCTCCGGCCTCCATGGCCTTCGCAGCCGCGATATGCTCCCATTCTGGCACGACATGCACCTGCTCCTGCGGAGCCTTCTCCGGATCTTCTGAAGATAGTGAGGCCATTGCTGCCGCCGCCAGCTACTACTCTGACGCACAAGCTCCGTGTATACTGGTCTTCTCGAGATATACCGACTGATCTCGGCCACTGGATCGTCTCCAACGCCGCGAGTGGAGGGCCTGGCGCGCGAGATCGCACCACAGTGGAATCGCCCGGAGTTTTAAAGACCTCGTACGCGAGTCCTTTGCTTTTAATTTATGCTCTTTCTCCTACTTCACTCGTTTGCTTGCCGCTCTCACCAGCTCTTGTCCCTCGTCGGCGCTTCTCGACGGCTCCCTTTCTTTCGTCGCGCTTCCTCTACGATGTGGAGTTCGTGTTGTCGTTGGTGTTAGGGCTTGTCTCCTACGTTCTTCATAAACAACACAAGAATGAGATAGACACCTATCTTGAACGCGATATGCGCAATGCCTACATTATTGTAATGTGAAACTTGGCCGTGCTCGTTGGCCGTGGGAGATTGAGGGTGTCGTCCGGCACCAGCCACGGCGCGTGAAGAAGGTTCTGACAAGGCCCGTAGCGCGGAGAAGGAGCTATCAGATCTCACAGAGCCGCGCCAAGAACACGATATTCTCCGATCATATTGAACGCCATATGCCCTATTCCGCATCACGTCCTGGGGCGAAAGGTGTTTTGGATGGCATCGGCAAGATGAATAATGTGGTGCTGGCCCCGGTGCTATTGAAGCCTTGGCCTCGGACAATGCGAGAAGGTTGTCGCCGATCACCAACCAATGCCGGCGTCTGTACAGGTTATCGCAAGGACAGGCCTCGCGTGTGATTGCCATCAGATGGCATCGGGAGAGAAGACATCCGGACGAGCATGTGTCTCACTCTCGAACGCTTCAAATCATGCTCGCTCGCAGCTCCTTGTGATTCTACACGTCGTTTCACAGAGCCCAAGAGTCCAAGATCCAGCCAGGCCGACTACACGGCTCTTTTGAGCGATCCAAGATAACCGACCAGCCCTACAGATCGCCACTCACCGGGAAGCTGTCCCTCGGGTTCAGCTAAGGTCGCATCTGGCACTTGTCTAGACATCACAAATCATGGAGATCTCGAGTGTCCTGCTCGAGCGGCCTTTGGTATCTATTGCCGTCTTGCTGGCAGCGTGGACCTTCTTCTCTGCTTTCATTGCACATACTCGCGGCCTTCCAAATCTACCATGGGTCGGCAAGGCTTCCAACAAACCTGGTGCCGAATATTGGTCAACCTGGGCGAGCATCGCAAATATTCGTAACTGGCTGAAAGAGGGCTATCAGAAGGTAGAATATACCATTCTTCACACAGCCTGCCAGAGCTGACAGATCCGCAGTTCTCCAAGTGTGGCAAACCTTACATAGTTGCGGACCTTGCTGGAAAGAAGCACGTCGTACTTCCGAATGAAAAGCTCGGATGGGTTTTGGACCATCCCGATCATGTCTTGAGTGTTGGTGCCGCTCACTACGATACTCTCGCCGGCCCTTGGGCTTTTGGAAATCCCAGGCTTCTCCAGGACCTCTTCCACGAGCATGTAATACATAAATCTCTTGCTCGAAAGCTTCAGGATGTCGTTCCGCGAGTCTGGGACGGCATCGGCGACACCTTCGACGAGCTTTGGGGCGACGACACTCAAAACTGGAAGGAGTTCGATGTCATGGACATTATGGCCCATTTCGTCTCCAGGATGAGCAACTACCTCTTCATCGGTTTGCCACTCGCCAAAAATGAAGAGTTCCTGAAGGCCGGAAGAGACTTCGCAAACGATGTGATTCTATGCTCCTTTGCGAGTCAACTGCTTCCGGCGCCTCTCAAGCCCATCTTGATGCCACTTATCGCCCTCCCGAACCGATACCATTCAAACAAAGTAGCCAAGCATGTCATCCCAGTCATCGAACAGCGTATCGCCGATATGGACCAAAACGACAGCAAGCCTGGATCCAAGGTAGAGATCCCGGAGGACTACCTCACATGGCACATCCGCATCGCCAAAGAAGAAGGCAAACTTGACCAACTCAACCATGCACACATGGTCCGCAGTCTCATGGCCATCGAATTCGCTGCAAATCACACGACCCTCCTCACGATCGTCGCCGCGCTCCTCGATCTCCTAGGCTCCGACCCAGCCAAAGGTTATCTCGACGGCATCCGCGAAGAAGTCGAACGCGTGTACGCCGAGTCAGGACAGAAATGGACCAAAGCCGCTCTGGCCAAACTTGTCCGCACAGACTCTGCCCTTCGCGAGTCGATGCGTATGCTCGACATCACATTCCTTGTGACGAGAAAAGTCGTTGCGGCTGAAGGTGTGACGAATCTCGAAGAAGGGTGGACGGTTCCGTACGGACAATACATCTCTGTCGCGACATGTCCGCATCGGGACGAGGATGTCTATGAGAATCCGGATGCGTACGACGCGTTCCGATTCTCGCGACCGAGAGAGGAATTTGAGAAGAGACAGGCTGAGATGGGAGAAGACGGAGATAAGAAAGAGTATCTGAAGTTGCAGAGTATGAGCTTGATCAGCACAAGCAAGGACTTCTTGCCGTTTGGGCACGGCAGGCATGCTTGGTGAGTGAAAGAAGACCGTATGCTCGCATTTGGTCCAATACTGACTTTGCATAGTCCCGGTCGCTTCTTCATACAGCAGGAGCTGAAGATGTTTCTTGCATACATGGTGATGAACTACGATGTACAGTCTCTACCCGAGAGGCCGAAGAACTTCATCTGGGGACCGATCAATGCGCCTCCGAAGACGACGATCAAGATTCGGAGGCGAAAGGACAGGCCAGCATGAGGAGGCTGCATAAATATAGAAGGTGGTCTTACGACCATACATGCATCTGAGGCTTTTCGAGTAGTCCCTCTCCTCGGATGTTTACGATTCCATAGCCATCATCCCACGTGATGTCTCAAAGATTGCCAAATCCGGCTTGGTTGAAGACTTGGTAGAACATCCGTCATTTTCAGGTACGCATATTTAGGGCTCCACTGCCACGCGATCTGCACATACAATCTCCATGGGGTGCGGCCACTGACGGTGTCTGTTGGCGGTATTGGACGCCTTACCGCACTCTAAAGGTTAACTAAGAATGTGCATCACCCAAGTATACACTCGGCTTGCTCGATTGGGGCGAGGCGCCCAGACATCCTTCCTGAACGAGAGGAGATACCACAGACTGGCGTGAAACGCTTTGGTGCAGTCGATCATGTGTTTGTTGCATTGACATGTCGATCCTTCAGCCGCAGGACATGGCTTTGTGCATTGATACAGCATGATGGAGGATATAAAAGATGCGTGTTCCTGCATGAAGGATTGATGGAGCATTAGACACCAACAAGACAACACACTATCACTTTTTGTTCATCTGAGACTCATCATCCTCACTCGAACTTCCAAAAGCCAACGTCAGCTTAAACCCTCCAACGACAACAACCACCAACCGCAACCATGCCATCCCTCCCCTCAACCCTCACCCTCCTCACCCCCCTCCTCCTCACCACCACCACCACCACCCGCGCTCAAGGCCTCACCATCTCCGGCGGCCCCATCTCCGGCTCCAACGAAAACGGCATCGCAACCTACAACGGCTACACCTGCAGCGGAGCCATCTACGTCGGCTGCGACAACGACGTCAACAACGCAATCTGCTGTGTAGGCGCCCGCGCCCAGCAGAATATCTGTAATGGGGGCCAGCCGACGACTTGTACGGAGGGGAGTCAGGTGCCTTTGACGGCGGCGGGGACGGTGGCGGCGAGTGCGACGGGGGAGAGTGCTTCTAGTGGTGGGGAGATGACGATGAGTGCGAGTGGGAGTGGGAGTGAGACGGGATCGAGTGCGATGAGTGGGACGAGGAGTACGGCTGCGGCGGGGAATTCGGCGACGAGTTCGGGTGCTTCTTCGAGTTCTTCTGGTGCGGCTCCGAGCATTGGGGGAGTTGCGAACCAGGTCGGTGCTGCTGGTGCTTTGGCGGTGGTCGTGAAGGTTCTGTTCTTGTAATCGATACCCAAACAAGCAAGGTCTTGGCTTGAGAAGCTACTGACTGTGGAGGCGATGAATGTACAGCAGTACTATTCAGCTTTGTAAATACGTAATAGTATTCACTGTACGAGCAGTCTAGCTACTCCAATACCTCGCCCATCGTCCTTCTCCTTTGACGACGTCCACAAACGCTCGGGCGATGATGCGGTCTGTCTGCTCACTTGGATGCAGAGCATCATACCAAAGGAAACTGTCCGGACTGGCATTTGCTACGCACGCGCCGCCCGTTGCGTTGCAGTGATTGACATAGCCCGTAACGTTTAGCGGAGCAGCAGTGCCGTTCAAGTACTCGTGGGGGTTGTTGTAGATGTCCGTGATCTGGGAAAATTACAGGAGTCAGCAACTGCCAGTCGTCGACGATATTCTCCTGTCTGTGAGATCAACTTACCAACCCATGCATATCCATAACCGCAAAATGTGCCCCTTCGAAACTCTTCGACAGCAAGACTTCAAAAGGGCTCTGATACTCGTAGATCGCATTGACCGTAACAACCTGCTCCAACATGCGATACGAAATCTCCGTGATGTTACTCGGCTTATTCGGCCAGTACTGCGTCCCAGAAGCAAGACCGCCATCCTCGGGCAGAGCATAAATTGGCGCGAGGTTCAAAGGTGCCACATTCTGTAGCACAAAGTATCGTCCACCATTGTCGTACACCCTCTTCAGCTGATCGTACACACAACTCGTGTAGTTGACGATATTCGTGCCCTTGACCTGACTGTCTGTCAAGAAGCAATTGACGCCTAGGTCGTTTGTTCCGATCCAGATGGAATAAACAGTCTCGTCCACAGGAATGTCCAGGAACTTCGTCCCATCCGCCTCGACGTACTTCGAATCCGCGATGAATGCTGGTACCTCATACTGCTCCACGGCCGGGAAGAGACAATCCGGCGGTAGGAATACACGCGGCGTGAGATCGTTACTGCAAACAGCACCGGAGACAGCGTAGTTGTATATCTTGGCTCCGGAGTACTGAGCCACGTATTGAGGCCACGGACGGCCGCCGGAGGCGGAGTGGTAGTTCTAAGGAAGATATCAATCAATGTGTTCGTCTGACGGTCTTGAACGTAACGTACCGCCGGATCAACCCATCCCACAGGAGAAGCTGTACAGTTGTTCTCACTGAAATACCCTAGTCGAGAGTCGTCTGTGTAACTGTCTCCAAAGGCTACCAATGACGTGAATTTCTGAAGCTTCCACGGTTCTGTGGAAGAAGAGCTGCTTGGAGGTGAGGGAGGTCCGTATGGATGACCAGGGTGACCCGCAAAAGCGCTGGCCGCGAGGCCAAAGAGGAAGATGAAATGCATCATGAAGTCCAGGAAAGATGTCGTTCGTCAGAATCTTCAAGCCTGGGCGCCATGCTGGGTTTTGTAATGGTCACCCGAAGGATCTACGGCGAGCACGCGGACTGCGCGCTGCATGTTGCATCGCAGCAGGCCTCATGAACTTTGCCAGGCGGATAAATAATCTAGCTCTACGGCGGTGGGAAGCTTTTGTTCCTGAGTTTATGCACGATGATTGCATACGTTGACGTCCTTCCGTATTCGGAAGAGTCATGTTTGCGGGGAAGGTGCGATGAACAGGCTGAATGCGAGGACAGCTTCCAAGCTAATATTGACAGAGAAGTAATACAGCAGGCCCATCCAAGGAAGCCCATCAAGTCTCAAACCCTTGTGAACCAAGTTGAGACACCGCAGTATGATACACAGACACTGGTCCCAAGTGAAAGTTCTGGTCGTCGTCGTCGTTTCACGTCGTCACAATCTGCCAGGTTCGCGATACTTCATCACTCCGCGGCCTTTAAACTTGACCGGAGGATCATGCTCGTCGTACCCTCCGCCTCCGAGTCGTCCATCACTGTCCAGTCGACCCTCATCAAACCGGCCAGGGCGATAGCGGTCGTTGCCTCCTCTCCGTCCTGCATATTCCTCTCGATCTCTGTGAGAATCTCCTCGCCGTGGACTAGGTCGATACCGGTCTCCATCGACGCGATCATGGTCATAATCGCGACCATCCTTGTACTGATTCGGCAGACTCCTCCTTCTCCTCTCGTAGGCAGCTGCTTCCTCCCGCCTGTCCAAGTGTCTGCTTGGTGACTGGCTCCGCTTTCGCTTGTGCTTCTTCACAGGAGAGTGATCGGATGGCTCGGTCTCCTCTTCGATGGGGTTCGAGGCTGAGCGCGAGTGTGACCGCAGGCGAGGTCGGCCTCTCAGACCTTCATCGACGACTGTTTCGCTCTGTCTCCTGCTCCTGCGTCCTGCGCGTGGTGGTGGTGTCACATCCATCTCATCGTCTGACGGATCGCTCTTTCTTCTTCGACCGCGGTCGTCGTTGCTCCCTTTCATTGAAACATCGTGTATGGAATCGTGCTTCGTCTTCTTCTTCCGCTCCAGCTCGCCGCATCGAGACACCAGGACGGGATCTACTGGTCGATCGTTCTTGTCCACGGCAACGCTCGCGATCCGTCGTAATGTGTCTTCGCCTGACACCAGTCTGCCAAAGATGGTGTGCTTGCCGTTTAGGTGTGAGCATTCCGTTAAGGTGATGAAGAACTGGCTCCCGTTGGTATCCTTGCCGCGGTTGGCCGAGCATATCAGGCCTGCTGTGTCCATCTCGCGCCAGTCGAGATTCTCGTCTTCAAACTGCTCTCCGTCGTATATGCTTGTGATACCCGTTCCATCTCCATTCTTGATATCGCCGCCTTGGATCATGAACTCGTCGATGATGCGGTGGAAGGGCGTTTTGGTGTAGGACAGTCCATTGTGCTCGCCGGTGCACAGCTGGCGAAAGCTGCTGCAGTGTCAGTATTCCTTGTCGTGTCTGGCAGTACATGTAATAGTGGTTGCGGATGCTGTCGGATGTTCGCGTGCTCGATTACCTCCCTTTCGGCAATTGATACTTACTTTTCACATGTCTTGGGTGTCTTGTCCGTGAACAGCTCGATGGTCAGCCTGCCAGCAGGCTCCTCTCCAATGTTGACGTCCAGGTACACTCTTGGCCTGTTCGTTGCGGCCATTGTGAACTGATGCGTTCGCATTAGTGTGGTTTGGGTGCTGCAAAGGTGTTGCAGTAGCAAGCAAGATCGCTGGTTGATCGTCGGACGGCGTGTCCTGTGATGTGGGGGAGGAAAGCTTGTCGTGTCCGGCGGCTTCTTCCAACGAGGACAATGTCACCGCGATGTCACTGCAGCAAGGTACTGAATGACTTGCATACGCATAAGCTCCGGCCGCGCATCCAGACCAGGAACGACGATAACACTCTCGGAAACCAATAAGCTGAAGATGTCGCGGAGCCGCAGTAATTTCTTGACCAGCGAGATGTCCTCGGTAGTAGCGGATGGAGATGGAGAAGGGAGGACGGTGCATCAGGCCATGATCAAACACTTATCTCACTTCGCTGGAGCATACTCCGTGTGTTATGTGGTAGCCTGACCTCAGCCTTGAGTCACAGCTTACTGCTGGCGGCCTCCAAATAGGCCCAGAATCAGGAGCTGGACGAGGTCGTACCGCCGGCCACGACCGGAACACAGCAGAGCCTCTCACATCCGTGCTGCCAACTCAAGGACCGCGCGGAGCTCTCGCCAGCCATGGCTTCTGCGACCGTACCACGAGACCGTACGAGGAAAAGCATGGCAGGTCGTGAGACGGAGTGCAGCGGTGTCCGGAGAGGAGCAAGACAACATCGAACTTCATCACGTGCAGACGCGCTCTGGTCGCTGGCGGTGACGTCGTCGACGCTAGCAGCGGCGCGCGGCCTGATTTAATTTCTTCCTTGGTCTACAACATACTCACGCAGCCCGCTCCTCATCAACATGTCCATGGAATCGCCATACCGCGCGGCTAAGAACCATCCATGGTGACTGCCCTTAAAGTCTCAGACGCGAGTGCTGAGAGGATCACCTCACGCAACTGAGTGGACAACGGCCAATATTCCCTCCTTGTTTGCACGATCCCTCTTTTCCTCTTCGTTTACATGTGAAGACCACAGACCACCCTATCCTGCTCCGCTGCGGCACAACTTCGGCCTCCTGATCTCGACACCGATGTCAATCCGACTGACCCACAGCAAAACGAAATTGCCCTCACCAAACGAGCAAAAAAGCAAAACATTCAGCACGAGGTATTCCCGTATGCTCACGCACTACAGTACTAATCTCGCGGTAAGATGGTTAACCTGAAAGATCGGACGGGGTTTCGTGCTTTCATCTTCCTATGGCCGAATGTGCTGGTTGAAGCGTTCTTCCAAATTATGAATCGGGGTCGGTTTGGGGTTGAGGCGGAATCGGACTTAGTCGTGAGGACGACAGCAGAGCCATGCTCATTCATACGAGATGCCCAATCGCTCAGCAAGAGCAACAAAACCACCCTCATCCTCTTTGATCACAAGATCGGGGATATCTTGCTCTCGCAACTCGGGATTCTTCTCCTCCCATGGCCTCTCAACGTAGATCGCATAGAACCCGCAAGCCTTTGCACCTCTCAGATCACTCAGATGTGCAGCCACCTAAACCCCGTATCAGACTCGTTACGTTCAACCACTTCAAAAACTTCTGATCACTTACCAAAGCACACTCCTCCGGCTTAACACCCAGCATCTCCGCAGCTCCAAGATAGACCTTGGGATTCGGTTTATACGACTCAAACATATCGGCAGTATAGACATGATTGAATGGGATACTACCTTGCTTCACAAGCCCCTCCATCAATTCGCGATAAGTATTACTGAGCGTTACAGTCATGAACTTCTTGTTTAGCAGTTCCAGCCCGCGACACGTGTCTGGCCATGGTGGGAGACGATGCCAGATGCGAGCGAGATGTTCGAGTTTGCTTGGGTCGAAGAGGGATCCTGTTTCCACGATGAGTTTCGAAGGTTGGTTGCTGGTTTGATGGAGGTCAACGAGACCGCGGTCGGCAAGCATTTTGGGAAGGAGGGCGATGCGTTGTTGGTCGATTTCTTTCCAGTCTACGTTGCCGAGATCGGATTGGTGTTTCTTGAAGTCGTCGTTTAGTTGGTTCCACTCGCCTCCAAATTCGGCCCAGTCGTCGTATGACTGCAGGACGTTAGAATGGATATGTTCGGATGACCGTGATCCGGTTTGTGTATACCATCTTCATTGCATTCGCCCGGACTTCGTTGCTCATGGTCGAGTTGCCTGAGGCCAGTGCCTCTTGAGCTGCATTGTGTTGCTCATCTGCTACTGGCTTCCTCTGCGCTACGCAAGTTCCAAACACGTCGAAGAAGAGGACACGAATATTAGATCTGCGCGTAGTGGCCATGGTGTTCAATGTCGGCAGCTTCTTGTACGAAGGACACATACGCCAAGTCTCAGATACTTATCCCTTTCTCACATAAGGAGGTCCGGATCACAAAAATGGTATCATCAGCCTTTCTTGCTGGAGTGCGCGGTCGAGCTCGGCCGGTGTCCCAGAAGGGAGAGCTATTGATAGTGAACGGTGAGCGATCTGCACTCTCACATGAACTGATGGAGGCAGGCGGGTAAGCAGGCGAGCGAGGCTCTCACATCTTCATTTTCGGCAGACGCCTTGCCGTCATGCTCTGCCGAACTCCTCATTTGGTTCAATGGAAGGCATCAACGTATTGAACGGATGTGCTTCCAAATACATATTTGGAACGCAGGTACGTCCTGCAGATTCCGCCAAGAGCTGAGTCATTCGACGGGAACAGCCGCGTCTTCTGCGTACCTTAATATCGAGAACGAGCGGACCTTGCTCCGTTCACGACTTCCGATAACTTGTCCATCAACTGTTCGTCAGTAACAATTACAACCATACCGCTGGCCTCGGTCGGCTTCGGCTCACACAGAGAACGACGATACACAGCAGCTTTGATGATACGCCTTTTCCAGAGGAAGCGGTTTGGCTCGATATGATTATGGGCCACTACGCATTCGACGCGACTTTAAGGGGAACTCGATATACTGCCCTGCATAGTAATGGAAACACCCAATGTATGTTGCGCGCGAACGCCCGTATCTGTAATGATTTGATCTGACAGTCTCCTCAGAGCGAGGGCGAGCGCCGCGAGGGCTCCCGCCACACTTCTGAGTCCTACGGGCTGCCGAATTCAACAGTTCAGCCCCCGGCTTCTGCATCTGGCTCGCGGAAACCGGTCGCGCGTGCGAAAAGGACCAATATCGCCTCTGCGTCTTGCGATTATTGTCGACAGAAGAAGATCAAGTGCGACACCCTTCGACCTTGCAGATCTTGTGCGAGTCGAGGTCTGAAATGTGTTTACGTGACCCGAGACGGCGAGACCCGCTCACAGGCCTTCAAGCGCAAGTTGGATGAAAGTGCTCGGTCTACCCAGTCTATTGAAGCTCTCTTCCACATGATCAGCTCTCGAAGCGAACGAGAAGCAGAGCATCTATTTCGCCTTATCAGGCGCGGCCAAACGCCAGAAACAATTCTCAGAAGCATTCATTCCCGCGATTTTGAGATGCTTATGCCGGATCCGCGGCGGCTGGCGCATGCGAGCTTCTTGATCACCCTGGCACATTCTTCGGGCTCACTTCAAGACATCACCCGCCTTGCGGCATCAGCACTGCAGTCTGGCACTGATGGCTATCTTCCAAATCCTCAGGAGTATCGCATATTCTCAAATCGCACCGTCCATATACCCTATTTCGAGGCCCTGCTAAACGGACCGCGACAAGTGGAGACTGGCCGATCCGGCCTATCACTTGAAGATGGCAGGGCGATGTCAGACAGCCATTCTCGTTCTGATTCTGACGCGGAAATTTCGTATTTATTGAACAGGAGCGTGCAGATCGAGGAACACCCTCTACATACTGTGCCAGCGGCGCCGTGGACAAGCCTTACTGCAAGCGATGAGGCCGTGTCACATCTAGTCTCCATTTTCCTTGCCTGGATCAATCCAACTTGGCGCTTCGTCGAGCAGGATCTCTTTCTATTGGGTGAGCAAGAAATCGTGAGCACGAGAATTCATTCCATGTTTCATTAACCTTATCATTGTTTAATGTAGGAATGCGCTCGCAAACATCGAGCTCCCCCTTTTGCTCGCCATTCTTGGTTAACAGCATCTGCGCTATTGCCAGCGTAAGTCTACAAGCAACCCATCGTCCAAGGGCATGGGCACTGACTGCGAAGGAAGATGCACTCTGAGCACAGTGTAGCATTTTCGGACCAGGATCAGGATCGCATAACTCGCGGTGAAAACTTTCACAAGGAAGCCCTCCGACTCTGGTCCCTCGAAGAATACCGCCCCTCACTGACTAACGTGCAAGCATTGTGCATTTTGGGTTTGGAGTCAGTCTGTACAACCGTGATTTACCTGAATGGAGACTCACAGTTGTACCTAGGTCCAATTACCGGGCAAAAGACAGGCTTGGACTGACCCTTGTACCAACCGCGGTGCAGCTCAACAATCAGATACCCGTGCAGAGCAAGAAAAGTGTCAGTCTCAAATATGGCATTTCCAAGCGCGATCTAGACAGAGCCAGACTCGCCACCCACTGGACCGCAAAATGCACACATTTGTTCGTAATCTCTTCTTCCTCCCATGTTCTGTTATTGTATCCAACTGACGACATCAGAATCATGCTCATAGCTTTCATGAGTGACAAAACAGCAGAGACCCAAGTCTCTGGGCTTCCCACTATCAACAGCACATTCGATGACGCCGTTGAGGCTTGGATAGGATACCCATTGTCGGCGGCTCCAGTGCTTGATCGACCCACTCTGTATCTTCAGGAAAGAGCACGGGTCACGGAAATTTTCCAGGACATGCACGAGCTTCTCACAATCAACAACCAGCGAAATACTACCACGCGCCACTTCGCTGGCGAAGTAGATCTACTCTCAGCAAGACTGAGTCAGTGGTATGAGCGTCTGCCTTTTGAGTTACACTATATATGGCCAATGAGTGTAGCAACGTGGGAGTTGCAGTACGTTTCGGATTCGCTTGCTCTGGCACGAAGCTGACCGCAGACCTTAGCGCTTCTTATCTCGCCTTTCATATGATCCTCCTCATTGTCGCTCGCAACCGGTTCCAGTCGGAGCAAGGTATCCAAGACGACGCATCGCACGGGGACTCTTCTCCCGCCGAGGCAGAAAAGCAAGCAATGGCCAGAATGGCGCAAGAGAAACTCTCTACAGCCATTTCCCTCGCTCACAAAGCTGCTCAAATCCTTTCGGACTTCCGTCAACGCTACGGTCTCAAAATTACGCCCGCTTGGCTTCTCCAACTCCAAGCCGTCACAGCCTCCGTCCTCGTTCTCGACCCTGAACTCACAGACCCCACGACCATCGCCTCTCCCCAAGCCACCGAACAGCTCAGCGACTCTACCATCCGCGACTCGCACTCAGCTTTTGATGAGGTTTTCCGATGTATGCTCGGCACCGGTGTGGAGGTCATGATTGCTCGGGGCATAGCCAGGATGATGTACCATACTGCGCTCAGTCAGAAGATTGTACTGAGTCAGAATACGAGGACCTTGTTGCAGATCATGAGCGACACGACGTGGAGGCCAAGTGACTTGCGCTTGGTGAACAGCAAGTTCCCCGACTTTACGACGGCGCGAGATCATGAGAATAGTGAGAGGATGAGTGAGGTGTTGAGTAAGTGGGAGAGACTGGAGATTTGAGAGAAGATAGATGATGGATGGGTTTATGGATGGAGGTGGTGTAGTAGCTCGTATACCACTATTGGCATATGTTTAAATATGCTGTGGCGGGTATACCGTAAGAAGCTAATCTGCGTCGTCGGACCACAGCAAGACGGGCAGATGAGCATATGCGCTGCTGCACTGCCAAGCCCGCCACGATCTGGGGAGCATCGAAAAGCATGAGCTGTCACCGCATCATTTGGAAGGAAAACAGCACTATTGGGACAGCTAGCAGCATGAGTCGACTTCGCCTGAGGCTGAAGAGAAGGTCTACGCTCAGCGACTGCCCAGTTGAGGCTAATACCGGCTATTACCGCTATGTCCGTTGGTACAAAGGAGACTCTTGAGTATGGATGGAAAACGTTCAAGGAAACCACCTCAACCTTCTCCATGGTCGCTGTTACCGCTATGTCCGGCCTCGTACGAATGGTCTCGGAATCGAGTTTCCAAACACCATGGGATACAAATTCACGAACAGAACAAGTACAATGAACCAGACAGGTACGAGCTGGACAAGAGATCAAAAATGGCAATCAGCATTCCGCCCCAAATGAAGGCTCTCCACCTCGAAAGCAAAGACCAGTCCCTCAAAATCAAAACCCTACCACCCCCAGAAGCTTTCCATGGCAGCGTCGTCATCAAGGTCCTCGCAGCCGACATCATTTCGTACCACCGCGAAATCTACGATGGAACTCGGCAGCCTTATTCCTTGCCATTGCCGATTATTCCGGGCTCTAGCAGCATCGGGAGAGTTGTGTCAGTCGGGCCGGATGCAACCAAGCTCACGCGCGGTCAACTCGTCTTCGCCGATACGTGCGTCCGAAGCCGAGACAATCCTGGTGATATGTTTCTCTCTGCTATTCATGAAGGTGGCGTGGGGAGCGTCAAGCTCATGAGGGATGTATGGCGAGATGGGAGTTTTGCAGAGTATCAGAGAGTGCCACTCGAGAACTGCATCGCGCTGGATGAGGAGAGGTTGTGTAAGGATTTGGGCTATTCGTTCGCAGAGCTGATGTATATTGCCCACATGCTGGTGGCCTATGGCGGGCTGCGAGACATTGGCCTTGAACCAGGGCAATCGGTCGTCATCTGTCCAGCAACTGGTGGATTTGGTGGTTCGGGTGTTCATGTGGCGGCAGCTATGGGGGCAAGAGTCATTGCCATGGGCCGGAACGAAACGGAATTGAAAAGAATTAGAGATACGGTACACAGCACGATGCCGAACAGCAGTGTGGAGACAGTAAGAATCACAGGAGACGAAGCCGCAGATACCGCGACGATTCAATCTCTGGGAGGTGAGATTGATGCTATTCTGGACCTCACGCCTCCACATATTGGAGAATCATCGACGCATACCCGCAGCGCCATCGCCGCTCTCAAGTATGAAGGTCGAGCCAGCATTATGGGATTCTCGGATATCACCTCCTCGCCAACCACACGATGGAATTTGGTCGCTAACAATTTGACTTTGAAGGGGAAGCTCATGTATTCACGAGATGACATGATCCAGTTTATGAAGATGATGGAGAGAGGGTTGTTCCCGAAGGGTAAGGCCTTGGTTGATGTGAAGACGTTTCGACTGGAGGAGCATGAGCAAGCGTTTGACGAGGCTGCAAAGTGGACAGGGTTGGGGAAGGCTGTGGTTTTTGAGCCTTGGAAGAAACATGAATAGGGACCAGGTAACAAGTTAACATTGCGGCTGTATCATTCCACTCATCGATGAGAGCTCATTAGTACAGCTTCGGCACAATTGTCATTGATATTCACTCTCCTGCTCCAAGGCTTTGTGGAACTGGACGATCATCCACGAACTTGACATTCGATCCCATCACCTCCCTGGCTTGCTCCCGACGCAACTCCGCAGCCTCTTCGACAGTCGGCATCATGAATCGATACTGCAATAGCTTGATACCAGGCTTCACTTTGTACTTTGCAGCTGTGACTTCATCCACCTCTTCCAAATCAGCGATCAACGACTTCTTCACTCCAAATACCGGGTCATGCGACTCATAAGGGTCTCCGCGAATCGTTAACGCTCTGTGCGACGCCAGTCAGACACATCTCTTGTATTTGCAGGAAGTGAAAGGAAAGCCTTACGTGATGTAATGATCGAAACCATCTTTCTCAAGCATGAAATGCATATGGGCTGGTCGGTACGGATGGCGGCCAATGGCGACGAGGAAGTCGCCCTTCGGAAACGCATCAGTCATGGAGGAGGTAGAACGAAGGGGATGTCTCTCACCACTGGTCCATCAACAGGCACCGGATAAGACACAGGCACAATCGCATTAAACCAAAAATCTCCCACTGTATCCGTATGCAATACCGCACGACCGTGAGGGCCCTTGCGATCGGAGTATTGAACATCGTAGAATCCGTGAGAGTCCGTCTCCCATACATCGACGGCGACGCCTTCGATTGGTTGGCCGTTCATGTCGAGTACTTTGCCGATGACAAGGAGTAGTTCTCCATCTGGGTCACTTCCGATGTCTTCGCCGTTGGAAGTATCTGCGGCGTCGTTGGTGTGGAAGGGACCTAGGACTGTTCCTTCTGTTGCTCCGGCTGGTTTGGGGTGATCGATGGCGTCGACTAGGAGGGAGAGACCGAGGATGTAGGAGAGGAGGATGAATTCCTGGTCAATCGACGTTAAGCGTTCACTGGACACGAATGCATTTACAGTGGGATTACCTGACGGGTGTTGCTGCATTTCTGTCCGACTTTCGTTAAGAACTCGATCGCCGTCTCCCATTCCGCCATACTGAGCCGCATCTCTCGTGCGTAGTCGTGCATGTGTGACACGAGGGTGCTGATGAGATACTTCAGTCTTTCATTCTTGCGACCTGAGTTGATGAGATTGACGTTCTCGGTGATGTTCCCGGTTGTCAAATCGTTCATGGGGGGATAGTTGCATTGAGAGGGGTCCATGGCGGGAGCCTAGAATCGATGTGAAGATTCAGAATGATTGCATGCAACCAATGCTGCTGTAGAAGAGTGGTGACCGGTCCTAGGTCCAACCTATAGCCCTGATATAGCTCTTCAGACGAATCCGTGAGAGTGCCCAAGCAACGCGGTTTTCACTTTCTCGCGGCTGAAGTAGCTGCACTGTCCCCTCATCTGGAAACGTAGTTGGTCATAGTACGCTATGTATGCTCATGTAATTGTATTAGAAAAGAGCTCTCGATCGATCGATGCCGCTGTACTGCAAGAAGCGGTCCGCTACAGCCTCAACAGCCGCTTTATCCTGTGACACATCGACGAAGCCAACAAAAACGATTCGTTGGCGGCAAAGCAAAAGACAGTATACATCTCGTACGAAGGAAGGTCATGAGATATCTATTGATACACTAGGCTGATCAAGCTGTTCGATGTGAGTTTCCGTGTTTGGTTCCATGGTGCGATGGATTGGCAATTCGTGATTCATTCTTCTCCCTATGTAAAGAACCTCAAGCTATCGCAGTATCTTGATTTTCTGGCAATATTGATCGGCCGACAACAAGACAATCATTCTGGATGTCTTCACCGAGAGTACAAAATGAACCGAATTGGCTTGCTGTCTCCCTCTGAGCTTACAGCCTCGCAACGCGAAGCCTACGATGTGATGCACGAATATACTACGACAAACTACGGAGACAAGTAAGCGAGATGGCCGAATATAGCTTGCGAGATCCAGAGCATACTGACGAGCTAGCAGATTCGTATACAAGGACGTCAACTCGTGTCTAGTCGGCCCCTTCGGAATCCAGATACATCACCCAGAGATCGCGAAAGCCTTCATCCACTTTGCAACATCGCTGCGTAGCATCCCGGACTTTCCTCACGAAGTACGCGAATGTGCCATATTGGCGGTTGGCTCTCGACTTGGAGCAGCCTACGAATCATAGTAAGGATAAAGGGGCCTTATGTACTCAATTGATTACTGATGTTTCTGCCCAATACAGTGCTCACGAAAGCCTCTCTGGATTCACCGGAGAAGAGCAACATCAACTTCATGATGGAACTTGTCCGGATCACTTCTCAGAGAAGCAGAAGATCGCATACAAGGTTGCCATCGCATTGGGTAACAAGGGTCCTCTTCCAGCATCGCTCTGGAACGAAGCAGTTCAGGTGAGTCTGCGAAGTTGCTGCCATGTTCGTACTAACTGACGCTGAATGACCAGGTATTGGGACTGCAAGGCGCGACGGCGCTGATACACTATGTTGGCTTCTACTGCTATGTCTCGACGATTCTCAACGGGCTCGATGCAAAGGTACCGACTTGAATGAAAAGAAGCAAGCGTGTGTAGTCAATCCGTGGCCCATAGCATCTACATTATATACCCACTCATCACAAATCAACCACTCAACCACTCCTTCTCCTTCTCCAAAAATGCCGCAACCCCCTCCGGCCGATCAAACCCCAACACATTCCTATCAAACGACTTCCCACCATACTCCGCCAACCAATCCAAATGCTTACAGGCCCCTCTCCTCAGAAAGTCCTCATCAATCGCCTTCACCAGCTCCGGCGGTGTAGCAGGAACGATTCGATCACGACGATAGATCCCCTCTCGTGCTGTAATACGCCATCCCTCGGAAGAGAACTCCAGTCTCGTCACCATGACCACATCGACAACGCAGTCGTATCGACGCTTCTCCATTTCGAATGATGCGTTGACTGTGCCGAGGGACTTTACCAAAGCTTTGCCGTTGGCGATGTCAATGACTGCTGGATCGACGGTATGGAAGGAATCGAAGAATCTTCCAGGTGTTGCTTTTGTCATTGCGACGAAGCCGTCGATGTCGCCGTGGTATCTGGTCTTGTTAGTGGATGGATGGGCAGAGAGATGGGTAGAGGATGTCGTACAGGGAAGTGTGGATTTCAGTCTTGGTAGGATCTGGATGGAATGTCTTTCGCCAGTCATCCCATTCTCCATGATCACGATGGAATCTTTCTCTGTGCATGATAGAGCGGATCTCCGACTCGTCCACAAATCGTTGTAGTCGATGGCTGTCCATTGCTGTTTTCGGTATGATGGTAACAATCTGTGAAAGCTTTGCACTAATCATAAGTCTGAGCAGTAGACGAGAATCGTTGTACATTATATATCAGACAACAACGTGTGGCATCAAGCGTCCACATTTCGGCAACGCCGAGACTTCACCGGCTGGAAGAGGAGATAAGTTTTAGAGCGCTCTTACACCGCCAATAGCCTTTGCCATTCCCGACAACGACCCAGAATCGGTGGTCGATCAGTAATGAGCCAGAGATTATGGGCAAGTTCTCGAGTGTTCGATGCACTAATATGTGGCGCTTATTCTTGAAGTGAGCCCACCCATGGAATGCAGCCCAAAGCTCAGCTTTGGAGCGATTTCCGCACCGACGACGACTGTACGGGGCATGAGCGGAGTTGGAACAAGTCGACGATTGTTGGCACTGCTCCAAGGACCGGTATCATCATCGCAACCAGGAAGGTGGACGTTGATCTTGAATGATGGGTCGTGGTAGAGGAGCCAGTGTAGACATGTCCTGTATCATTATGGGCCCCAGTTTGGGTTGCGATTATCGCGCCGTTAGTCGCGCTTGAAATAACTGCGTCGTTTGTCCTTGGTGTTGTCGTTATTGATGTCTAGGCTGGGTTTCCCGTAACCGTGCTATATGCACACGGCGAAATTCCAGTCAGGGTAGGAAGAGTTCCACGGTAGCCGGAGCATTGGCAGCCGTCTGCGATGCCTTCATCAGGATCGGCAACATGCTGACATGCACTAACAGTATAGATTGAAGGTGTGACGGAAGCCGGAGTGAGCGTAGAGGTTGATGTAGTGGACGGAGAGCCAGATGTAACAGACGCCAAATTTGACTCAGCCTGTGCGAGAGCAGAGAAAAGGACAGCCAGACTTTCCTGTCTCTTGGCGACGGCGGGGGTTGATGTTGTAATAATGGTCGTGGAAGGAATGATGAGGCTACGAGATGATCAGCTTCTCATGTCAATGTGCACCGGAGTTTTCGTACCCAGCCCAGGCTACGCTCCCAACGCCGAGAAAGAGGAAATGGTAAAACTGCATCTTCGTGAAGAATACTTGCTGAATAGTTGTGATAAGCTGGATGAACGCGTTTGATGGCATCCATTGAGAGACATTCGGAGCTCTTATAGCACCTGCTGAGAGAGGACACGGCCTACATCGGGCCTGAGAAGCCTTGTCAGCACGTCAGTAGCCGCTGCAACTCTTTCTAGGTCGAAGAACTACTTTTACGTGATAGCAGGGACTTGTCGTACAAATTTGACTTCTGCGCCGCTCGAATGCATGCGCGAGTGTTGCAAGTGAGGTCGAAGGACGAGGAAAGACCTATGGAAGCGCTGGAAGATCATGTCCGAGGCAGCTGTGCCCCAAAGCGACATGTGCCAGCCTGCTCCCTAGATTAGCGGTCCTCCCAGCTACCGCTGGCGAAAAGAGCCTTTTATGCGTCAGTATTAGGAGCCAATGCCTCTGCAACCTGCTCTCACACAAACTCGACATGACAGCGCAATTGAGAGGCTGAAAGTTCAGCTGAATTGATGGAAGCATGGTGTTCTCCGAAGTCCTTCGCTACTTGCTGCACTACACTGCGAACATACAGAAGACCACACGGTCCAGATTTGAGCGTGTAGAACAGATACGAAGTTGCAATCCAGACGTTGTGTTTCACGAGCCGCCAAGCAAATTCGAAGCAACGCTGCTAAGCTTCGTTAGCGTGGCGCCATTGAGCTTAATTGGGTGACTTAGCGAGTGAGTGAAAATATACTCGCATGGCAGGCTTGTGCTGCGCCGTACAGGCGGCAAGCTGTGCTTGATCGATGGAGAGATGAGATAGGCTGTCCGTGAAATCTTGTGCAAATGCCATCCGCCTGCAAAACAGTAAGCCGTCTGCTTAGCAGCATAAAAGTCCTTTTTTCTTCGACTCGCAAAGTATGACATCCACATCAGTAACGATAACATCGTCCACAACATCGACGACAACATCGTTGGCCGTGTTTGCGCCATTCGACATCTGGGGCAATGGCAGTTGGGCTGGTTCCACTGTGGAGGTCTGCAACAACATCGGGACGTACGCTCTCCAGTGCACGAATGGAACTGCGAAATGGCCTGCAACTTGCGGTCCAGATGCTCCAGTACGCTCCTCCCGCGTTGACTCTGGGTTGAGCTGACAGTCCCTCAGAAAATCAGCGTGACTGAGAATTTGAGCATCTTCTCCATGACCGACTCCAGAGTTGCCAGTGGTGCAACCGCCATCGTAACTGCTACGTGCACCATGACCGGACAGTATGAAGCCACGTGTGTGGAGAAGGTCACGACCTCCGCCAGTGGCTCGCACCATTCGACCACTTCGACAGCGGTGTATTCTGGAGGTGACGCGTACGTTGCCAACATGTGCGTGTCAAACTTTACCACCTCCATCGTTCAAAAGCTGATATCCAAGCAGACGGAATGTTGCCGTCACAGCCCCCTTGAATACCGCAAAGCACCATGGAAAATGCATTGGAGGCGGCGTGACCGTCAGCCCAAAGCGCGTGTTGCTCATAGCGACATTGCTGGCGGGTGTCGGCCTAACACATTTGTGCTAGGCACCATTTCGTTCTTCGAATACAAAGCAGCTCTTCATTCTGGACTATGCCAATAATCTTCGCTCGCACACCGCCTCAGAACGCGCTCGAGCGGTGGACAGCGACGAAATAGCACGAATCTGCAAGAACGACGGTTCTCGGGCGATCAGTGATGCCATGGACGTGTTCGGCCTCCGGCAGTCTTGGAACGTCGATACTCAGGGCTCCGAGCGTTGGTGGGCGTGTCATTGGATCGCGACGTCGTGCGAGTGCTCGTCTGGGCACAACAGGTGCAGTTGATCATTGCATGTAGGCATGGTGATGGCATCGTGCCGTCGATAAGCAGGATGATCAAAAGTTTATGGTAGACAAGAGGGGAGACACAGGAGAGAAGGAGGAGGGACCTCCGGAGGGAAGCTGGAGGTGTGCCAAGAGTCCGGATGAACTTTGATGCGTTTTAAGATTTCAACCGCATTATTGCGCTTTCACCTCCCCCTCTCCTTAGCCCTAACACTCACCTACTCCCTCCTCCCATCCGTCCTCGCAGCAGCCTTTCTATATATAGTGTTTTCGAAGAAATTTTCTCCGGGCCTAACAACCAATTCGACGAAGCACAATGCGGCCGCGATTAAGATGAACTGATCGAATCCTGCAGAGACAGAAAGATATAGGCATTCCAGTAGGAGGTGTAGAAGAGGCGGTGATTATACTATCAACGTGTTGATATTTTGAGGAGCCGTTGAAGTTGTAGAGAATAGGAAGACCTGGCTGGACATTCTTTCATGAGAACGATCAATATATCGCCCACTCTGTCCGCATATGGTATCTCAGCCCTTTTGAAGTCAGGCCACACCGCCGACCTTATACCGCAACCAGTTTGCCCGACGCCTTACCCGTAGTATGGTTTGAGCCTTCAATTCCCGGAATCTCATACATACTAAGGAGACGAGACCAGCCTAGTCCTATACAAGTTCTCGCAAAAAATGCGAAGACGGCGAGAATTACCAGCGTGAGGAAGATCTGAGACTAGTGAGACGTCTAGAAATCAAGCACAATGCTTCAATCTATAAGTATAACGCGTTTTTTGCTGTCGTGTGCCTCCTCGCAAATTCCCATATCATTCATTCCTTCATTCATCAACATGATCCGCCCCATCCAGCTCCTCACAAGCCTACTGGCTCTAGCCACAACAACATTCGCCTGCTCAGGCTACTACCAATGCAAGAACTCAGACGGAAGCCACTGCTGCGTATGTCATACCTACCTATCCTGCTGTCAGATATGTTCTAACTTCCTTGGAGGTCATCGATGCCAGTAAAAACGCACCCTGCCCGGACTCATGCTCCGGCAATGCCGATAATGGATGGCCAAAAGAGTGCATCGCGGACATTACGGGGCAGCATCGACATTCGTATGAAACATACATCCAAGAAATCCGGGCTAGAATAATGATGCTGACTGAACTGTGCAGATGTGATTGCTGGCTCACGATTGGTTATGGATGGACATGTACCAATAATTAATGCTTGATTTAAGATCACTTCATGGCATCATGAGTTCTTTTGAAAGTGCTGTACAAACACTGAAGTGCTCTTTTTTTCTCAAATACTGCTATACTTTGTCTCGCTGCTCTTTATCAATCTTGGTCCCTTCTTGCACCGGCACCAACGACGCCGCTGTGCACACCACCAGATGTCGCATCATACGCTACAGATGAGATGTGCGAAATTTGACCAGAGCTTGCATCGTGCTGCGTGTCGTGTGCATGTGGGAACTGCAGACCACCTTGAGGGACATCGTTTGGTCTCGATGATCCTGAGCCAACGACGCCGTTATGCACACCGGAGTGCAGATCTGGAGAGTTGAGAGAGTTCGGGGCTGGAGCATCGGCAGGTAGCACAGGATCAACAACGCGCGGGAATGTGTTTTCGTTCGCGGGTGTGCTGTTGAAAGTGCTTGACGTTGGGAACTGAAGCCCGCCTGAAGGTAGCCTTCCTGCCGCCAGGTTATCCGAGCCAGATGATGGAGCAGGTACAGGTGCGATCCCCGTGGCCAGGCCTCTCTCCTGCTCGCGGGCAGCAATCTCGGACTGCGGGAGGGTCTTTGGCCGATGCTCGTAGCTCACGTCGGGCTGAGCCGAGCTCTCAACGGTGTTGCGTGGAATTCCAGGAGCTGCACCAGCATGTAATGGTCGATCGGGAGATGAGATGTCACTCTGTGGCGCCGTGGTCCTCTGATCGATGGATCGCTGAGCTGACTCAGGGAGTACGGTGGCAGGATCAGTACCAGTAGCCTGTTGTGTCTTCTCACGAGCATACGCAGCAGCTCCTAAAGCCGCGCCACCGGCAGCAGCAGCAGCACCCGACAGTGCAGGGCCAGCTGAACCAGCGAGACTGTTGCTGCCAGTAGCAGGCTCTTGAGGTACCTCCCATTGCAATTCGCCCTCGACCTGCTTCTTCTCGCGAACAGCTAGTGGATTCGCCGTAGCTTCAGGACCTACTCCGGCTTGTCTTTGACTATCAGCCACTACCTGTGGCACACCACCGGAACCTGAAGTTGACGAAGTAGCCTGTCCGCCCGAATGGCTGGTGCCGTCAATAGATCTCTGCGCAGATTCTGGCAGCACAGAAACAGGATCGGTACCCGTCGTTTCATGTGTTTTCTGGCGGGCATAAGTAGCAGCTGAAGCAGCCGCAGCGCCTGTAGATGCTAGCCCTTCAGAAACGGCACCTGAAATGTTTGAAGACGTATTCTGACCACTTGTGTGACTGGTGCCGTCAATAGATCTTTGCGCAGATTCCGGAAGAACGGACACAGGATCAGTCCCAGTCGTTTCATGCGTCTTGTTGCGAGCATAGGTAGCGGCCCCTGCTGCAGCAGCGCCAGCAGATGCAAGGCCGCCCGCCACGGCACCGGAGATGTTCGTGTTACCAGTGAGCGCATTGAGGCCAGTATTGCTGCTAGTCGCTGGCTCCTCCGGAACTTCTCGTCTAAGCTCTTGCTCCATGAGCTGCTTGTCAACAATCGCACCACGGTTGGCAGATGCCTCAGGTCCAACATCAGCCTTCTTCTGACTGTCTGTGACGACCTGTGGTACGCCTCTTGATTCAAGCGGCACTTGGCCAGCAAGCTGGTTAGTGGTAGTGTCGGCAGTCCTATTGGTGCCGTAGATGCTCTCTGGGATGCTCCTCGTCGTGCCAACGGTCGGCGATGCTGGCAGGTCTGGCAGCAACGGCTTGGCAGATTGTGTGCTTGGCAGAGTGTTGTTCACATCCTGTGTGCTTGGCAAGGTGTTCTTCACATCCTGCGTGCTCGGCAAGTTGTTCTTGACATCGTGTGTGCTTGGTGTAGAGTCGTATGCAGACTGAAGCCCGCTCTTGACTGCTTCCTTGTCTTCCTGATCTGTCGCCTCTTCCTCGAATGCACCTGGGATGTGGAAGTCATCAACGTCTCGAGCCTTCGCGCTCTCTGGATGCGTCTCGGCGGCATTATCTTGCGTCACGTTCGTGGCTCCCATGGCCAGGCCACTGATACCAGCCAGCAATGAGCTGGCACCTTGTTTAATGGCGTCGGCAGTACCCTGTGCTGTGGGTAGCTGCTCGGCTACAGATTGAGTAGAGGGTACTTGTTGAGCAAGCGAGTCGAGGCTCCCCTTCACGGACTCGCCCATAGACTGCGGCTTGTTGGTCGAATCGGCGAATGTAGCTGAAGCTGGGTCGTCGTTGGAGGCTCTGACACCAGCTGGAGCAGTATCTTTCGCTCCAGGTCGTGCGGCGAATGTGCCTTCGATGTTGGCATCTTGCTTGCCCGCTGGCAGCGTCGTTGACTGGTTGGTCGGGAGTGACATGGTTGCGGTATCTGTGTAGTCAATCTGACTCGTGTGAAGAAGGAAGACTACTTAAACAAGAAAAGTAGATATCCCACTTTCTCTGTTTGTCTGTTGGTATCCGCGTTGGAGGAGGCGCTTTGCGTCATGGTGGTGACGAATGGTGAGCGAACCGAACCAGACTGCATAAACAAGGCAGCGAAGGCGCCATCTTGCCTCTAAACATACGTTGCTGCATATCATTGCCTGGTCTAATCATAGCAAGCTTGTGCTATTAGATGTCCCTACGATTGGAGAGATGTGCTCGATTGAAGTGGAAGGTGAGAGCTGAGAAGCCTGGAAGTGGGAAGAAAGCGGTGAAGTATGTGAAAGTCCACTCTTTCCAGACATCGGGAAAACATTGATCCGTTGTCTTGACGAACTATAAAGGTCCTCGCTCCTCGCTCCCTCTGCTCTAAGAACTGTTGACAAGTCCTCAATGGATCCTACAACAACACCTCTTTCACGCGATAAGCTGCCAGCCGATACGCATTTCAAACGCTTGCTTCGTCTCTACTGCCCTCTGATAAGCGATTCATATCACAATCTTATATCGGTCAACTCAACCTTGCCCTTTCCTGACATCTCCCTGTGATTCATGAGATCGAATGAACATGGCAGGACGATCGAACATTCACCGTGGTATGAACAGCATCGTACAAGCTCTTCAAATTGCCGCTTTCGTTAACAATTCACTGCCAATGCCCTACGGAGCACTCTTCTGGACAGGGCTCGAAAATCTCGAGGTCGATGCTGTACCTCTTCATATCACACGGCTATCATCGAACCAAACAATCGTGCAAGTCGATTTAGATGCAACCTCAGTGGTAGCGACGGTGGTCTGTTGTTTCCCACAAATGGCTGCACAAATATATGTCAAGCAACATGGCGGTACTTGGACTAACACTGAGTTGAGCGCATGATGAAGATGCTCACGCACATCATAACTCACAAGCAGCACATGTTACATTTAATGCATTTCGCAACGTCGCCATACTCTTACACCTAAAGACAGTGGACCTCTACGTCAATGATTCGCTGAAGCAGTCTAGTTGATCGAACACAAACACCGTGCCACCCTTGTCAAATTCCCAAAGCGGAGATTCTGGGGCAAGCGCTAGACCTGTTCCTGAATGTCTTCTCTCGAGTAATGGTGATGTCAGTGGTCCATTGCCAGCCATTGCGATGAGGAGGAGAACGCATCTTGACGTACCTTCGGAGGTCCGACGACTGCATTGTCAGCGGAAACTCCACCTTTGCTATTGAAGCTCTCTTTGCAAGCAAGACATCCATCAACACGCGACTACCTATCCATTTCGACCTACATCCGACTGCGACTGGTCTCATCCTGAGCACATACAAGCGCCCCCTACATATCTCCACCGCAATAACCGCCGCGAAAATGAACCCTCAAACCTCAACAAAACCCTCAATGGAGAACAACTCCGTCGCAGGTGGCCGACTCGCTCTCTTCGCGAAAGGAACAGGCTTCTACAAAGATGGTTACTGCCGAACAGGCTCCGACGATCCAGGAAACCATTCAATCGCAGCAACCGTCACATCCGAATTCCTCGACTTCACAGCATCAAAGGGAAACAACCTGAAAGACGTGGGTGTACAGCCAGGGCAGAAATGGTGTCTATGTGCAGGGAGATGGTTAGAAGCATTCAAAGCCGCTCAGGATGGAACGGTAAGATCATCACACCCACATCGTAGGCACTCCATCTCATCCTGACAATCTCCGTCCATTAGTTGAGCAAATCCGCCGTCCCACGCGTCGCCCTCCACGCAACCCACTCCAAAGCCCTCGACGAAGTATCCTACAAAGACCTCAAAGCCTACGCCGCCGAAGGCGAAGCTGGCGCGTCCTCCAACCGACAAGCGGGACATCATAACCCAGAATCAGTGCATTCGAGTGTAGCGAAAGAACATCATGGGATTTCGAGTTATGATTTACCGCTTGCGCCAGGAGCCGGGAAGAATCAGAGTAAGAGAGGGGAGGTGACGGGGACGAGTGGGACGAGAGGGTAGAGGAAGGATGGGAGGGAGGGAAGGAAAGCATTGGAAAAGGAAAGGCGTGTACACTACAGAACAGCATTGGAAAGTAATCGCTGGGTATGAGAACAGCATCTGAAAAAAGAACCTACTTCCAGAGTGAAAACCGCTAACAGCCACCTGTGGAACACGCGTGAGCAAATCCAACAACGGTCACGAGAATGTAGAGCTCTTCCGCTACCCAAGAGAACGGACTAATTTTAGGCAAAATCTCGACATGCTATGCGCACGCTTGAGAGTCGCCAACCCGCAGCCCTTGAGAGCTACCACACTCAACTTCCAATCAATCGAAGAGCAAAGAGCGAGACATTGAGAAACGAAATCGAAGGCCTCTCCATCTCAAATAAACATAATTAGCATTAGCCGCATCACACGCGCGATACTAACACAATAGCATACTAATATAAAACACTGTCGAGTTCCAGAGATGTCCATCCTTCCCTCCTTTCCTTTCCCATTTGATGCACCATTCGCGATGCATTACCCTTGCCCAAGATCAAAAAGCCGTGAATCCCATATACACATCCTGTAGTGACAGTCGCAAAACACATCAACAAGTATTTTATCTCTCCAAATTTCGCTTTTTCCGTCTTCGTCCTGTATGTCCTTTGCTCTCGGCTGAGCTTTGTCGTTTCAAAATTCTTGTTCCAGCTTGGCCCGATGGCTATGCTGTGCCTTACAGCATCAAACTGCTAACTTTCCTCTCATGTCCAGGGAAATTAGCCGCATATGGCCCGACACTGCCATGCTGACTCGGGCTTTGCGTCGACGCTCCATACCCGTACATGGTGCTCTGGCTATTAGCCCATTGCGGTCCACGTAATCGTCTCTCCTGCTCAAAATCATGCCATCTCTTCATAGTAATCTTGCTCGAATCGAATTCACCCTCGACATCGCCGTGACCGCCGCCTTTCTTCTCGCCCGCAGTCTTGCGAGTATCTCCCCAGGAGAAGTCGTCAAAGTGCCAGAAGGCATATGTGGGGAGGACTAAGTTCCAGATGGGCAGGGAGATGAGGTAGACTAACATCCATGCCACATAGGAGATGCGGTGGGCGGTGATGACGATGAGGACACCGGGAAGACCGAGGATGAGGGCAAGGAGGACGAGAGGGATGACGGGGGCTTCCGTATGGGTTATGCCGGCTTTGATGGCGAGGGCGACTGCAGAATATTAGCATTGGATATTGGAGCTGGGTAGGGTGCTTGCACTTACGGACGTAGACCGTGAAGGAGATAGCGGCAGGCAGCACAAGCGTACCGACCAGCTCGATGAAGACAACAAACTGCATGGAGAAGCAGAAAGTACCGCAAAGATCGCGGACCAAGACCAGCTCCATCAGATTGTGCACGGTACTGTTGATCCATCGACGTCGCTGCGAGAGCAAGACCTTGAACTCATCCGGCACAGTCGTCTTACAGACAGCCTGCGGAATGAACATTTGCTTTCGCTTCGGGAAGGTCTTGAGCATCAGCGTCGAGAGGTAACGATCCTCACCAAGCAGAAGCAAGTTCTTCTTGTGGAGAGTGTCAACCACGTTTTCCGAGTAGTGCTCGACGATGTCCGGATTGGCCAGGATTGGAACCCAGTAGTTCTGACCTCCCTTTGGCGCCTTGATGCGGTACATGCAGAAACATCCTGGTAAACAAGTGACACCACCAAACACAGACTCGAAAGACTTTGCTTGGTGATGCGAGATGAAGTACTCGAAGACTTGAATCATGGAAACCCAAGATGCAGTCTTGTTGGCAATCTTGGTCTCACCACACAAGCCCATGATTTCCGGATCCTTGACCATCGCCGAGACCATGTGCGTAAGAGAGTCTGGGAAGACCTTGGTATCCGCGTCGACCATGAGCACTATCTCGTAAAAGTCGGGTGAGATGCCAGTGAGTTTCCAGATACCGTTGAACATTTCATACTCCAGCTCGGTCATACGCTCGTCGAACATGACCTTTTGCAGGAAAGACATGAGGATGATCTGGGAGTCGCGCTTTCCTCTGTTTCCGGGCTTGGCAGTCTCGGCCTCCTCAGGCGTACCGCACTTCACGACAGTAATCATAGGCACACGCTGTTGTTTCTCAGGCGGGATAATCGAGTCTGCGCCGTAGTCGTAGAAGCCACAGTAGACCTTAGCCATGTTGTGTCGCTTGCTGCCACTAGCGACAGCGACATATGAGAAAGGCTGGACCTCATCTGGGAGGACTGCAAAATCTTTCATCATGCTGACACAGTAATCCGGTGTAGACATGGCTTCGCCTTTACCCTTGATGAGACCGTCACAGACGACGTAGATCATCTTGTGGCTGTTGGGATAGTCCGTCATGGCGATTGAGTCAAGCGTAGTACGGATACCGTCGGCGCCTTCGGAGTACGCAGTAACCAGACAGATTGTGTGTGCAAGTGGATAGCCGAAAGGTTGCCACTCGACAGGAGGCTGAGGAACGACGGCTTCATGGATGAAGCCTTGGGGACCGCTGGTCTCGGTGTCAGCATGCATGACGCTGCTGTATCTTTGCGACGAGCCATAGTTGTTCGACTCCATCAAACTGGCGCGACTTTCCGAGTATCCCAATGGTAGTGTGCCCTCTGATCTATTGGCCTGGCCGTAAAGCGACGCGCCATTGCCGACTGTCAAACGGTTGTTGGAGGTCGAGGTTACCATAGTCGTCAGAGGTCGCGCGTTCTTGTTCATGCTCCTCTCGATCGCGTAAGGGCTGGTGAATCGAGAAGTGGTCGGAAGGAAGCTGGTGCGCTTGCTCGCACGATCACTACCACTGCCGCTGACTGAAGCAGGGTCAGTCATCTTTGGCGGTGGGCGGTAGATGTCGTCGGTCCAATCCTCAATCTGCTGCTGACGCTTCTTCTTGTCGCTGGTCATACTGGTCTTGGCTGCTGAGTACTTGCGGCACAAGACCCATTGGAAAATAAGAGCAAGGAAGAACTTGATCGCCACAATGCCGAGAATAAAGATAAGCGAGACGTAAAGCACGACCTTGGAGGCAATGCAGCCAACAGTCTCGGTATCGATGGAGCCAACCTTGATGATGTCCTGGAAGCATTGAGCGATCTGCTTGTTCTCTCCGGAAGAGAACGCCAAAGTGACATCCTTGCCTTGAACAGCCTTGTTGAGACGGATCTCTTCAAACTTGTCAGGCACAGTGACTTGCGTCTTGTTGAACCACTGGAGTAGATTCAAGTCCAGCACGTCTCCCGAGTAGACCATCAGGTTTCGAGAGGAGTTGCGAACATCCGCCCAGTTGAAATAGACGTCGCCCGAAGAGCGGAGTCCGTAGAAGTCCTCACGTCCAGTCTTCTGCGTATGGCATGCGTAGCCTAGGTAGTATGGGATCGTCAGGTTGGGACTTGAAGATCCATCCTGATTGTACATGTTGCAGGGAAAGTACCAAGCCAAGTTTCCACTGCTGTCCGTTGGCACGTCAGACCCTTGAGCCGCAGTGATCAAACCTTTGCAGGCGCCATTGACGTTCTGGAACAGAAAGCTGCCGTCCTTGCCAGCTCCTGGTGGATCAGCATCCCAGAGAACGTTGCCGCCAGATGGAATGCCTCTTGCCAGAGGATGTTGAGACCGGGTAAGGTCATAGGCCTTTCCGTGGAAGATCATGTAGCCCCCGCCAACCTTGTTGATTCGCAATCGTAGAGGGCCTCCAGAAGGACAGACAGTAGCTGTGAATCCGAAGGTCAAGTAACCCACGAATGTCATAATGAGCAAAATGATGGAGATCAGACCAATCTTCTCTCTCCAAGCTCGCTGCTGCTGCTTCATTTTGATGCCGAAACAGCTCAAGACTACGTTCGGGCACCAGAATGTGATCAAATGGCAGTATGTTCCCCATAGTGTGGGTGTCCCGGAAGCATCTTTGATCTTCTGTCTTCTGACTTCATCTTGCTCTGCCTCGCGCTCTTTCTTGGTCGGCTTCCTCGTCAACTTATTCGGATTTCGCTTGCTCCCGCTTCTCGTAACCTTCGACTTGCTACGCTGAACATCCTCCTTCTCCTGCAAAGGCATGCTATCCTCCACTTTCGTGGATGGGTCGGAGCTTAGCGTCTGCAGATCCGCCTCCAGCTGCGGGTCTCTACCAGTCGTTGAAGGCATTACATTCATATTAGCCGCATGCTTGCGGTAGTAATAGTCCGGATCATCAGGATCCATGCGCCGCCGCTCCGGGCGGATTAAGCTCTTCTTGCGCGAAATGTCACCGGCATTGTTGTGACGCGCGCCGGCGTCAATCATTGGGTCGCGATCACCACCACTTGGTGTCCATGGCGAAGGCATTCCGCTGCTGGCGTTGTCTCCTCTGAGAGGCGTGGCAGTCACGCGAATGTCTGGCCTGTTGCTCTCCGACCTCGACTTCTCGTTGTACTGCTCTCCCCGCGAAGAGCCGGGTCGCTGCTGGTGGGAGGAGCTCGGTCTTCGTCTGCGCTGATGGCTGAGCAGGTCCTCTGTTTGCCTTCGGTTGCTGCTTTGGCGGCGGGGGCGGTGCGAGTCTGAGGTGCGGTTGGCAGAGCGGGCGCTATATTCTTCAGAGGTAGAGCCTCGTCGGGGGCGCGAGCCTGAGGAAGTGCGATGCGAATGGTGTGGGCGACCGCCGGTGGAATCTCTCCGGGAAGAGTCCCTTCGCCGAGAGGTCGGGTCTCGATATGCGTTGTTTGACGACATCTTGGCGCTGTGAAAGGGCGAGTCTCTCTTTCACATTCCAGAGCGCTTCGTTGTCTCGGGAATGATTCGCCCCCAGGAGCTCAGCCTGACTTCCACTCTCACAACTGTATGCCCTGTATTACAACCCGCACATGCGAATACCCGTAGGCTTGGTGTACTGGTGTAGCAATGGTATGGATGTGTGTCCAGCTTCGAGACCGCGCGGCCGGGTGGATGGATGCGATGCAGCGAATGGACGGTATAGCGATGGTACTTTGGTGCACACAGTACATGTGGGAGTGGGTGAATGTTTGTTAAGCGAGTGTCGCAATCAACACAACGAATGACATGAAACGCACAGCACCAGTCGTCGCAGAGCCTCTTCCTCAGCCAGACTCCAGAGCAGGTGCGGTGCGGTGGTGGAAGTGGATGGTTGCTTGGGTGAATCGGCCACACAACCAAGAGGATGGAGGATCACGGCGCCCAGGATCTTTCTGCACGACGAGCCAACCAACGATGCCAGATGACCCTGGACGCCGCCGAGAAGCCAAAAACCCCTGGAGCCTCCGCCAACGCGGATGGGGACCTGCACCCTTTGCACCAGTCTGCACAAGTGGGGTGGCGACTGTGTTTATTTTGGGATAGCTCTGCACAAGTCTCACACCAGAACACTCCAAGGAACTTCGCATACATGTACATAAAAATCACTACGCCATCGACAGCAATACGTGGAGGGGTCACGAGGGTTGTTCCTCGAAGGCGACGAGGTGCTGTGGAGGGAGATGATGCGGTTTATTTTGATGGACATGACGATCGAGCAAACATCGACTCCTGGAAGCAGATCACATCTGCGACAACCCATCCCAGGATCTCGAATTGGCATCTGCAGCAGAAGCCTTGTCCTCCCTGTCCTCTGTGTTATGGAAGAAACACACGGACAACACATCACCGCGTACTTCAATTTTGGAGCGACATCTACTTCGACATTATTCCGATGCCATCATATACACCAGGACTGCGGCTGGTGGTAGATCTGCTCGTGTTTGCGCGCGCTTGTATCCTTCGCCTCACTTGAACGTGCATGTTTTGCCGCTCCGCGGCCGCCGGTGAGGACGACGGAGAACCGCTGTGGATGTTCGGATGGGGCCCATTCGTGTTCACCACTCTCACCTCACATCTCTGCGGTCTCACGCCTTCCGCTTGATCCCGCCCGTGCTGTATGTCGGCCGTCTCATTCGTTCCGTGGCTGAAGTGTCTCATAGACTCGTGTGTAGATGATGTTCAGAGTCAGCTTGACGGAAACAGCCAACGCTATTATTGTTGTCTAGTCAGCCTGCCACGGCGCTCTTTCGTACCACAGAGGCGGCCTGTCTCAAGGCCTCTCAAGCCAGCGTACACCATTTCGGCGTGCTCATGCAGGCGCACACGGTTACGGGGAGTTAATGCTACGGCATCTGGCAGCTGTCATGTGCTGCGCGCAAGCACCCGAACGGGGATACAATCCACCCTAGACATCGGTTCCACGGCATGGAAGCACAAGGGTGGAGGATTGGTACGAACACCGAACCTACCCTTGCGAATTGCTTGTATAGTGATGGCGCCTTCTTGCCTGCCTCGGAAATACTGCTGGCTAGTGACGAGTAAACGCCGCACGAGGGGGCATCTCTATCCTATCGATTGGCGAAATGCCTCTCCTCAGAGCTAACGGAGTTGGCGGTGTTGGGTGTTGTTGGAAAGCGCATCGAACGAGGGTGGAAGCAGGAGAAGTGTTGGTTTCCACCTGTCTACGTTCATCCCTTGAAGGGATGCGACTGTGTTTAATAGGCGTCGGATGACAGAGCCGCCCTTTCATAACCTCACCAGAGTGGAGCTGTACATCGTAACTCTCCATCCTGACATCGCGCGGTCCCTGGCGGCGGATCCTGCTACACTACTCGCGGTGCTTGGGCCGCGCACGCCTCCCACCACCTCATACAAGCGGGCTCTGGTCTGCCTACCACCGCCTTTTTCCCTCTCTTGTAGCACTGTATAGACGTCCTCACCTTGACATTTTCTTCACGGGCTGGAGAAACAGTCGGCAGACGCAAAGAGCGGCAGTGGTCAAACTTTGGCTCTTCAGCTAACTCCTCCTGTACGTACTCCGATCCAAAGTTTCGCTAGCTGCAAACACCTCCTTCCGAGTTGGATCTACTTCTCTTGTGCTTTTCTTGACCTTTGTCATTCTCGGCGCCGGGGAGGCATCATGCGGGCAGCCCGATGCCCAAAGTAGGCGCAACAATAATGGCTGATTCATCGACATAGAACAAAGAACACGTTCTTCGTGCCTGACTCTCCTGCGATTCGAAAGGCTTCCGAAAGTCGAAACATAGACGACGCCCACTCCTCGATCATCAACTAGTCCTCCTCCCGCGCGCACGTTTTTGCACTCTCCACTTGCGCACATAGACTCGCATAGGAGCCGTGCGTCCCGAAACACTCATCACCATCGATCACAGATGACCTCTTCAGGCACGTTCTGACGCCTCTTTGACTAAGAGACACCCGCCGATCTCACTGTCCGCGGACCCTGTGTAGCGCCGAAGTCACTGTACATCGAGACCGAGCCTGACCTCGACTTCATCTCTCTTGGATCATACACAACATTACGTTTCTGCATATCTCTTGGATCGTTGCATAGCGGGCTGAAGAAGTGGACTTCGACCGAAACGCGAGCCCGCATACACGTATACATCGAACGAATAAGATATTAATAAGCGCCAGCATGGCGCAAGTAGAGAGCCTACAATACCACAACCATCCGCTCCCGGAAACACCAGTATCCGACGGCGAAAAGGATCAACAATGGGCCCCTCCGAAGAATACAGACGTCAGGCCTGGAACGCCGACCAGTCCGCCTCAGAATGCGTACGGACATAACAGGGAGGTCTCGGAGAGCAGCCTTCAACAAACACCGCCGTCGGCCTCGCCGGGTTCAATGAGGAGGAAGCCAGTACCCGCGACACTTCTTCAAGGACATGAGCATGGGCCGGAGGTGAGAGTGCAAGAGACTGTGACGAGCCCTGTGACAATAAGTCCCCCGCAGATGGGCATCGTCGAGCCAGAAAGAGCCTCCATTCTCATGGAAGGGGATGATGATAGTAGGCGCCAGTCGAGGAATGTGGAGACTCCAGACTCGGCAAGGCTCAGTGACGGCAGCATAAATCTTGCACACAGGCCGGCTCGGCCTCATTCGAAAGAAGACTTGCAGTCGCACAGTCGGCATTCTTCATTTGCATACAAGGAACCGCGAATTGACGAGGAGGGCGAGGATGGAACAGCGGAGAATGAGGAAGCTCAGGACAGTCCTGGCTTGCAATACCACGCTTTCGCTGAGCACCACAAACCAAAGACCACCAAACGAGTTTCCCAGATGACAACGCGCTCAACCGGGTCCAGCTCTTCTGGTGAACAGTCATCGAACCGTGCCTCGCATTCTCACTCCGGCTCCGCAAATTTGGGTGTCCCTCGTGCTGGACTGTCACGACCGGCTTCGCAATACACTCTTGGAAACGAACTTCGTGGGCGAACTCTTTCACCTCTAAGCGCCGCAAATGGCTCCGACTCTGGATCTCCTGCTCGACACGGACGAGAACTATCTTCGAACCGAAGGTCACCTGCGAGCCGGCCGGTCAGCTACGTTGAACTCCTTGCGAATGTCCCATACAATCAGCAGGTCGCGCCTGGCGCTCCGCTCAACAACTCAGGCCTGCAATCAGTGGTGGGTAGCGCGGCAAGCTTACTGGACACCAAAAAGACCCTTGAGATGTACCGCGCAAACGTAAAGAAGACGAAAGACGCCGCAGTGCAATACGAATTTGCTATCTTCATGATCAACGCCGCACAAGACGTCCACCCAGAAGACGGTCTCGACCCAGCAGAACTCACTACCGAAGCGAAACACATTCTCCAGGGTCTCGCCGACCGTGCGTACCCATTCGCGCAGTACTACCTGGGCGATGGATATTTCTCCGGGCTCTTTAACAAAGGAAAACCAGACTACGACAAGGCGTTCCCACTTTTCGTCGCAGCTTCGAAACACGGGCATGCAGAAGCGGGATACCGAGCCGCTTTGTGCTACGAATTTGGTTGGGGTACCACAAAGTCATACCCCAAAGCAGTCCAATTCTACAGAAATGCTGCGAGCAAGAATCACCCGGGTGCTGCGACACGGTTAGGATTGGCTTGTCTGAATAGCGATATGGGGCTCAATGGGAAGGTAAAGGATGTGTACCGGGAGGGTGTGAGGTGGTTGAAGAGAGCTTCTGAGAGCGCGGATCCACAATACAATAATGGGCCTTTTGAGCTGGGTGTGCTGCATTTGACGGGGCATGGCGACGACATATTCAAGGACGAGGCTTATGCGGCGCAGTTGATCACACAAGCGGCGGAGCTGGGACATGTCCAAGCGAACTTCATGATGGGTCAGGCGTACGAGAATGGGCTGTATGGCTGCCCTAGGGACGCGGCACTTTCAGTGCATTTCTACAACGGCGCTGCGACAAGAGGACATGTTGAAGGCATGATGGCACTCTGCGCGTGGTACATGGTCGGCGCAGAGCCGGTGCTAGATCGCGATGAGGCCGAGGCGTATGCTTGGGCGAAGATGGCTGCTGAAGCTGGTAAGCAACACCAATCCACCCTCCAATCTCCGCTTGTACTGATTTATGATATTTGTAGGCTATGTCAAAGCCGAATACGCCATCGGCTACTTCACTGAAATGGGCATCGGCTGCCGTCGCGACCCGCTCGAAGCCAACGTCTGGTACGTCCGCGCCGCCGACCAAGGGAATGAGACCGCGAAACAAAGACTCGCGATTATAAGAGCTGCGGCGTCAGGAGACCCGGGGATTCCTATGAGCAAGGCGGAGGCGAGGAGTAAGGATTTGCAAAATGGTGGTGCGAATGGGGCGAAGGGGGAGAAAAAGAAGTTTATGGGGATATTTTAGATGACGAAAGGGGATATTGAAAAGGAGAGGGAGAGGACAGCGGTGAAGATACGACAGCTGCGCAGTCCAGTGCGGTGGGCTTGTTCTCGGAAAAAGGTCTTGGTGAGACCAGGAGTAATATTGGCGAATTACTTGGTGTTTTGATCTGGAGCATTTGGGCATCTTGGGTCAATCTTGGGTCAATCTTGGGTCAAATCTTGGAGCTAAAGAGATACTCCCACTTGCGCTACAGGTTTTCAGGGGTTGGTTTTCGGGCTGCATGGTCGTGGACAGGAAAATTGGAGCATTCGGGCCGAGATAGCAGCATGCGAGGACGCTGCGCCTAGTTGTAATGTATCATGATTTGGCCGCTTTGGAGAGGAGAGGATAGAGGAGGTGGAGTGGAATAGGATTGCTAGAGAGCAAGTGAAGAATTGAAGGTGTTTAAATCTTTCAGCCGCCTTTCTGGCTTCTTTTCGTGGCACTGCATTCCACACGACCGTTCGGCGATCGTGTCTTGCAGATTGGAGGCCGTTTATACATCTCCTGAGGATTTTGAATGCTCGGCAGATGCTGGGGAGCGCAAGGCCGTCGCACTTCTCGCGGAATGCCATAAGAGTCCACTGCCAGATGCTGTGTTATGCTCGGGAGCATGCCGAAGAAAGCTAAGCCGCCGGACCTCGTCTATGCACGCACAAGGGCGGCGTGCCAGAAGGGAATCGCCGATATGCAATGGGATGGAAGGCACAGCGATCATCAAGCACATCGACAGCGAATTGGGCTCTGTGTGGCATCTAAGCGTGTGGACGATTTCGTCAACCTCCTTTTCAACATGCCATGATTAGCCTTGCATAAGGAGGGAAAGGGACATTAAGAACTCTCTCTGTTGCCCGGACTCATCCTCATTTGGCTATGGGATGTGTCTAAATAGGGCTCCGGTGACGGCTATGGACATTGATGGGAAGCAAAGGAGGGACAGCTGAAGGATCAAGAGAAATCCCCCACAGGTTGGTTGACCACAACCAGATCATTGAGAACCTCCAGGTCGCCATCGTAAGCAGACCATTGCCGCAACTCCAACATTGCACACAGCTCTCTCTGGACCTTGGCACCAGAACCAGACATGATCTTGAAATATACGTTTCACAAAAAGTGACTGAAATTTGCTCGACGATTGATTGTGATTCTGGTTTCTCGGCTGTTCTCCGACATGCTGTGCTCTCGAGAGCGGCTGGGACGTTCCTGTGGGTTGGCTTCGCTCTGCAAGAGCTCGAGAAACAAAGCACTCAGACAGCAATAATGGACACTGTTCAGGAATTGCACAGCGGCTTGACGGCGTACTACAATCGGATTTTCTTGTCCATTCGTGCACAGAGCAGGGAGAGGTGCGCTTTGATCCTTAAATGCGTCATGTTTGCAAAGGTACCACTGGATCGTGAAGAAATTGGCGGCATCCTGGGTTTTGACAATCCAATTGGCTTGACTGCTGAACAGCAGCGCATCGTTAACGACGCACTCAAAGAATACGGTCCGATCATTCGTCTGCGATTTTCTGACTCGTCACAATCTCCCTCGCCCCGTACGGTCATCGAATTGGTGCACCAGTCTGTTAGAGACTATTGCCTGCGCCAGGAGCCTGGTTCCGACACAGGATTGGAGATTTTCCGCTTCTCTCCTCGCGACGCTCATGAGCACCTTTTTCGAGCTTGCGCTCGTTGCATTGAACAGAGATCCAAGTTGCAACGACGATACGAATCACGTGATGACAAGATGCCCCTTATCCAGCACGCAGTGCAATGGTGGTACGTGTATGCAGCGTTATTACCCGATTCGAATAAGGAACATGCTGAGTGTGCGCTCTTCAATGATCCGTCACGCGCGAGGGACTGGGTCATCCGAGCAATGGCTTTGAGAGCCAGGAGCAATCTTCACGTGGCGTGCGAACTAGGCCTAGTGTTCTGGGTTCGTTCTCTGCTGAAGGACAAGGCATGGCGTGACTTGATCAACACCTACGACAGCCTTGATGATGCTCAGCATTACTTCCCATTGCAGCTCGCCATCGAGGGTGTCGCACATCATGGACCTGAAGACAGCTATGATAACGACATCGTAAAGCTGTTGCTAAGACATGGCGCGCAAGTCAATCACAATCTATACGGCCAAAGCGCCTTGCATCGAGCAGCGATCTCCCGTCGAGTGAACGTTGCACGTACCCTGCTTGATCGTGGTGCACAGATTGAATCAATTGATGATTCTTCTGGCTGCACCCCACTCGGTACCGCTGCAGTGGTTGGAGATGGCGAGTTGGTGGCGTTACTCGTGCAGCACAAAGCCAATGTCCACGCCCCAATACCGTTCAAAAATGGGCAAGGCGACCATACAAGAACACTGCTCCATCTTGTTGTCCAACACGGTTGGTGCCAGTGGATATCCTATTTGGTCAAACGCGGACTTGACCCCAACGCATGCACGTCGACTGGTTTATCCGTCCTCGCTATAGCTGTTCGCAACGGCGACGAAGAAGTCGTTTCTGCGTTGATTGCTTCGGGGGCGGATGTACAGCTGCGGAGCTCGGATCAGAACATAACGCCACTGCATCTCGCGGCGTGGAGTGCACGGCCTGCCATTGTGAAGCTCCTGATCGACAACGGCGCCGACCCCTCCGCAGTCAATGTTGTAGGACTTACACCATTACATTATGCTGTCACTGTATGCAGCATTGACACCATGAAAGTGTTACTGGCTGCCTCAGCCGAAGTGGATGCTCGAGATCAGTGGGGCCGGACTGCCTTGCACTGGACCGCTGTGACCAGGGATTGTACACGTGAGCACTTGAAACTACTGCTCGACTCAGGTGCAAGCTTATACGCATGCGATGCTCAAGGAAATCAGGCGCTCGGCCTCGCAGCTGCCAGCAAGAACGTGACTGAACGTACCGAGTTTCTCACGTCTCGAGGAGCATATTTCAAAACCCACGACTCTCGTGAGGCCAGAAAATTCATGCCACTGCGTGACGCAGTTGAGCCGGGCCATTTCAGTGGAGTAAAGGAACTCATCACCGCCGGCACAGACGTACAGTCTGCATTGCATCTCGTGCTCTCAATGCGGTCTCGCGACAAGCCACACGAGGCTTGGGAAGATGTTCGATACCTGGTGAGCGCAGGCGCCAATATAGACATACTGGATCGTGTGGCAGCGGTCGCTTTGGAAGGCCTCGGAGAGAGAGTGACCGGTGATGCCAAAGAGTGGCGATCTCTCCTGTTGACGAAGACGGCGACAAGGACGGCTCTGAGGAAGCCCATAAATAGTGAGTCAAGCTCAGACGGCTCAGACCAAGAGGAAAGTGGCACTGTAAGTCGAAGTACGAAGACGGCGACTAGGACGGCTCGGAGGAAGCCCAGAAATAGTGAGTTAAGCTCAGACGACTCAGACCAAGAGGAAAGTGGCACTGTAAGTCGAAGTATGCAGCGGATGGAACTATCGCCCGCAGATGTTCCAGCGCGAAGAAAACGCCGATAGGAAGCCGGAATGTGCAAGAAACGTATTCGAGATGAGGCCTACGACTTTCGCTTCCTCAATTTGAACCAGTCTTGAATTTGTCTTTCATCATTTGTTCCACCTCATCATGTTCGACCGTGACACTGAGCTCGCGATCTCCCTAAGTATCTCCACGGCCGCCTGCCACAGCCTCTAGGAGCTTTTCTTCATGGTCGTAAGCATTAATTCGTCACTACGAAAGTACCCGCAAACTTGGTCGTGCCGCTGCATCTTTTGCAGGATGCTCAATCTGAATAGACGATTTGAGGAGGATGCGGACAGGCCACTCAAAAGCCTAGCCAATGCTATCCTAAAAGAGCAATACCCGTCATTGACACTATGGAGCCTCCTGCGCTGTCGCTCTTCTCCGACATGCATGATAGGTGCTTGCAACACCAACCTTTACGGCTTCTTCTGTTGTTTTCTTCTGCGAATTGACTCTTCCAATAACCTCGTGGCGGATCGAAGACGGTAGCTGCAGATCCTAATGATCCTGGGCGCTCACCAAGATGGCTGAACGCGGCAACGCTTGCCTTCGCGGCGTGTATGATCGAGACTCGTGAGAAGAGTCCTAGGCGAGGGAATGGCTGACTGATACGAACCAGTCAATTGATACATTCTATAGTACAGGTCCCGTCGTTTAATCGATGTCAAGCGCAGCGTCTCCATCGTCAGGTAATTGCTCCACCACCTCTTCCACGATCTGGATGAGCTGGTCAATGTCTGGTCGTTCAGCCGGCTCCACGATCAGGCATTTGCGCACAACCTCCTTGATGGGCTCCGAGATGCTGTCCTCTTTCGCTCTGTTGCTCTGTTCCGCATCCACAACGCGCTGCTTCCCACGCTTTGCCTCAGCAGGGCCTTCATCCGGAAATCTCCAGTCTCCACCCAGAACACAGAGCGACAGTGACCCTCCAGTCTCTTCGCTCCTTGCTTCAAATGGCGATTTGCCGACAAGGCACGCGTACAACGTACATCCCAGACTCCAGATATCCACCTTCGTGTCAATCACTGTCCCGGTCTTAACGTCGAACAGCTCAGGCGCTCGATAAGGCATCGTGCTGTGTTCCGCTGCCTGATCTTGCACCTGCAACGCCAGCGCTCTACTCGTAATAGGTGTCGGTGAAGGTGCAAGCGACCCCAAATCCATCAGAATCGGCTGTGTCCCCGTATCCGCAATCATGATGTTCCCGGGCTTGATATCCCGATGCGCGTAGCTTCGCATTTGGCCCTCTGCCACACCCTCTTGTGCCGCCATGACTTCTCCCTCCATCAACGGCTCATTCTGCTCGTCATCATCGTCACCCACACCCGGCCGACTTCTTCTCCGGCTCTGGTTTGCTTGCACTTCGTCCTGCGCGTCGCGATCCGCTTGCGCCGCTTCTTGTCGTACTTTCTTCGCTTTCTTCCGACTCGCCTCTCCACCTGGCGCGCCCTTGACGCGATATTGGTGCATCGCTTTCAACGCGCGACACACGCCCAAGAATAACACCATCAATCTCCTCTCCGGAAACCTCGCGCGATTCACCAGATTCGCATTTATCGCGTCTTGCAAATTCCCTCTCCTGTAGTATGGCAAGAGGATATACACTGTCTTACTCCCCGCGTCTCCACCTCTCTCACTCTCCACCGCATGATCAATCGCGTGTATGATATTCGGATGCGGCGTGAACAAGCTGTAAGCTTCTACTTCTTTCAATGCCTGCGCGACTGATTCTTGGCCGAATGGACAGCGGATCTTCTTCAGAGCGTAGAGAGTCGGGTCGCCGGGTGATTGGACTAGGTAGACGTAGCTGAAGCCACCTTCGCCTAGGAGGCGCAGGATCTTAAATGACCGGCCGTTGATCTTCAGGGAGGGTGTTGAAGGGAAGCAGGAGAAGCAATTCCCTAGTTGCCAGAGGCCATCGAGAACGTAATGGGAAAGCTGTTCGACGAGGGTCGGGGAGGACATGGCTGGTGGTGGTCAGCCTGGGGCTGTATTGGCGAGTAGGGAGTCGGAGTCGCGTGATGGGGAGGTGAGGTTCTTGATGGATCAATTGTGCATTTGAAGAAGCTTGGACGAGGGGTGAGTGAATGTTTGCGAGTGACAACATCGAGAGTTGCGTCGCGACAGCTTTCCCAATGACGCCAAGCTCAGGGATTACGTAGGCACGTGCAACGCTATTTGTAACTCTCTCCTGACCTCACCTTCTCAGAGACAACAACATCCATCTGGAGGGCATTGATCTCATCCAGTAGATGTATCATACAGAGCTCTAACCTGAAGACGATCCGGAGATTGGGTTGCTGAAGACGGCCAGACTGGCTCCATGGCTAAGCTCGAGCTCATCATGTTCCAGCTCGCAGTCCAAGGTCGTGTTTGAGGCCGTGTTACTGTCTTCCGGGTACAATACTTGGCCTATCAGATGCTGTCTCCGTCTGATCGAACCTTCTCACCTCACATGGAGGGCGATGTGTGCAGAGGTAGCACAGAATGCCTGCATGCAAGCGAGATATGAATGATAAACTTTGCCGACGGCGCAGTTGCCCGGCAGCTGATAGCTGCACTCCCGTAGCACCTGCTGCCTATCAATCTTGAAAATGTGCTAAAGAGACTCGATTTGCTGACATCTTCCACGAAAGACAGACTCGATCAGCTAACCGAAAGCTAAGCAAGGACGTATAAAGGAACATGAGTGTCGTCACTCTCGGAAAGTAAGGCCATACCCAAGTCTACCATTATGACCGTAACTGGGACTGAACATCTCAGCAAAGCGTCGGCCTTGAGCCATGACGAAGTGTTAGCTCTGGCAACGAAAGCCGGCCTCAAGCTGAACGACAGCCATGTGCAAGATTGGAGCACTCTGCTAGGCTCTCTGGATTCAATCGTCGAACGCATTCTTACTGATGAGGAATACACGCTCAAGCCGGATCTATCCAAGTACCCACGAACAGATACCAGTATTCCCAAGACGGACGAGGACTCTGATAAGGGCGGTTGGGCTACCAAAGTCACTGTCAAGGCCACGGCTCCCTCTAGCGATCTTCTCAAAGGCAAGACCGTCGCTGTCAAAGACAATGTCGCAGTTGCTGGAGTCAGGTGCACAAACGGAACTGAGGCTATTTCTTGGACCCCTGAGATCGATGCCACAATTGTCACTCGCATCCTTGATGCCGGCGGCGTGATCACTGGGAAGGCAGCTTGCGAGAATGGATGTATGGAGGGCGTCTCTGATACATCTTGCACCGGCAAAGTCCACAACATCTATGCTGAGAACTATTCTTGTGGCGGCTCCAGCTCCGGCAGCGGACGACTCGTTTCCAGCGGAGCAGCTGATCTGGCCATCGGGTGCGATCAGGGTGGATCCATTCGCATTCCAGCATCGATGTGTGGAATCGTAGGTCACAAGCCGACTTGGGGTCTTGTGCCATACAGCGGCATTTTGTCTTTGGAGAGCACCATCGACCACGCGGGACCAATGACAAGGAATGTTCGAGACTGTGCCCTATTCCTGGAGGCTCTCGCAGGTCCAGACGGCATCGACGATCGTCAACCACCTTACTTTCCCGAAGATGCCCTCAAATACACTGCCAACTTGGACAAGTTTCTCTCTTCTGCACCTAGAGACAAGCCCCTCGCAGGCATGAAGCTCGGCATCCTCGAAGAAGGCTTCACCATCCCGGGCATGTACGACACCATCGCCAGCCTCTGCCGCCGCGCAGTCATCAAACTCGAATCCCTCGGCGCCGAAGTCAAATCCATCTCCATTCCTCTCCACACCCAAGCCGCGGAAGTCTGGATGGTATCTCTTCCTCTCTCCGGTGCCAGAACCGCACTCCTTGGAGTCAGCGAAAGTCGTAAAATGCTTCATATGACCGATCGTGACCCGCTTGTTCAGCTCACGGACGAGCAGTTCCAGAAACTGGGCCCAGGAGCTCAGAATTTGTATATGCGATACCTCTACATGTCCGAGAAGTGGGGTCACTCTATCCATGCGAAATCAAACAACGCCCTTCGACGCATCAATGACGCCTATGATGCCGCACTGGCAGATGTCGACGCCCTGATAATGCCGACCCTTCCATCACCTCCATGTAAGCTGTTCGATAAGCCGGAGGAGCATGGTCCGTTGGAGCGATTGAGTCGGAATGTCGGGCTGGTCGGCAATACTGCTCCGTTCAATAGTACAGGTCATCCAGCTCTGACGGTGCCTGTTGGTTTTGTACCTGCTATGGATGATGAGACTTTGAAGTTACCGGCGGGTTTGCAGGTTGTTGGAAAGAAGTTTAAGGACGGAGATTGTTTGAAGATTGGGGCGGTTTGGGAGGGTTGGGTTGATTGGAAGAAGTTCTAGTTGACTTGAAGTCAGGCTCGTAGACATCGCGAGCTTCCTCACATTTCTTCACGAACATCTGTTCCGTGACTGATAGCGTCCTAGGCGGATTTGTTGCGCTCTGGAGTTGAAATCTCCAAGCAAGTCATGGCTGAACAGTCGGCCCGAGACGCTTGGCACAGAAAACACGGGATGATCTCAACTTCGCTCGCTCGCTTCCATGTTCGCACCTACACCGACATCAACATCTCACGGCCGGTAACTTGCCGCAAGTATCCAAGCAATTGCAAGACAAACTCGCTGTTTGGTGTCTCTGCTGCGATTGACATCGACTCAGAGCAGTCTTGGCGCGCATTCGGGCGTGTTGCTCCTGGATCTGGCTCGACTCTCAACACATCGGCACCTCGCACACATCCTGAGCGCCGAAGCTTTGAATGACATAGCAAGCGGACCGAGAACATCGATACTCACCGAGGAAGACATGTTTCTCGACAGCCAAGACTTCGTCCACCTTTTGTTCCGTGGTTGTTGTCCAACTGCCAAAACAAGTTTGGTCCTCGTCGAGATTGCCCAAAGCGCCACAACGGTCGACCACGCTGGACCGGTTGTACGCTATGCAATCCTTCTAGGGGCACAGAAATACCACGATGTGGAGGTAAAGACTATCTCCAGCCCTGTTGCGCAAGAGCAACGTCTCTCGTATTCTTTTCTTCGATCCTCTTGTTACGAGTCGGAGAATACCCTACCTTCTGCCTCAGCACTTTCGTTAAAGATCATATTCATAGCATACCACAGTCTTTACCATCATGAAACTTACTACAGCGATTGGAGCCATTGCATCTGCTGGCGTTGTTTCCGTACAAAGTGTCGCCGCTCAGCGTTTCAGCAGTGCTTCGAACCTCGCCGTTGTAAGCACAGTGAAGGATCAAAGCCACATGCAGGACACCAACTGACGTCTTCATTAGTATTGGGGACAGAACAGCTATGGCGCAGCATCCGGCGGTCTCGAGCAACAGAACATCTCCACATACTGCCAGAATCCCAACATCGACATCATTCCTATGGCATTCGTAGTCAACATCACCAGCAGCAAAGGAGGACAGCCACAAATCAACTTTGCCAACCAGGGATACAAGTGTGGGATCTTCCCAGGCACTGACCTCTGGAATTGCCCGACATACACTGGAGAGATACAATCTTGTCAGCAGACTTATGGCAAGACAATATTGCTCTCAATAGGGGGACAGAACTACAAGGAAGGTGGTTTCAAGAACAGGGCAGCGGCTGAGAGTGCGGCTCTTCTCATGTGGAACACCTTCGGCCCCGTCAACTCATCTAGCGGAGCTCTTCGGCCTTTCGGTAACGCTGTCATCGACGGCTTTGACATCGATCTCGAATCCACCGGCGCCTACTTCCGCGAGTTTAGTCTCAAGCTCCGATCATTGATGAACGCCGACAAATCAAAGACATACTACCTGACCGCCGCCCCACAATGTCCATACCCAGACTCAAATCTCAACCCGCTCTTGAACAGTGCCAGCGGTGCCGTCCCTTTCGACGCCCTCTTTGTCCAATACTACAATAACCCCTCCTGCGATCTCCGAACCTACAACACAACCTCCGGCGGAACCCAAAAATCCTTCAACTTCAAAACCTGGTCTGACTATGCCAAGTCCACCGCATCCGCAAACCGCAACGCGAAAGTCTTCCTAGGTGTCCCGGCTGGCAAAACTGGTGCCTCCAGTGGAAGCTATATGACCGCGGCTCAATTGAAGCCTATCATCAACTATTGCAAGACGTTCAGCAATTTTGGAGGTGTGATGGGTTGGGACGCGAGTCAGGCGTATGCGAATGTACCGTTTTTGAAGGATGTCAAGACGAACTTGAAGGCAACGAGCAAGAAGGTGAAGGCGAAGAAGCATATTAGGAGGCATGGGATGCATGGGAGGAATTGGAGTTTGGAGAGGGTGGTTAAGAGGGAGGAGGGTGGAGCGTAGAGGCCGAAATGTGTAATGACCGGTGTTCGCAGAATCTCACAAAGTACTCACTTATCATCATGTCAAGATGAAATACTCCAGGAACTGGCAGTCGGTGCCTCTACGATCTCTCCCCACCAAGTGTGTTAAGAATCCTCTCCCCACGACCCACTCCCGAGTTGCGAAAGATCGATTGCAATGCGGTACGCGGACCTCTGCTCTATGGATCTCATCATCATCGGCATCTAATCATTGATGCAAACGTGCTGACAAGAACAGAGGTCTTCAGACGAACTTCCTCCAGCATTCTCCAGACCGATTCATTCACTCGCTTGGTCCGTGCACGTGACTTCTCAACACGTGAGCTTGGCACTCTCGTCGCAAAACCACCTTCGCGCGGTGGTGACGTCCTGTTCTCCTCGAAAAAGAGGCCGCTGCAGCTGAGAGATGCTCAAATTCGTTGTTGTGAGCGTGTTCTGCGTTCTTTTTCATCCTCATTTTGTTGTATTCATCATGGAGAGAGTTGCAGAGCATTTGCGATCGGGAAGCACAGCGGGCCCCGGCGAAAGCCAACCCGCTGGGCGGCCTCAGGTGAGCCGCCCTTGAAGCTCAGCTTGCCACCATGCCTGCATGGCGGTGCGATTTGGTTCTGCTTTTCGGCGCCGCGCACCAAACGTGCCTCAGGCATACCGACATGTGACTGACATTCGTTTGAACAGGACGAGCAATTCTGGACTGCTTTGCTCATCGAACAATCTGTTGATCAAACTGTGCACGGTCAAATAATTGCGGATGCCTGGACGACCGAATCAATCGATCTCACTCTTGAGTTAGTACCGGAAGACACTTTGGATTATGAATCATTTGCGACAATTTCATCATCGCCCAACTCGTTCGAAGAACCAGTCTTATGGCCTGACGGCATCCCTTTGAACGACGATGCCTTCGAGATTCCTTTCAATCACGTCGGGCTATTCGCCGACGATGACTGGAATTCCTTCCCGACACATGGCCGCAATGACTTGGAGTTGCCGCTCGATTCGAGCGGGTCTCTAATCCTCTTCGATCCAGAGGCTCCAATCATCGAGACAGGGAACACAAACTTGAACGCTCAGTGAGTTGTGAAGCACCACAGCTCATAGATTCTCCACTGAATGTCGCTAGATCATCGCCCTCATCCTCCGCTTCTTCTTCCTCACGTCGCTGCATCGAATGCAACAAAGACTTCCGCTACCCAAAAGACCTCCAGCGCCATCAGCGGAGCATACACGGCAATGAGAAGCCATTCAAGTGTCCTCTTACAAATTGCAAGTACCATGTCACTGGCTTCGACCGCAAGGACAATCGGAAGAGGCATATGGGCAAGAAGCATCCGGAGTACGATGGGGTGGTACCTGTGTAAATTGTGAGGGTGTTTTCGGCGTTAGGGTAACTGTCTTCGAAGACGATGAAGGTATGATGATGAGTGCAATGACCAGAGTAAGATCTCAAGAGCTCAAGGTACTACTATGTATGAACCTTGGCTCCTCGCAGCAAATGTCAATTGGTAACGTTGAGAGATTTCCAGCTCTGAAAGTTTCTGACAGTAATATTCATCAACTCGGATTCCCATCATCTCTAGCAATCATTGGACAAGCACGAGTAGCCAGTACCCTCAGATTCACCACACGTCTAGTATTGATACCTTTCCTATCTATGAACAACCTCCCCCCAAAACCCACCAAACAACCCTAAACGGCACCAAAACCGGCCAAAACACCACCTCCACCAAATGCACCACCCCAACCCCAACCTTCCAAACCATAGCCAAAACCGTACAAACCGCCACCGCATGCCCCGCCAGACTCAGAATCATCTTCAAAACTTCAATTTTCTCTTTCATGGGGACGTGTGGGTCTTTGAGCATTTCCAAGGTTCGGATTTCGGGGAGGCGGAGGGAGCCGAGGTAGGTGAGGAGGGAGGCGAGGTGGGTTAGGGAGAGGTCGATGTAGTGGTGGTCGAGTGGGGATGATGGGGGAGAACAAGTAGGAGGGGAGGAAGGGGAAGGGGGGTGTGCTTCGAAAAGAGATGAGGCTCGACGAATGACGGTATCGGTAGAAGCTTTCCTTCTTTCCATGCAGGTCGTCCCATCAGCTGCACTCGTACATCCAAACGAACACACTCTCTGCCCATCTTTCCCCTTTCCCTGCTTCAGCTTCTCCCGTCGCTGCTCCGCTGACAGCCCAGCCAACTCAGGTCGGACAAGCCTCACCCTCGGCAAACTCCTAAGATCCCAACTCCTTTCCTCAGCTTCAGGAGAAGGGGAGGCAGCACGGGATTGGGATTGCTTTCTGGGCATCATATTCTTATCTGAAGCAAGGTTATATTGATCGACCCTCGCAGACTCGGCAACTGTTGAGGTACTTCTCGGCGCCGAGATGTGTGTCGGTTTAGACTTTCGCGAGATCTCCCCGTTGTCGAACGTTGCCGAGTGAGAAGGCTCGGCATGCTTGGGGGTTCGGGAGGCGGTTGAGATGTTATTTTGGTGTTTTGCAGATGTGTGTTGATCCTGCCGGTGATTGTCGATTGCTTGAGTTTTTGAGGGGGTCTTGTGGACTGTTTTTGCGGTGCTGGAGATACTGCTGTTATGCTCAAGCCCGCGTAGCGAGTCTGCAGAGCTGTCGCTTGCATATGCACGGCCGCAGTTGAGGATTCTGTCGACTTTGGTGTTCTTCCTCTTATGCACCGTGATTGCTTTCGGCTCGGAATCCTCACATGTCGTTCGCTGCTGCGGTCTTGAAGTGTACGGTGTGAACCGGCGCCCACCCGGTGGACAAGGCGAACAGATTGTATGCTCGGCCTCATTTGGACACTTGTGGCACTCTCTCGCCTGGTCCAGCAACAGACGACGATCATATCCCTCGCTCGAAACTCGTCTAGCTTTGTGCCGGTAATGCTCAAGGGCCTCAATCTGCTCTGCCGAATAGCCTGGGTATGAGAACGGCTGTGGCTCTTGGGCACTCGGCATGTGCACCAACTTGTCGTCTTCAGATTCTAAGAATCCGCACGGGCTGTCCAGCCTGATTGGATTCGATGGCTCTGGGGATGTCACCACAGGGACCTCTTCAATGTAGCACCCATCTTGGTTGCTAGACCACTTCCTCACACCTCCACCGCTTATCTTCCGTCCCTCATTGGCCTTCCGAAGCGGCGGTCTCTGCTTGCGTGTTGGCGATTCATGCTGCGCGATCTTTCGGCCCAGGTCTAAAGCGTCACCAGGCGAGGCAGGCGTGCACGGTGTTCTTGTGCCGACACTTGGGGAGATCAGGCCAGTTTGCGGGTTCGCGGCTCTGGCAGTGATGTAATCGTCACTGTCTTTCATTCGCATGATGGGTCGCTGGACTTCGGATAGGCTGCGTGTTGGCGTAATGGGATCGGGTTTCTGGTGTACAAATGACCGGATTCTTGATCGGAGGCTTCGGTGCTGCAGTCTCCAGTGAGGAGGGCAAAGTTCTGGTGCTTCTGCTTGCTATGCTTGAATGGTGGGAGGTCGTTTAGTAGGATCAGTTGTGAGCGAGGAAGGTAAAGATGATTTGAGATGCGATGGTCTTGATTCCCTTGAATCTGTAGCCATACTGTCGTTCTGGAGATATGGTGCTGCGCTGGAATGCGGGCACATCGACAGAGCAACGACCGAAATTCGAGAAGGCATTGAACAGACCAAGTCTTCCTTACCTACCTGTCGCACTTACCATATTAAAAATATTGTCATCGACAGTCGCACCTCCTCCTTCGCCGGATTGAATTGTTAGAGCCTCAGGAACCACATCACAGAACATCCACAATCTCAAAGAGGACGTCCGCACAGGCTTCGGTATAATATCCAAGCGTGGGTTCTCGTCGTGTCCTCAACAGAGCTTCCACATGATTCCTTATCGTCGGCCGACGTGGCATTCCTGGAATCTCTGCAATCGGATATGCAGGAACGACTGTTGGTCTGACGTCTGTGGTTTGCTGTGGAAGCTGCCCTGGCTTGGTGGGAAAAAGCTGGTAAGCTTAACGTTGTCGGAGTATCCGGCTTTCTCTGGCAAGCTCAAAGCTTGCGCTTACCGATCTGCTGCTTTGCTGACTACCAAGACATGGAACTCATTTTGAGCAGACTCGGCAGACACGGACGCGCAAGGCACATGCAGCAAATGCTCGAAATGCGAAATTCCCCAGAAAGCGAACCTGGCTACCGCTGCTCGCGTATGCGCTGACGCATGCGTAGCGGCGATCTTCCAACCTGAGGATGTGAAGTCATCTGTCTCGCATCCGCGAAAGCCCGTAGGATCAGAAGCCAGCGCCCGGTCTTCGCTTTGGAAGAAAACCACGCATTATGACGTGCCAAGTCCAGGAGGTCGGATTAGGATACACGAAGCCTGATCTTCTGCCAGGAAGAGATTCCAAGAGGTCTAATACCAAGAGTCTCGGGTTTCGCTGGGCATTGGCGAATGCAGTGGATCCCCTTGAGTAATGGCCTTGATCGCAGCGCAGTCAAATTCAAATCCGGCGAGTGTTCTGGCGCACACGTATGTCCAAGTGTCGATATCTGCAACGTTGTGCTGGAGGTCCAAGAGGCTTGGGTGTAACGAGAAAGCGATAGAGGTGTCGTTGACAAGACAGCCAAGTGCGCGGTGAAACGAGCGTTCGTCGAGGGAGACAAGACAGCGGGGAGCAGGCTTCTTGTCGTTGAGAGCCTGCAGGCGGAAGGACAGCGGTTTCGAGGCGGGATGAAGATGTCAACGTGAAGCACTCTTTCTTCCGTTGCGGACAGTGTGGATATGCGCGCTGGCACTCAATGGATGGATAGGATGGTACCGGGTTTGGCAACTCGAGCCTGAATGATTCCAAGGTGTGTGCGAGACTGGTTGACTGGCAGAGGCACTCTGAGGCGTCGCAGATGGGTCGCGGCGCGCCTCATGTTCATGTCTACGTGCCGTCCAACCGTGGAAGTCTCTAAATGCCTCATACTATCGGGACTTTCGGGTCGAGCGGTGTATCTTGGTCTACTTGCGTTTTTAAAAAGTCTGCAAGGGCGTGGGATCTAGTGATACACCGGGCCTTCTGTTGCAGGACAGAAGCCAGGCCCTGCAGGCAATCTAGTAGGCAGAGGTGCAGCCCTTCAATCGGCGAACAACGGACAAAGTGGCCGACAGCCCGACCGTGCCGTTGTTCGGACGCGCACGCGAGGACCATCACCAACGAACCTACAGTAGAACCTACAGTGCCTGCTGCCGACCCCAGTTCGCCGTCAAGATAGTCAAACTGTAGTTGAGGCGTGGATGGATAGGGCTGCCAGGAAAAGGCATCCGTCCGTACATCGGAAGTGAATTCAAGTGCGATGGAAAATACTGCGCTGTTCTAGTCTTCTTCTACGAGAGTCGGGCGTGGGCAACGGCAAATGATACGCAATTTCATGCAGACCACACAGTGTTTGTTGTGACCGTTGGCCGGTTGCCCTGCAGACGTACACAGCAATTCCACGACTGGGGACAGTAATCTCGGCTCTTGGCACGTGTCCACCATGGCACAGATTGGCTTCGTGTCGCTGCATTTGAGTACACAGCGGTTGCCGCGCGCTGGGAGGGTGAGGACGGCCGAAATTGGCCAAGCTTGATCGTAATTGACATCGACAGACAAGACGCTGGCCTCTCATCCGCCGCTGATTATCAGCAGTAGACCGAAATAATTGAGCCTCTCACGTATCCGGTCGCTGTGGTGGTACGAGAGGCAGCTGGCCGATTTCGAGGAGATGCGATGTCTGGACAGGCGCCGCGGGCGGCTCGAGTCTCAATCAATCCAATGCCTGAAGACGGATTGAGAGCTTGACCGGAGGTGTTGTGTTGCTCGCGCAGGGCTGGAGCTAGCTAGGTACAGGCGTCTGGAGGAAGTGCTTGATGTCATGAGTAGCTCCAGCTGCATGCCCGCGATGCCACCTCAAACTCTTGGAGGACGAGCTTTTCTCGCAGCGCGATTCCACAGAGCAGCGGCTTGCTTTGCAGTTGCAGCGGCTCACGGCGGGCAAGCTCTCGCAGCGACGATGCACTTCCGATCGGGTAAGCAGATGGGACGGCGATGATTGGGTGGATAGCAGCACATTGTGGATATTCGTTGGAGGGCGCGTGAAACCCCGCGCACGGCCATTGGAGCAGTCACGGCGCTGCAGATGCTCCTTACCACCTCGGATCTAGCGCACGGCGTGACGTTTGGGACGGTGGGCTTTTGTCGGGCCTTTGCAGCGCCAGTGAGGATCGAGTGGGCGGGCCTGCTGCTGCATGGGTGAACTCTAGCGCAAGTAGCAGAGTGGGCTCGCGCCGGCTGGGATGAAGCAAAATGCCGCAGCTCAGCAAGAAGCAACACGGTATCGGCGGCGCACTTGCGGTTACGTTATTGGCATAATCTTCGAACGGTCCGACCGTGACCAGCTTGAAGAGTTCGTAGGCGAGAGGTCAGAGGATGCGAGGACAGGGCAAAGACGTGGACATGGACATTAGTAGGACACGGGCGGATGATGAAGGTAGCAAGCAAGCAGCATGATGACTGTGGATGATACTCGCGTTGCTACGCTGGTGATGAGCAGCTCCCAGCACAGTCCCCGTCGCATCGGATCCGTGTGAGAATCCGTGTTGTCCACTGGGAGGAGGGCAAATCCGCGCATGTAAATCATCGCAAGTGGTGACAAGCTACTAGCTGTGACTTTAGCTGCCGGGTTGTGCCTTTCCCACAGCTTTCTTTGACTTCTGACGAAAGCTCGGCAGCGCGGCATCGCCCGCGCTATCTCTTCTCGCTCGCCTTTTTATCCTCCAGCTCGTCCGCTTGAAGCTTTCCTCTTCCCTCTTTTCGAGCAGCGCGTCTGTCAACCGTCACCCAACCCATCGCAGCGACCATTTACTTGGGCATCGCTATTCAAGATGGCAGCCCCACGCGTTAGCTTTTCCGACAAGGACCTGGAGAATGGAGAGGGTGGACAAGAGAGGTACGACCTTCCCGTCCTCCATTGCCGCTGCCGGCACCACCCACCGACACGTCGACTACGCGACAACCACCGCACCCTCACACTCCTCGCGCAGCAGGCACGTGTCCGTGTATCGTATTCAACTAACGTGGAAGCTACAGATCGCGCAAGTGGTCCCAAGCACCTGGCAACATCGAGGATCTAGGTATGTCCATCTCCGCATCTCCACATCATAACAATCATGGGCACCGCGTCTGACATTTACGATCTAGACGAGTACACTGCTCTGCAGAAGTACATTTCTACATACAGAGATCCAAAGGCTGCCGCAGAGGAGTCCGGCGAAGGCGGCGGCGCCAGCGCGAAGCCAAAGAAGGCGTGGCAGGTCAGTCTCTGCACGCTCGGCTTCTAACCACCCCCGTGTGATGACTGACTCGCGCACAGTTCTGGAAGAAGGCCCCCAAGGAGGGCGAAGCGGTCGAGGGCGACGACGGCCATGTGCCTGAAAGCTGGCTCGAGGCCGACATCAAGCAGGGTATCTCCAACAACGATGTTGAGACCCGACGAAAGCGCTTCGGCTGGAACGAGCTGTCCTCCGAGAAGGAGAACATGTTCCTCAAGTTCTTGTCCTACTTCCAAGGTCCTATTCTCTACGGTACGTCTTCCTCCAGCTCTATGCAGCTTGTGCAGTCTGCCGGGCGCAATTTGCGCGGGCAATGGCTGTTGGAGTGCGTTGTTATTTTGCTTTTGCCTTCAGAGCTCTCCACCCAAGCTTCGGGCGCACCAGGCTTGGCGCGCAGCCTCATACGCGCTGCTGCGCGACATCCGACCACAGGTGACATGGGCTAATTCTTGGCATAGTTATGGAACTCGCTGTCATCCTCGCCGCCGGTCTTCGTGACTGGATCGATTTCGGTGTCATTATCGGTATTCTCATGCTCAACGCCATCGTCGGTTGGTACCAGGAAAAGTCGGCTGCCGATATCGTCGCAAAGCTCAAGGGTGACATTGCTATGAGAGCAACTGTCATCCGCAACGGACAAGAACAGGATATCAAGGCTCGTGAGATCGTCCCCGGAGACATCCTCGTCATCGAGGAGGGTCAGACCGTCCCAGCCGACGCCCGTCTTATTTGCGACTACGAGACTCCAGAGGATTTCGAGAAGTACAAGGAGCTGCGCGAGCAGCATGCTTTGAACCCTGAAGAAGACCCAGCTGGATCTGAGGATGCGGAAGACGGTGAGGGTGAGGGCATTCAGCACCAGGGGCACTCTATCATCGCTACCGATCAGTCTGCCATCACCGGAGAGTCGCTCGCCGTCGACAAGTTCATGGGCGATGTCATCTACTACACCACTGGTTGCAAGCGCGGAAAGGCCTACGCTGTCGCTCAGACCTCCGCCAAGTTCTCCTTCGTCGGTCGCACCGCTACCCTCGTCCAGGGCGCTAAGGACCAAGGTCACTTCAAGGCCATCATGAACTCCATCGGAACGTCTCTCCTCGTCCTCGTCATGTTCTGGATTCTCGCCGCCTGGATTGGTGGTTTCTTCCGTCACTTGAAGATCGCCACCCCCGAGGAGTCCGACAACAACCTGCTCAAGTACGTCCTGATCCTGTTCATTATTGGTGTCCCAGTCGGTCTTCCGGTCGTCACCACCACCACTCTGGCTGTCGGTGCCGCCTACCTCGCCAAGCAACAAGCTATCGTCCAGAAGCTCACCGCCATCGAGTCCCTGGCTGGTGTCGACGTCCTCTGCTCTGACAAGACCGGTACCCTCACTGCCAACCAGCTGTCCATCCGTGAGCCATACGTCGCTGAGGGCGAGGATGTCAACTGGATGATGGCCTGCGCTGCTCTTGCCTCTTCCCACAACATCAAGTCTCTCGACCCCATCGACAAGGTCACCATCTTGACTCTCAAGCGCTACCCCAAGGCCCGTGATATTCTCAAGGACGACTGGAAGACTGAGAAATTCACTCCCTTCGACCCTGTCTCCAAGCGTATCACCACCATCTGCACGCTCCGCGGCGACCGATTCACCTGCGCCAAGGGTGCGCCAAAGGCTATCCTCAACCTGACTGAGTGCTCCAAGGAGACCGCAGACCTGTTCAAGGAGAAGGCTGCCGAGTTCGCTCGTCGTGGTTTCCGTTCTCTCGGTGTCGCCTACCAGAAGAACAACGAGCCATGGGTCCTCCTTGGTATGCTTTCCATGTTCGACCCCCCACGTGAGGATACCGCCCAGACCATCGTTGAGGCCCAGCAGCTTGGTGTTCCAGTCAAGATGCTTACTGGTGACGCCATCGCTATTGCTAAGGAGACTTGCAAGATGCTTGCCCTCGGGACCAAGGTCTACAACTCTCAGAAGCTCATCCACGGTGGCCTTTCCGGCACTACCCAGCACGATCTTGTTGAGCGCGCCGACGGTTTCGCTGAGGTCTTCCCCGAGCACAAGTACCAGGTCGTCGAGATGCTGCAACAGCGTGGTCACTTGACTGCCATGACTGGTGACGGTGTCAACGACGCTCCTTCCCTCAAGAAGTCTGACTGTGGTATCGCCGTCGAGGGTGCTACCGAAGCCGCCCAGGCCGCCGCCGACATTGTCTTCCTTGCTCCTGGTCTCTCCACCATCGTCTTCGCCATCAAGACTGCCCGCCAGATTTTCCAGCGTATGAAGGCCTACATCCAGTACCGTATCGCCCTCTGTCTCCACCTGGAAATTTACCTGGTCACCTCCATGATCATCATCAACGAGACCATCAGCTCCGAGCTCATCGTGTTCATTGCCCTCTTCGCCGATTTGGCCACTGTCGCCGTCGCCTACGACAACGCCCATTCCGAAGCTCGACCGGTCGAGTGGCAATTGCCCAAGATCTGGATCATCTCCGTCATCCTCGGTATCGAACTCGCCATCGCCACCTGGATCGTTCGCGGCACCTTGTACCTGCCAAACGGTGGTATCGTGCAGAACTGGGGTAACATTCAGGAAATTCTGTTCCTTGAGGTTGCCCTTACCGAGAACTGGCTGATCTTCGTCACTCGTGGTGGTACTACTCTCCCATCGTGGCAGCTCGTTGGTGCCATCGCTGGTGTCGATGCTCTTGCCACCCTCTTCTGTATCTTCGGTTGGCTCAACCCCAACATCTACCAGGAGCCTCTCCCAAGCCCAATGTCCTCTTTCCAGGAGACTAGGAACGGACACACGGACGTCGTCACCGTCGTTGTCGTTTGGGCTTACTCCATTGGTGTCCTCATTTTCATCGCCATCACCTACTTCTTGCTTAACAGGATCCCAGCTCTCGCAGATCTCGGTCGCAAGAACCGCAGCGTCCACGACACCCAGATGGAGAACATCATTGGTCACCTTAGCAAGCTTGCGCTCAAGCACGAGAGGGATGAGAATGGTGAGGGCCGCTGGACCTTGGTTGGCAAGAGCGTGGATGATGAAGAAGATGATTAGAGATTGAGCGTAAAGATACCAAATTTTTCTCGTAATTCAGGAATAAGAAACAGACGAATGTGTTACTACCGACAGGACTAATGTGTTGTCACTCCGCCTTCCTTGGAGTGCGCACTGTATATACTTCCGGGTAGAATATGGATGTTTAACGAGAGTGTGCGATACATGTTGTAATCACTTTCTTCATTCAAGCTGACCACATCCGTGTTCTTGGCGACTGTGAGATGCTGACTTGACTTGACTTTCTCCATGGGCAAAAGAATGGGTGAAGTCTCCATGTGTTCTGCTTGCCCTCGTGCGACGACTGATGAGATCTTACCACGTTTCATGCCTTAGCGCCGTGGAGAAGGCCTGTTGCCCTGTTGTACCAATTCTCTTCCGTCATCTGGACTTGCAGGGGAGGTTTGATATGGCGTTCTTGGAATCCTTGTTGGGGATCATAAATGTCTTACAAGGCCTGTTGGCCTAGCAGCGCGCTTGGCCCACTTGGCTTTTTGTCCACATGCATTGAGTGGAATATGTATGGAGGTGGGTACGGGAGGTGGAGGGCGGTTCGTCTACTTACCTACTCGACTGACGAAGGAGGAAAGAGAAAGCATGCTCTCAACCATTGGAAACACTGGGGCTGCGACTCGAGTCGAGTTTGAATGTGCATGTGCATGTGCCGAACGGAGAGCTGCGTTCCTCGTTTACTGCTGTGGAACGCTGCTCCATCTGTTCATTAAACATACATCCTAGTCTCTTACTCTTTTCCCTCCTTCCCTTCTTCGTCGCTAATCACCGACCGAGCCCCCGACGGCTTCTTTCGTCGGTCTCGCCTCACTCGCATTTCGGCTTTCGATGGCAAGAGCCGAAGAATACCGGCCGGCCGATAGGTGGTGGTGGTCGCGTGCTCATTCTCTCTTCCCTCCCCCTCCACGCCAGTCATCAGAAGCTCCGCGCCGGTATTCTTGCTCATTCGTGTCTAATAACTAATTGATGGTATACCCCCCATCAACAACCATCGCCGCCCCTTGCACAAACGTCGCTTTCGAACTACACAAAAACAACACGGCGTCGGCGATTTCTTGTGCGGTGCCCGGTCGATTCATCGGAGCAATGGCAATTGCCGGCTTGTAGGTATCCATTTGTGGGCGTGTCATTGGTGTGTCGATGACGCCTGGGCAGACGCTGTGAAGGGAGTTAGTATGTCTTGCGGGAATGGGGAGAGCTAATTTCGGTGGTAGTTTTGCTATTTGGGGGCGAGTAGGGTTTGGAAGGTAGACGAACCAGTTGATCCTGATATTATCCTTGGAGTACTGTGGCATCATTGTTGTTAGCACTCTGACAGACAAGACCGAGGTAAGTAGGTGGTCAGACGCATGGGCACACGTACGTCAATAGCATCGCATTGGGTCATACTGATGACAGCGGCCTTGGAAGCGCAATACGCAGCTATATCGCAATATCAGCAATGCTCAAATGTTGGACACTGCACACGACAGTGGTAGTGCGCACGAGCTGCTGGTCGACCGACAATGCCGAGCTGACTTGCAATGTTGACGATACTCCCTCGATTGCCTGGTCGGCCGTCGTGCGTTGGTAAAGGATCCTGTTTCAACATTTGCTTGATCTCTGCTCGAGAAGAGAGCCAGCATCCGCGGTAATTGATGCCGTTGATGCGGTCGAAGTCGGTCGTGGATGTCTCATGGGAAGGCTGGTTGTTGCTTAGAATACCTGGGCGTGCAAGTAAGTATCACCTCCGTCAGCATCAATGGTTCACTCCATCTCACCAGCGCAATTGGCAGCATAGTCGATTCGTCCCAAATCTCGAACAGCCCTTTCTATCAGACTATCGAGATCGCTCTCCTGCGATACGTCGATGGTGGCATTGACAATTTGCAGGTCTCCTCCACTGGCCAATTCCTGCATCAACTTGGCCGTCTCGGCCAGGCCTTCTGCGTTACGATCTGCAATAGCGATTTTACGACATCCTTCTCGAATGAACGATAATGCAGTAGCCTGGCCGATGCCTTTGAAGATGGTCAACTACATTTTGAAGTGGCGAGGCCGTTGACATACCAGAAGCCGCGCCAGTCACCAATGCCACGCCAGGGAACAGAGTCATCTTGCACGAATTGCTAATATGGACAGTCTTCTCACGTTGGACAATAGTGTCATATGTATGATCGATGTGAAGTCGAAAGTGGAGAGCTCACAGATAGGCCGGGCCGAAGTCTAAAGCTCTTCCTGGCCGGCGGGCAGCTCAATCCGAACAGCTACGGGATGAGCATAGGGTGCCTCTTGGACGGTGATTCTTACCTTGGACTGCTTTTTGGACAATTCAAGTCACAGGAAGGTGTTCGAAGTACTGCAGGCCACCAGATCTGGAGACTGGAGCGTCGTGAGCGACTACACCGCTATCCTGAGGTTGCAACTCCCGCCAGGCATGATCGAATGGGTTCCAGGCCGAACAGAGAGCGTGAACCATGATCCGAGCATGTCCAAGAATGAATGTCCCGTCTCTGTGAGCCGATGGTATGTTTGTTGATTGAGTGGACGTTTCATTCCATTCGAGCCGAGACTTCCGAGTTGGGCAATCCAGACAGGTGGTCCAGACACCGAGGACACGGCACCAGCGTGCGACAAATGTAAGAGCGCATCTAGGAGCCGCTCGAGCAACTCGAGATTGTTACTGGTGTCTTACTTCACGGCTTGATTGCGTATCAACCTGAACTTCGCCACTTATCGCCAACTTCTTCCTAGCCTCGTATTAGCCGTAAAGCCTGTCAATCGCCTTGCGATCATCAACGCCTCCACAACGTTCAAGCTTGTGTGCCACACACTGCTCATCCATTCTTCAAGTGGTGATTGAGGCTTTACCTTTTGCTTGACTTCGCACAAACGACCATAGTATCTACCACGAATAAGGCGGCTGCTTCCTGGACAGCTAGATGATGTGCTGAATAGCTGAATGCAGTAATTGAAGCGTTGCGTATATGCAGGAGGCGGAGACTCTGCACAGAACTCGAAGCACAGGATTTGAAACGTCTACAACTCTTTGCAGTGACATCCATTCATCCACAGGAGCACATTTCCTCTGCGCTCTCACGATAGATGGCTGGATCTTGAGACATTACGGCTTCCGAGTAACGTTCATGACTGGTCTAACAGTCCTGACAGTTTGCCGCCTGCAGTTTGCCGCCTGCTCTTCTGGCCATCCGGCATCGAGGCGAGCGTCAGTGGATTTCGTGGATCGATGTTGGTTGTCGGTGAGTACTTGTCGACATGGCCTGACCAGGTCTGAGGAGGGTTTGGGCTCGGTACGCTGATGCCTGCATGAACCTTCAGCTGCCGGCCAGTTCAGCGTGAAACGGGCGCCGACAACTTCTTGTCCATGTGTGGACCGCCACGATATTCCGAGATCCGCCTAAACCTAGCTGAAGGTTCTCAGGGCGAGTACCGTCGATGATAAGCAAAGATTGAAGAATGCACAGTGGCGGTATCTCGGGGTGGCGTGCTTTTGAACATCCTCTTCTACATTGATCGCCACAGATGCTGACGTGGGCGTTCAAGAGGCCGAGATCTCTGTAGCAGATCCTAGTCCCTTCCGAAAGCAAATCACCCTGTTACTCCGGGACATGGAGTCGATTCTGTTGTGTGGTTAGACAGCGGCCGAGACATCTCCAAGTTGCATAGCTGAAATGACATACCAGGGCGACGCTCAAGTCGCAGTCGCCAACTACTCCATGAACTTTGCCGATGAGATGGAAACAACGTCAGTCATGTTGAGTAACCTCCTGGCAGTCGGGTAAAGGTTCTCCGCCTTTGATAGATTCGTTGCCGCTGGCCTGATGACCTTTTCCGCGTTCGAGCCGCGATATATCCCGAGCATCTACTTGGGCCTCTACTTCGTCTTAGCATGCGCCACTACTCTGACTTATGGCAAGACCGGTATGGCCATGCTCATCATTGTGGTGTGAATGTCAGTACGGCCAGTAGGGCATGATGACCAAGGCACAGCTGGGACCATTGGGCGCGCTTTTTGAGAAAAAAGTGTGCTCTCACGGACTTGGTCTGGGTCTTGCGAAGTACCGTAGGAACTCCTCAAGAATAGAAATGCGCCAGGATGACTGAGCTCCCTCTGAGGCGGGCAATCTTCCAAGCAATGCCCTTGCCCTCTCTGCAGTCTCTTCATCTGTGCAACGAGCCGCGACAACGTACAGAGGCTCGGTGACGCCCATAGTCGAGAAGAAATAAGCTGTTTGTGGGGGCTGGAAAGCAACGCTTCGAGGCTGACTCGCAGCAATGAGTTCTGTGATGAGGTCTAGGACCTCTTGAAATTCCGCAGTAAAATCCGCCCAGGTCGATTTGCCCTTGCTGAAATCGGTGCTTGCTACTATCCAGACCGTAAGCTGATGCGCTCGAAGGAGTTTGCAGCCTCTCAAGGTTCCAGTATCAAGATTGCCGTCTTGTCGTAATAGGAAGTCTCTCAAAGCTTCACCCCATCGCGTACACCAAGACGCGTACATACGCTTCGCGTCCGTGATCTCGTCGAACTCAGTCAAAGTAATGTCACCTCTGAGCCGGGCCAGGTTGGATTGCATTATGGAAAGTCCCTTCTCGAGAGAGATGCGCGCTTCTGCAAATGATTTGATATGGACAGGCCCGCGCATATCGAGGTGGTCTCCTTCCGATGACGGCGCGCCTGCGTCTCCGTAGAAGTGTCCAGTCTGCGCTTCATAATGCGTAATCAAGGGCTCGATAACATCAAGGTCAACCGGCAGAGTGGCATTAAACGGTCCAGACTCAGTGCTGGCAGTCACGGACTTGATCTGGTTTACAAGTTTCCGCGCATGAACGACATGGGGCAGAGCTGCTCCACGACCCTCGTTGAGTGATTCTAGGCTGGCGAACAGCAAAGCTGCGATCAGGTTTCTCATCAGATCTCCCATACTACTTCGCTCTACGGGTCTGATCAGCGTTTGAATCGACTTATTGCACTGCCGGAGAGCGAATGTGCGGAGAGCATCAGTCTGGCCATTGTACCTAGCGGCTTGCTCGCGCAGTCTACATTCGTGCGTGGCGCCAATCGCGGCGACGGCATGCTTAATGGCATGGTCATGGTGTGTGGATTGAAGCAGCATCTCCTGCCAGAAGAGAACATCAATTAAGCCGGCCAGTTCTGGTGCGCTGATGACCGAGAAGAAGTGCAGGCTCTGACGCTCTCTGTGAGTGCCCTCCCAATCGTGGTCAATAACGCCCGCCAGAAGATATTGGCTTCTGATCAACTGCTGTGGGCTGAGCCGGCGACGTGCCTTCCTGTGGACAAGATTGCCATTGGAACTCCACGTAATGGACGAGTACCTTTCACACCTAGGATCGCGTGGATCGCATACGAGGCCGTGAGCTCTGTGCGACTCGTCAGTCTTTACTTGTCCATTTCATTCAGGAGGGCGTACCGGCAGTGCAAGCACCCGGTTCGTATGATGGAGGATTGGTGGCGCTTTGGCTTTGCACCGGGCTCAGTCGTGTTCATTTTGTTGACGCGTCTCGCGTGTGCTCATCGCGTTTGAACACGAGATGAGGCGTGGACTTGTGGTATTGCGTGTCAAAGGGTGAACATGGACTGTTCCGCGATGTATGCTTGGGAACATCTTGACGCCAGAGCTGAGAAATACCACCAGACAGGCCTTGGTGGAAGGATTCGAAGGAAGGTCAACTGTGGAAGTGGCAGAGGGTTGCAGACGGAAGCCTCCGAGGAAGGCGGCAGGGATGGTGAAAGCTTGTTGAGCCTGCCTTCAACCTCACGGCATCATCTTGACGACCCGTAGGCATCAAGATCATTGACTATTGTTAGCAAATGGCAGTGTTGCCGGTCGAAGCAAAGCATTGAAGCTCACTCCTTGTGGTAATCACCCAAATTGGGCTCCTCGATGTCTCCAAGCCTTTCCGCGAAACCGCAAGACAGGGAGAGATGATGTAGAGAGCAGCTATGGGTATGTAACAGTGACCGACTCCGACATCTGGGTACCTGACGAGATCGCAGCTACAAGCGCTCGACGGCGACTGCCACTGCCACAAAGAAGAAGTTGCTTCACGCTTCTTGTCGATCCCGAACCAGACTCGTTCAAGACCAGAGCCAGCGTACGGGAAGCACCTGTTCATTCCATGCTCTTCGGGCTAGCGAGACAAGTTCAGCTGCCTTCGAGATCTCCGTCATGTGGCTGAAGCGAACTTCGCGCCCATGATCGGGCTTCGAAGAGCATCGACTTCTCCAGTGTCCTACCAGGCGGCCGGCACCACACATCCATCTCGTGATTCTTGTCCCATGATGTGAAGGAAAGAGGCAGGCAGCGATAGCACAGCCTCTTGACCTGTCCCAGGAATGGCTTTGCACCTCGCGGTCTTTTGTTTGTGTCACAATCTGCAGGTATCCGGGTTTCGCCAGTGGTGAGTGGCATGACATGCAGCTACCCGCTCCTCGGCTCGCTCTTTTGTGCATCTCGTGGGTTCTGTGACAATTCCAAGCCATATTCAGGTTGGTCTCCAATTCCTTGGAAAAGGGCGATGGACTGTGGCCGAGCATGATTGAGCAATGCATCATCTGTGCAACGGTGTAGATTTGAGAAAGACTCGACGCCAAGAAACCTGGTGAGTTCTTGTTTCACATGCATGGTGCCTTTGAGCCCCTCTAGTCTGAAGCTTGTTTGATCGTCGTGGCAAACAACGTCTCTTCTTGTGACCTCACCTTCTTTCGCTTAGGAACAATCACCGACATCCAGCGCGAAACCATCCGGAACGGCGACCTCGATCCCATCACAGCATCATCTCCGCCATGCGCATACGGAAATGAAGAACACATTGTCCATCCGAGCTGCCGTTGGCATCTTCTTACTTCACCTGCTCAGACCGGCAGCGGCGCAGAACTGCTACTACCCAAACGGCGACGTATCCACCACCGATGCGGCCTGCTCCTCGAACGGCGACGGACATTGCTGCCCTCTGAACTGGGAATGCTATAGCAACGGCCTTTGCTATCTTCCCAACGCGCAATACTACGGCCGGTATACCTGCACAGATCAGTCGTGGGGCAGCGATTGTCCAGACTACTGCACGCAAAGTAATTCACTCAAATTGAAGTTCAAGAATCACCTGAGACTGACACATCACAGATAAGACTGCGCCGGGGAATGAAGCGATTCTCCATTGTGATGATGGTAGCTGGTGTTGCGATGGCGACCGATCCTTCAACTGCTGCAAGACGAAGGGTGCAGAGGTCATCGATGTCCCCGATGGCAGTTCTACGACCTCAATCACCGCACTAGTATCACCAACTTCAGTCTCCTCGATCGCTCCCAAGACGACCGCACAGACCACGTCAACATCATCGAGCTCAAGCGACGAGTCCACCAGCGAATCCTCCCCATCCTCAACCTCCAGCTCGACCAGCACAACTTCAGACTCAACCTCATCCGCCACTCCCCCACCAGCCTCAACCACCAGCCCAGCCGCAGCCTCCTCCTCCTCCAACAACAACACCTCCATGAAAACCGGCCTCGCAGTCGGAATCCCCCTCTTCCTCCTCTCCGCAGCCGCCCTCTTCTTCATCCTCTACCGCCGCCGCAAACAACGAAACACATACAAACACCCCCCAACCTCCGACCGCCCCACCGACCCAAACGACATGGAGGATATGTACAAACATTCCAAACACGCCAGCGAGATCGCCGGATACCCCGTCGCGGTAGGACCTGGAGATCGGGATAAGAGTGTGCATAGGATTAGTGAACTTTCGGGGTCGAATCATTTTATTGGGGTGCCGGATAGTCCGGCTGTTAGTAGTATGCATACCACTAACAACCGCATGAGTGGTGGTTCTGAGCCGCCGGGGTATTCTCCACCACAGGGTACGACGGGTGTGAGTCCGATATTGCCGCAAGTTGAAGAGGAGCGGGAACCGCAGGAGTTGCCGCCTGAGGGGAATCCTCCTGTGCAGCAGGGGAGGGATATGAGGGGACCTGTAATGGCGCCGCAGCAGTTGAGTAGTCGGGGACAGCTGAATGGTGGTGGTGTGGGGTATGTGCCGTATAGTCAGGGGTATAAGGCGTATCGACCACCGTCTCAGCCATCGCCGCCGCAGACGGAGAGGAAGGGGGTGGATGATGTTTTTGCTGGTGGGGAGGGTGGGAAGGAGAGGGGTTTGAGGGTGGTTAATGAGGATGAGAGGGGTGCTCGTGGTGGGGAGGTGCAGTGAAGTCCACGCCCTCGATGGAAGGCTCGATCGAAGAGTGCTGGAGATGGCAGACAAGATCTCGGCTTCGGAGGACAGCTTAGAGCTTCTATGCAATCCTCTAGGTTCTGTACGTACTAAGCGCGCATACCATTGAAGAAGCCTCTCCTATTAATTCAACTTCACAGCATCCCACCGGCCGACACCGTGTTCCTCGCTGTCATGTGAAGACGGCTTAGGGTTATACGATCTTGCCAAGACTTTGACGACGACGACGTGAAACCCGTCCGAACGCGCCAAGACGCGCTCTCGTGGACTCTTGATCCTAATATGATAAAGCTTGTGGATTTCTGTGGTGTTTGGTGAATATCTGAGGTGTCTATGTCGAAAGTCCGAATTAATAATTTTGGAGAATTCGAGGATTTTGACGACATCAAGGAGAACATGTTCGGGTATCGAGCCGGTGTCCGGAGTCAGATGTGAGACTTTGAGAAAAATGATGATCATGCGTCCCGTGATACTCAATATAGTATGTACGGTGACTGTATCTTTGTTGGCTTACGTGTCTGTCGACTTGTGGCAAGAGGCATCATAGAAAACGGATGTTGACGCCCTGAAGGCTGGTTCTTCATGCCCACTAGCTACATACATGCTCATTCTGTCCTCCCGCAGGGACAAGTAAATGAAAGATAGTCTTCGTCCCTGGTCCCATCATACTCATTTTCCTTGATCCCCATCTGAGATGAAGTCTTCGAAACCCACAGTGAGCAAGTCTAGCCCAGATCCCCCAGGAAGTCCGTGGGCCTGCTCGTAGTTCCTTTGTGCCCATTTGCATTGCTTGATAGCATAATTCCAATGAATCCGGGCCGACTTCTCAAAATCCTTCAAAGCCTTGTATATTGAACAAAAGTCACAAGTTTTTGACCTCCCATCAATGAGCGTCCTGTAGGATTCGCGCGTCCAGTGGAAGCTGCACCTTTGGCATTCCTGCTCCAGAACGGAGAACCCAATGAAGTTTTGCCTATGCGTGCGGGCGACGTGGTTTACCACGGAGCTTTCCGTAGGGTATGTATTCGGACATGAAGGATCGGGACACCAGAAAGGTGTATCAGCAGGAGGCGGCCCTTTCCCTCTCAAGATATCATGAACAGATTCCTATTCCGAGTCTGGTTTGTAGTAGTGCTCGGGGCTGCATCCAAATAGATCGTCGCGACCAGGCACAGCCGTCACTCCATCGTATCGGCATATCCGGCGACGTTCAAGGCATCGTGAGCAGGAAGGTCGATGGCCATCACAGCCAAACGAGGTGTCTCGGCAAAATGAACATCTTGAATTAGGAGGCGTCCTGTTGGACTTTTTGCTCTGGTTCGTGTTCGCCATTTCCTTCGTCGAATCAAGTGGCTTGGTGGGAAAAGTCGACGTACCAGATTGCCCAGGTTCGTCGCGAGAAGATTCTGTGTGTGCCTGTGACCGAAGCCGATAGAAGAGCTCCGCAGCTCGCAGATCGATGTTCTGAGGCGGGGGAGTATTCAGCATTGTGATGGGAGTGTGGACTTGTCTCTTTGAAAAGAGTTGTCGAGACGGCCTGCCATTAGTCTGAGTGTCGGCGGGCGCGGGATTCGGTGTGCTCGGCGGATCTTGTGTGCGCCCAGGGAGCTGTGGTGCACCATCACCGCGGTCGATCTTTGAGTTCGCCGGCGTAGACATGTTGTGGAAGTCTGCCTTGGATAATGATAATGCAGACTTCGGTATCGCGATGTATGGAGAATGAACAATTATGTAGAGGGGTCGGTTGCGAGATGGCACACGTTTCTTGATCGAAGGAAAGAGAGCTGCAGCGTGAAGTAGGAGAACAGGGCCATGCTGTTGGTGGAAGGAGGTATGGTGTCGGGAAAGAGCTCGAAGGGAAGGCGCGGTCGATGTTCATCGTTTCCTTGCCCGTGCGATCTGCTTACTGTAGAATCCACAGACCCATTGTCATGGAAGCCGCGTGCGAGGCATATGGAGCGCGAGAGAGCAAGCGACGATGTACTCGAAACAACCTTTTGTGCAGCGCCTACCCTCAACGGAAGTGAAAGGGTGCTAAATTATGCTGTGTGCAACTCAAAACTACCAGTGTGTATGTAACCAACAATCGATCGGGTTGACTGTTGCTGCGGAGGTGACGGCTGAGAGCTCGAGAAGATCGCGGTGGGAGTCGGTGGTGTCGCTCGGCTTGATGTTCTTGACAACTTCTACAACTAAGCGGTGGAGCAGCGCGAATCGATCTAGTCAGTAGTAGTATGTGCGTGAGTTACGGAAGTGAAAGAGGAGCGGCGCGGAAAAGCAGTGTAGCCAAGTCGTGCCGGCAAGGTCAAAGTTGTCATGCACCTGGGATGGTCCTAGGTCAGGACGGTACTCGACTCGGCCATCATGGTGCAGATACCGCTTCGATGTTGGCAATGGTAATGGGAAGCTCATCCAGAGCCAGTGTCAGACGGGCGGTAGAGCAGAGCAGTTGAGCAGCTGAAGCGCAGCCCCTCCGTCGAGGATGGAGCGGAAGCACACAGTGCATCTAAGAGCTGGGAACTACTGCACTGCTTGCGTCGAGTCGACGTCAGTGTGCCAGTACACTTCTAAGCGCCGTCGGAGTCGTCGCCGAGGTATGTACTCTGTGGTACCGTCGCAGAAGACGCGAACCGTCACGGTCAATGAGATGCCCGAGGTGGTGAGAGCGTGGGAGAGGAGAAGGTGGCAGTGTTGCGGACATGGAAGAAGCTAAGGCGAAGGGCGGAAAGAAGATGATGGACGATGGAGAGTGGACGGTGGCCTGCTGCTGGCCGGCTGCACAGAAATGCACGCAGCTATCCTAGCACGACTCAACGATACGAGCACGACGACACATTCTGCGGGATGGCCTCGTCGTTCCCAGTGGTATTGATCGGCCTGATCCTGGTGTCATGCAACGCTAAGCAGGTGCCAGCCAGTCATCGTGTCTTGCCTGCGTCGCATGGTTTCAAGCTATCCGCTTCACGACTAGATCCATCCCTCACCCCTCCAGCGCTCTTCTTCCTTATCAGCGTACATCGATTTTCCTGTTGATGCTGGGGGCATGCTGCTGCTCTGGACGAGTCTTTGTGCAACAAGAACCGCTCCGGCACATGCGGCTGCTACACGCACTCGCTCGGCCAAAGACGCCTGCAGAGCCGGGGCGCTGACGGTCGATGAAGATGCGCAGTGTCGAGCGGTACGGCTGCAGACAGAGGAAGAGGAAGGGCGCTCGCCAGAAAGTTGAGAGCTTGCCTGGAATCGATGCGGTCCGTGCGCAGGCCAAGCCTTCTTCCTCAGGTCTCCTCCCTGGAGTCTCTGCACAGGTTGGTCCTCTTCCACCTTGCGATTCCGCTCTCACCATCACGCACCACCACCACCACTACCACACACTCCTTGACTCTCATATCACACTGACGAGCAGATTCCGCCTCGATACTCACCAAGCGATACTGCATGCGGCCTCACTCGAACGACTCTCCGCCGCCCGAACACGCCCTCTCAGCAGTAGCCGGCACGCAGCAACCGGCGCTCGGCCTCGACTCCCTCGCGCAACTCTTCCCATGATCCATCGGTACGCATCTCGATACCTGCGACGAGTGAATAGCGGCCGTCTGCTGTCCATTCCGTGGCCTAAGACGGCCGTGTTCGCCTCATTCCGCTTCTGACCCGCTTCGGTAGAGGCCTCTTTGTCTCGACGAGAGTAGCCGCGAACGCGCACAAAAGATCACAAACGCGGCGGACGTCACTTCTGCGAGTGGACAACGACCGTCTACGCTCAGATCGTGGCCTCACAGTCATGCGCCGCCAAGCTGGCCGCGACCTCGTCACCTAATCTCGAAACGCTCTCCTACAGAAGGGATAGCATGACAGACGCCTCTCTTCCTGTCAAGGCTTTTAACGCTTACGACCACCTTTCCCACCACGCTCCACTAGCCGCTATCCACGCGGCGTCGCATCACCAGCAACGATTTCATGCCCCAAAAGTCGCCGACGTGCATGAAGACGACGGCCAGATAAGCTGCATCTGCGGCTTCCAGGACGACGACGGATGGACGGTCGCGTGTGATGCCTGCAACAAGTGGCAACATCAGTCATGCTACTACCCTCAGTTTGACGAGATACAGTTGCCAGACGACCTCGCTCACTACTGCGTCGACTGCCAACCCCGAGCCATCGACAGCCAGTCTGCGCGCCGTCGTCAGCTGGGCAAGCGTGACCAGAGTGAACCTCTCACAAATGGCGCAAAGCGGTTGGCACCAACGAATCGGAAAAAGAAGACCAAAGAGAATGGAGCTCCTCAGACCAATGGCTGGCCCGTTGACAAACTACGACACGACCGCAACAGCGCCAGTCCTCGTGACCAAGGGCCGCCTGCAAAGCGACCGAAGACAAGTCACCGTGCTTCGGACTCGACTGCGACCTCGACAACGACAAAGGGACACTCACGTAAGCGTAACACGTCGACAGCACTTCATCGGCGAAGTCTGTCGCGGTCGCCGGACTCGCCGGTCGAGCAGTACTCGGAAAACTTCTTGCAGTGCTACATGGAAGATGATTGGGCCGTTACAGACACAAATCTACACAACTCCATTGGCATCACCAACGCGTTGTCAGAGTGGCTCAATCTACCTGACGACGAATTCAGATCCAAACATAGCCAGACCAAAGGGGAGGTCCTCATGCGGTGGGATGGCGACCTCAACGACATACCAGGCAAGGCCGAAGTCGACATTGAAGATCAGCGAGATGACAGTATAACTTACAATGGGAGCCACCCATGCTGGAAACGAGTCACCGTTCGGGAACCAGTGCCCACTGGTGCGTACATTGGCGAGCTGAAAGGCCACATCTGCTTCAAGAAGGACTACCAGGACGAGTCGGCGAACCGATGGGCCGAGCTGAGACATCCCGAACCATTCGTGTTCTTCCACCCGAAGCTGCCTATCGTTGTCGATGCGCGGAACGAAGGGACAGAACTACGCTATGTGCGCCGTAGCTGCTATCCCAACGCGCGACTGCAAATACTCGTCACCGACAGCGTTGACTACCACTTTTGCTTCATGGCGACTCAGCAGATCGAGCCTGGAGAGGAAGTCGCCGTGGGTTGGGATACTAACGACGGCCTGCCAGAGCTAGCGTTGCGGACGAAGGTGTCGGATGAAGACATGGAGCTTCTCACAAGTTGGGTGTCCACTGCCCTTGCTAACTGCGGGCCTTGTGCATGCAACATGGCAGAAGGGGAATGCATGATGTCAAGGTTTGATCGCAGAGTGAAGGGACTGGTCGATGATGCCCAAGTCATGAAAGTGCCAAAATCCAAAAAGCGCAAGAATGGTCAGCACATATCACCACTCAACACCAACGCGCTCAACAGCCGATCCGGAAGTGAGGCACGGAAAGTCGAGCCAGACGACGACCGGTCAGACTCACGTTCTGTGTCTGGTTCGGCTGGAAGAGGTTCAGCAAGTCGCGACATCACTCCTAACACCCATTACTCGACCAATGGCACCATCCCTGAAATGTCGGAACGCGAGCGAAAAAAGCTGGCGAAGGAAGAGGAGATGTTCCGACGACAAGAAGAAGAGAAGGCTGGCAAACAAGCAAAGAAGAAACGTAACAGCGGTGGCTCGAGTCTGAACACCCCCAGCGCCACGTCATCCAAGCAATTGGGATTCCCAGCGACTGCCCCAGCCAAATATGGCGATGGAGGTATGTCGCGACAGGGAAGTCATTCCTCGGCTAAGGCTCTTGCCAACAAGAAGGTGAAGAAGATGCAAGCGAGGCCAGCTGGAAAAGTCAACAAGCGCCCAAAGCCTGTGTACGTCGATGCCGATACACAATGTGACATGGATGAAGAACAGGCGGAGCCATCGCCTCCCAGGCCCGTTGCGCGAAAGCCTACGAAGACTTTACGGCAGCGACTTTTGGAGCGATGCGCCAAAAACAACCACGCGATCCTGTCCTCTGCACCACCCACTCCTGCATCGACGCCTGACGATAAGATGGACGTTGACACCAGTAAATGTGAACGAAAGAGCCAGGCGAGCTCACCGCAGACTGCAGATCGGCCACCCTCGTCGCACTCAGCGACCGCGAAGCAACCGGACACCTCAGCTGATGCGGATACTGAGATGCACGACGCGATTGATGACAAGGATGGGTCAAACACTAATGGACACCCGGAGCCGGCTTCAACAATGTCTACAGATGCGACGAAACAGATAACGCCTTCAGACAATCCGCCCCCGTCGCCGTGGGCACCTAAAACGGCATCGACTGGGACAGATGCATCCACTACGACCTCAAAACCATCAAACATGCATCTCCAAATGCCTCCGCCTACTACCAATCCTTTCGCGCCACCTGCACCGCCACTGTCATCGGGAAGCAATGCACCAGGGTCCGTCGTGCAGTCTCCTGCAAGCATGGGTGCCGGTCCAGTCTTCTCGCCGTCTGTGACTGCCGCCGTCAACCCCAGTCCAGCGCGCAAGAAGCTGAGCCTGAGCGACTACACCAGGCGGAAAGCAAAGAAAGAAGACGCTGAAGCCAAGGCAGACAGAGAAAGCAGTCCAGCTTCTACTGCATCTGGACCCATCGTGCCACCTTTGCAGGCCTCGTCATCAAGCGAAATGAAGGCCGCTGAGGGCACTGCGATCGAGGAAGATGTCAAGATGGAAGAGGCGGAGAATGTCCCTCCGACAGCGGTCGAGCCCAAAGCGGCGTAATCTAAACTTCTATCTGGGACTGTTCGTGTTGGTGTCGATTCAAGCGAGGCGCATGGTGTCTGCTGCTACAGACTTTTTATGACACTTTTAGATAACTTGACGACGACGCCCTGGCGAGGGCATCTCAAGGATTGGGAGGAAAATCAGGAGGACTTCGGTCATGACGATCACGACCATGACGACTCGCCGTTCAAAAAGTCGGCGAGCCTGTACTCTTAACAGCTGACTGCAAGCAGCATGTTTTCTTGAATAGCATAGTCAGAAATGAAAAAGAAGTAAACAGGCAGTCATCGTCTCTTGGCATTCACATCGAAGACTGAGTGAGAGGGTCTGGGCATCACAAGGTGAGACTACCATCACATACATATAAATGATCCACGCAAGGGCCGACAGGCTGACGACGGGCTGCATATGATTCACACTGATCACAGATGCACAAGAGAACAAAGCGTTTGTTACGGCGTGGTTTCACTGCTTATCGATTGTGGTTGCTGTGCCGACCGGTGCTGTTTTTGGACTACCAGCTTGACAGCTTCGTCTGGGGTGTTCGATCAACTTGCAGATTGTCTCCCAACCACTCAGCACTTCTGAACAGCGAATACTGATCATCAATACTCCGAAAAGTCCCTTGAGCGCTGCACATACGCCGTGACTGAATCATGCAGGCGTAAATCACGACTGCCGAAACGACCCGTTGACGACGCACTTCACGACACATTCCTCGAGGTGCACTGCATTCCACTCGCTAATAGCTAAATCGACCGGCTCAGCGATGGCCGCGCCGAACACACCGCATGGCTATGGACCGCCTCCGGGCTATGACGATGACACGCCGACAGCTGCAACACCCAACCAAGGTGCGACAATGCGGTTGTTGACGAGCACCGACGATGACAACAACCCATACCAAGCGTCAGTATCAACACCCTCGCGAACAGCGCCTGACCCAGGCAAGCGCTCCCCTCATGAGTTGTTTTTGCGCGCGCAAGAGATATTGAGAAACGGACACGCGGATCACAGCAGCGGTCCTCCACAACAGCCTCCGTACCAGACACAGCACCCTCCCTCGTACTCGCAATCCCGTCATGCACCTCAGACTCAGAACCCCGGCTCAGAAGAGCTCAGCTCCCTCCTCCGTGATGTCGAGAGCGTCTTGTCCCAGTCGAGCGCTCCTCGAGGCCCGCACCCCAGAACGAAGCGATACAAAGTCCGATTCAACACCAACAAAGGCAGCATAGAAGAACAGGATGGGCTGCCTGAGGAAGAAGACATTGGCTCATACAATCCATACAACAGGCCGCCGAGTCCTACCAGATCATACCAGCCGACGGCTTCTGAACGGTCATATGGCCGTACTTCAGATCGCTTGTCAAGGCAGCCATCAGTCTTAGACAATGCTCCAGGAATGCCGCCGCCAAGTGTGCCAGACTACGACCCGTACCGACCAAGCTCAAGAACTTCTCAATCCCCAAGCAAGAACTTTACTCCCCGAGGATCAAGAGAATATCCGCGACCACCAGCATCAAACGTGCCATATGAGCCGGCGGATATCAATGGCATACCACGCCCTGGCACTCCGTCGTCTCAGTATGGCGGTTCACCAAAGCGACCTCTCCCACCCGCTCCACTCTTTGCAGGTGGTCGACCGCCGTCAATCAATACAGAGTCGAAGGAGCCTGAATTGACTGCAATTCCGATCGATGGCGAGGATGACGACGTCTTCGGCCCTGAGACTGGAGACAGCGAGCATCCTCAGAGACCCCGCCCTGTGTCTCGAGACACGTTCCAGTCTGAGTCGACGCTGACCGACAGTGATGGCCTGTATGATAAGGAGGATCAGGACGAAGATCTGTACGGTCCAGCACCCGACGGTCGACAAGCACGAAGAGGGGCCCGTCCAGCCCAGATGACCAAGAAAGAAGTCAAGCTCATCAATGGAGAACTCATTCTTGAGTGCAAGATTCCGACCATCTTGTATTCCTTCCTGCCGAGGAGAGACGATGTCGAATTCACCCACATGCGGTACACTGCCGTCACTTGCGATCCCAACGACTTTGTAGAGCGAGGATACAAGCTGCGCCAGAATATCGGATCTACCTCTCGCGAGACTGAGCTCCTCATCTGTGTGACGATGTATAATGAGAACGAGATTGATTTCACCCGGACCATGCACGGAGTCATGCGCAACATTGCACACTTCTGCAGTCGTGCGAAATCTCGAACTTGGGGCAAAGACGGCTGGCAGAAGATCGTTGTGTGCATCATCTCTGACGGGCGGGCGAAGGTACACCCACGGACTTTGGACGCACTGGCAGCAATGGGATGCTACCAATCTGGTATTGCGAAGAACCTGGTCAACCAGCGCGAAGTCACCGCACACGTTTACGAGTACACAACGCAGGTCTCTCTAGATGCTGACCTGAAGTTCAAGGGTGCTGAGAAGGGTATTGTGCCCTGTCAGGTCATCTTCTGTTTGAAGGAGAAGAATGCGAAGAAGCTGAACAGTCACCGTTGGTTCTTCAACGCATTCGGCAGATCACTCAACCCGAATGTTTGCATTCTGCTGGATGTTGGTACCAAGCCGGGTGACGACTCGCTGTACCATCTATGGAAAGCCTTCGACAGAGACTCGAATGTCGCTGGTGCTGCTGGAGAAATTAAAGCGGCCAAGGGTAAAGCATGGCTGGCGCTACTCAACCCGCTTGTGGCTTCTCAAAACTTTGAGTACAAGATGTCAAACATCTTGGACAAGCCGCTGGAGTCCGTATTCGGATACATTACAGTCTTGCCAGGAGCGCTCAGTGCTTACCGCTACCACGCCCTCCAGAACGATGAGACGGGCCACGGTCCGCTCAGTCAGTACTTCAAAGGCGAGACCCTTCACGGCCAGGATGCAGATGTCTTCACTGCCAATATGTACTTGGCCGAGGACCGCATTCTCTGTTGGGAACTTGTTGCAAAGCGAAATGACAGATGGGTGCTGAAGTACGTGCGGAAGGCGACTGGAGAGACGGACGTGCCTGATGCTGTACCTGAGTTCATCTCACAGCGTCGTAGATGGCTCAACGGAGCCTTCTTTGCGGCCGTCTACTCACTTCTGCACTTCAAGCAAATCTGGAAGACCGACCACACCATCGCGCGGAAGATTCTCCTGCACATCGAATTCGTATACCAGTTCGTGCAGCTGCTCTTCACCTTCTTCTCGCTCGGCAACTTCTACCTGACCTTCTACTTCATCGCTGGATCTCTCGCAGACAAGAAAGTCGACCCCTTCGGACACGGAATCGGAAACTTCATCTTCATCGTTCTGCGCTATACTTGCGTACTGACGATCATGGTGCAATTCATCTTGTCCATGGGCAACCGACCTCAAGGCGCGAAGAAGATGTTCTTGGCTTCCCTGATCGTCTTCTCCATCATCATGGTCTACAACACATTCGCCGCCATCTATATCGTCGCCCGCCAGCTCTCACAAGGAGCAGACATCAACTTCGGCAACAATGTCTTCACGAACTTGATCGTCTCAACGCTATCGACCGTCGGCCTGTACTTCCTGATGAGCTTCATGTACCTCGATCCATGGCACATGTTCACCTCATCAGCACAGTACTTCGCCCTCTTACCCAGCTACATCTGCACTTTACAAGTCTACGCCTTCTGTAACGCGCACGACGTCACGTGGGGAACGAAAGGTGACAACGTCATCAAGAAAGATCTGGGTGTCGCGACTGCTGGCAAGAATGGTCTCGTCGAACTCGAAATGCCATCGGAACAATTGGATATCGATTCTGGATATGATGAGGCTCTGAGGAACTTGCGTGACAGAGTTGAAGTTCCTACGCCTGGGATTTCTGAGAGCCAGATGCAAGAGGATTACTACCGCGCTGTACGGACGTACGTCGTTATCGTCTGGCTCACTTTGAACGCTATCCTCGCGATGGGTGTTTCGGAGATCTACAGCAACACCCACGTCGCGGATAATTACTACCTCAAATTCATCTTGTGGTCTGTGGCGTGCTTAGCGCTGTTCAGGGCTTTGGGCAGTTCGGCTTTCTTGGTCATCAATATGATCCACTCGGTTGCGGATGGGAAGCTGAAGTGGGCTAATAAGAGTAAGAAGGGGAGTTCGGTGGGCGGGTCTTCGAAGGGTGGGAGGAGTTTGGGTGGGAGTTCGTGGAGTAGTAAGATGAGTATGCCGAGTTGGATGAGCAGTACGGGGAGTTGGGTGAGTAGTAAGGCGAGTAGTTGGACGCCGAGCAGTATTGGGAGTTCGATTGGAAGAAGATGATGAGTAGTATGAATATTGTAATGGGCTATGCTGGGTGTTTGGGGAAAAGGTGTTTGGGGTTTGGCTTGGGTAGATTGGCGGACATTGGGGCATCATGAACTTCGTACGCATGGATTATGGCTTGCATGCTGTATATGATGTAGAGCACAGCGCAGGCTGGCATGAGCGTTTAAATGAGAAGATTGTATCATATCAACCTGCTTTTGCAGTGTCCCTGGTGTTCTTCTCATTCCCTAGGCGGTGGACGAAGAGCGAAACCGAAAGTCTAAATTGCAGGGATCAGCCGCACGTCCAACTCGCGTTTCATCCGACTTCACGCGTTTGGGAAGCAGACTCAAGCGAATGAACAGCACCGCCGCCATGCTGGACTTGGTCGGGTATCAACATGGGCTCCCGTCAGAGCTCATCCGGCCCAAGAGTCAAGTAGCGGACTTCGATGAAGGACCGGAGCCGAAGCGTATTCGCCTGGATAACGGACCAGCTTCGAAATCTCGAATGAATGGCGAATCGTCGAAGAGTGAGAAAAGGGCGCAGGTGGTATATCTGTCTGATAGTGAAGACTCCGAACATGAGGATGATGATGGCGATGAAGGCAGGGATGTTGTGCACCAGGTTGAGCAACAGGACGGACACCCGAATCGTCCGGAACGACAGCGAGAACTCGATGCGGGAAGGGACGATGATGATAATGGCAGATTGCTGCAGAATAGGGCGACTTATTTGGAACCTTGTGTATTGGAGCGAACGGAACACGCCAAGTCGCACGAGTCCTTAGGTTCAAAGGTATTAGGGACCAACGCCACATCGCATACCAGACCAAATGGTATAACCAACGGCCACGCGACTGACGAAATATCACAATTGAAGAAACGCCTCGCCGACTCTGAGAATCGAAATCGTCGTCTCGCTCGAGAGAACGAGGAATTGCGTCGGGTCAATCAACACACCAAACTCAGTGTCGCGGCCATGGCGAACAAAATCAGAGATCTGGAATCGAGGAATGATGGTCTAACGGATTCCTCAGCGACGAGCGTTCCCCACGATGTCTTCGTTATGCTGCAGGAGAAAACCAACAACAAAACCGGAGATGTGATGGAGCGGATTGTTCAAGGTGTCTTTCTGAATTCCGAGGCTACGCAGAAGGCTGCTGAGGATGTGTATCGCGGGTTTCATTGCATGGGTAAGTCAGGGGGTCTTGAGGATTGGGGACGAGATGCCGATGTGGACTGACGATTGCAGGACCGCGATCGAAGAAAGAGATGCCGAAGATGATCTTCACGGCAGATGGGGATGGAGTCTATATGCTGAGGGATGGGAAAGTCTCGAAGGAGGTTCTAAGGGTTGAAAATCGGAGATTGAGGGTGACTTGAAGCTAGACAAACCCACCTAACATTCTCAAATTCAACATGCGTCAACGATCGCATGCTCCGGATATGATGAGCATCTTGTCAACATGATCATCTTTCTGGCTGTTGTCGCAAGACGTTGGCGGGGCTGATCAACGTTTCAGAAGCGAGAGTCAAATTGCTTGCAGGGGTTCGCGTCAGCAAAGACGCGTTTCCACCTCACGACTTCGCTGACAGGACTTCACACATCTACGAATCCTCCAAAACTACGACAACGCATACAACGTTATGAACATTCCCATCCGGATAGATTATAAGTCCACGTCGTATGAGGACATATGGGGTGGGCCATGCGGCTCTCCCGGTGAGAAGAAATACAGGCAACGAGTGCAGTGGAACAGAGACGTCAAGAATCCCAACAGGTGGTGGTCTGTCCCACTCGCTCCATCAAGGCCTGGCCGATGTTTGTACTGCGGCAAACCGGAAGCGGCTTACTCGTGTAATTGGGGAATTAATCGGCATAATCGACAATGCAAGGAGAAGAACGGCGGAGTTGCGCATCCGAATATGAAGGACTACGCTCAGAAGGCCCAGAAGGAAGATGCAGAAGACACGTCCTCGCAGCCTGATAGCGAAGAAGACACGTCTCCGAGCAATTGCAGCGACTCAGAGCCCCAATCTGACCGCTCTGGACAGGACTCGGACTTCTATAAACCTCTTTGCACCTTCGGACCGGAAATCCAGATGTACCCATTTGACTTAGATGATGATCTTGATTCGGAGTCAGGTTTGATTCCTAGCTTCTCAAGACAAAAGCGAAGACGCGGAAGTGGAGATTCGTACGATGACAGTCCTAAGAGACCCAAGACGTATGCGGAATTGGAACAGGAGATTGCTGTTTTGGAGGATCGCTTATGGAACGCAAATGAAGACTGCGAGAACCTCAAGCTGGGGAAAGAATACTCCGAAATGGACTATCGAAGTTCGAAGAGACTTTATAATGAGCTCGCAGAAGATCATCGCAAGTTGGAGGAGAAGTACCAGGGACTTGAAGATAAACTGGAACGGACTCTCAAAGCCAACAGAGAGCTTCAAGACAAAGTCAATGTCAACATCAAGCAATCGAAACAAGCCACTGCCAACGCACGAACTCCTGCCTCAGATCCGAAAACCGCGTATATAATCCTGTACGAAAAGCGACAAATGCCCTCAGGAACGCTCGAGATCACCAAACTTATTGAAGTTCTTGGTTACCACACGGCGACGGCCGCTGCTCGATATACTGACTCAGCTGCCAGAAAATTCTGGGGCGATTCGGATGACGGCGTAGAACCTGGAGGCTTAAGACACGGGTCGTATGGAAAGCAATGGACCATCGAGAAGTGGCCGAGCGATGGTCTTAGTGTGGAGCGTTTTATGTCGATACGAAGGCGATACGTGGAGGAGTGAACCTGTATTTCGTTGCGACAAAGGCGATTTCTGGATGCAAATGGTGCTATTGACTACGACCCTCGCAGCCGATGAGGAGAGGTGTGTTATTGCATCCGCTTGTTCGATGAGCAAATTATCTGTGCTTGTTTTGTGAAGCGACTTGGGCCTTCCACACTTCGGCAAAGGCTGTTCTCATTCTTGATCTCGATGTGAGTCTTAGGCCGTTCCCTGGAGGAGTCGTGTCGGACCTGTCTATGCCTTTGTAGATAAGACCTTTATCATGTTATCTTCGAACGCATGAGGCTGCTACCAGTCGGAAGGAAAGGCCTCTCATATTTGTTGGCAATAAATTGATGGAAGCTCGAACACTCTTCTTCTTGTGAAAGATGTTTGGCATGGACGCACAGTTGACCATGATCCATGAAGGTTTAACAAGCGAGAGTCAAATGGCTTGCAGGGATTCGCGTCAACCTCGTTGCGGAGGCGTCTCCCACTTCATCACGATTACCATCTCTTAACAACGACACTCCACATCTAACAATGCTTCTCGACTACAGCTATATGAGAAGGCCAGTCAGCCCAGCCTCAACAAAGGCTCATCCTCTATGCAACCCCGCTCGCTGGTGGGACGCCAAACTCCCCACAGAAGGACAATGGTCAGAGCGATGCATTCACTGCGGACGACCGTATCTTTCTTTCCAGAGGAAACGCGACTTCAACAAGCACACGGACAGATGCTATGACGTGTATAGGAGTAAGGTGCACCCGAACATTTACAAAGAACGGGAACGGGAAGAGGAAAAACGGAGGCGGGAACAGCAGAATGATTTTGTTATGTACCAGTTTGCGCATGGGCTTGGGCCGTATGATTGTCATGGAGATTCGGATGAAGATGAGGAGGAGGAGACGTTGGTTGAGTCGTCACCGCGATCGAATGCCGAAGCTTCTTTGAAGAAACGGAAACTCGACAACGATCCGGAAGAGTGGCCCGAGATGCGAGCGCAGACTGAGAAACGAGCGCGGACGTCAGCGGATGGAGAAGAGAGCCTGCGGAAACGTGTTGCTGCTCTGGAGAAGGAAAACGAGAGGTTGAAGAAAGAGAAGGAGGAAGTGTCTGGGATCAACAAGCATCTCAAACTCGGCCTGGATGCGATGACGAATCAAATCCAGTCTTTACAGGAACAGGTCGATGAGAAATCACGCAACTCTTCGGAAGCCTCCTGCAGGAAAGCCTACGTCGTAATCTTCAGGAAGCATTGCCGTGAAAGTCACGAATTGAAAGATTTTAAGATCTGCGGCATATTCTCGAGCTGGAACGTCGGGTACGCTTTTGCAAAGAACGAAGCTCGCGATGACTTCAAACCCTCACCAGTTGTCAAGAGGGAGATGAAGAACAGGGCGTTTTTCTGTGCAGAGAACGATATGATGTTTGACGAGCGATTCGATGTCTTGGTGCGAAATGTTCATGGCTGTCTCGAGTATTTGGAGTCCGAGACAGGGAAAACAATGGATGGCCAGAGAACCTAGAAATGATGTTTTCTGGAAGATGCCATCGTACTGGGAGACTGCTGCGAATGATGGGCTCTGGCCTACCGTACCCTCCACTTTGGAACTGGCTTTTGAAGAGCACGTACCGTCTCACGCTAATAAAATGCCACTATCCCTTTGCTCACACTCCTCGTCTTTGTCCCTTGCTGGTCCTCTTAGGCTTTCTCAAGTTGCAAGTGGCCGTTCTCCCACAGCTCCGGCTTTGAAGCGAGGGCAAGAATAATCGATTCTCCCTTAAGACGCAGAGCCTTTCGTAGTGCTTCACACCACTTGACGTGATCTTCGAGCTCCTTTTGGGAATCGTCCGCAAGTTTCGTTTCGCTCTCGAGATGGAGGCCTTTCTTCTCCGAGAAGTGGAAGGTCAGTCCACCCTTTGGCAGAGAGCGCGACCATATTTTGAAGCTTCGTAAAAACTGAAGATCGGCTCCGGCAATGTTTTCTGCCCAGAACCGGATGCCCTTGATCTTCTGCAAACTGTCGTTGTCGCGCGTTGAGAAAAAGCTTCTGAATAGCGTACTGGCGTAGAAGACGGGCAACGCTTCCTGACGAAGCTGAGATGATGCATGTAACAGTTCTGGCAAAGGCCTAGGGTCGTGGATGAAGACACCCCGGCCAGCGAACGCGAACCCGTAGATGAGGATCCTGATCTCGCTTGGCAGGTCGAAGAGTCGGAATGGCCGGGCGTACTTCCGGAGGATGTTGATGAGGCTGAAAACCGTCGAGTATGTAGACGGTGGACGAAACCGTGCCAGCACAGTTGAGCTCACGTTGTCTAAGACCAGTGTCTTGCTTTGTGGGTCGCTGCCCAGTAAGTCGTCAAGGACTTGCATGTCCTGGAGGTGCCCGCGGTGTCCATAGAGTGTAAAGAGACGATACTGCAGCAGAGCAACTATCTTAGCCTTCCATTGATCATAGTCGCTCCCTTCGAAGAGCAAGCCGCCGTCGATGAGGAAGTTTGGGCCTGCGTACTCCTCCATTTTTGGCATAGTGGACGCGTGCTTGATTGACTCTGTTATATGGCTTGTCCTGTTGATGAGTGGAGGGTATGTTAATTGAGGGAGGGTAGGCTGAGAGTGGTCGAGTCGTTAAAGCAAGTCCGTTGCAGTTGTTGATAGTGTATTAGCCAAGTGTCGAAGAGCGATCAATGTGTGTGTTGGAGTCCGAGCTTCACCTGCAGGGAATAGCAAATCGTGCATATAGCATGTGATGTAGTTAGCATGTGAACTTCCAGCATGTGAACTTCCAGCATGTGAACTTCCAGCATGTGAAAGTCTCTAGAATGGAAACTTCTGGCAAGGGAGATTGCAAGGGAAGCGTACGCAATTCATGTGTCGCCCTGCGACCAATTTCGGAAGCTTCCGCAGTCATATGCAAGTCGCCGTTCGCTCGGAGCTCGGCCTGTGGATAGGTAGCCGTCATAAAACACTTGAAATCTGCCTCTCTTAGGGAAGTAGCTGGTCAATCTTACAGATGAGCGGTGGTCACTCAGTCCTGGTCTGGATTCGTCTGCACAAGCTCTTGAGCCCACCATGGCGCCAACCAACGACATCCGCCATACCGGTCACTGGCGGGTGTTCCTTCCCTTTTGCTGTGCTGATGAAAGAGATGCTAAGGTCGATGGTTCGAATCTGGTGAACGGGTCCGCTTTCTTTTGCTCGCTGGGCACCCCGCCGTGTGATTTTTGCGTGTTTGTCCCAACTCCGCCATTTCCCGTTATCACATGCAGGTCGCCGTTCGTTCGGAAAAGGACCAGTGGCCTTCATATGGGATCAAGAATTTGCATCGTCCAGGGAAGTAGCTGTCTCTTCACAGATACGTTTGGGGTTCGGCGGGAAGAAAGGCGGAAATTCACGATGCGTGCCATACCAGGCACTGGCGAGCAACCCTTCCCTTTTGCCAGATCTGTAACCGCTCCAGGAACAGCGGTGCTGCCGTCTGCAAGGCAAAGGATGCCAAGGGCGGGCGTTCGAGGCCAGTTGAGGAGCTGATTTTTTGCACCTCAGGTCCTTTCCCCTTGAAAACACCAAACGGAGTTACCTAAGCATCATTACTTACGGGATCCTGTACCTTCAGATGTCATCAAGCGGGCATCATTGCAATCTATTCTCTATCATCACGCTCTTCAGGGCACATAATACGCTCTTTCCAGCGGTTCTCTCGCAGACTCCCAAGCCAGCCAATCTGATCTCGTTGTCCTGTCGAAGCACGTTAGCACAGTCCTCACTCCTGCGTCATTTCATCAGGTGTACTCACGGTAATAGTCCCATCCCATTGACCTTCCAAATCCCCAGCGCAAGCGCCAACAAATTACACCCCACAAACGCTAACTTGACCAGTATCATCTGCTCCTTATTCCCCTCACTCTCCAACATCTTGAACGTATTCTGAATATTGAACACCGCTGTGATCGGTCCCTTGAACAGCATGAACACCATCATGATGCTGAAGATCTGCAGGCTGTTGCCGGACATGTACATTCCGATGGCATTCATCGGGAGTTGTTTAGCGGGTGCGAGGGCGAGCTCCCAGGCTTTTTTGAGCTTTAAGCTGTCCATTTCTTCTGGACTGGGAGGTTTGCGGGCGGCGACTGCTTTCTTGTCCTTAGATCGGGAGGTTTGCGGTGCGCTATAGCCGGGTGGGTCGGCGATGGTGGTGGATTTGGGTTTCGAGGGTGGGTTGGAGTTGAGGTCGAGCAGCCATTGCGGCGCTGGCGGTGGGAGTGTGAGTGCCATGTCGGTGGATGTAGAGTTTGAGGAAGTGATGTCGATGTAGCTTTGGTAGAGGTGTTGCTGGTGGAATACACTTTCTCGGCCCGCTGGTTCGGGTCAGCAGAGCCTCAGGTTGGAGACATGGGATGCCGATGATGGCTGAAACATCAACTTTGAGGATAACACCCACTTCTCGCTCTGCTATTTGCGTCTAACTCCCTTGCTGCTCTCCACCCTTCTTCCAGAGTTCCGGATACAGTGTTTCCAATCTCCTACACCGACTGCGAACCGCCCCGCACGCCTCGACACCACCACGGCAGCCCAGCCTGAGCTCGAGCCTTGATCGCGTAACGCCGGTCCTCATCTCGCATTGGCCGGAACGCAAAAGCCTCGCATGTCCGCGCCTGGGGATACACAAATCTAATAGCGGGTGGAAAGGAGAGTGACCAGCAAACATACGAGAGTCTACGTGGTCCATCAGCATGAGTTCCAGCGGCCAAGATGCAAAGTTCTTCGCCCGAGTACGTACTCGTCCTCCTACCATACCTCCCATACACCCCTCCATGCCCAACGACTCAGTGTCCAAGCATGACACACCCGTTTCTATACCCGTCCACGCTATGTACCATCACAAACGCCATGATTCAGTCAAAGAACTCCAGATCTCTGTACGAACGCACCGACATCATCATCCACCTCCTACACACATACGACCGTCATGTTCTCCCTACCAGCCCATACCGGTGACGACAGTAGCTTATATGCGCGTGTGAAACAGGGCAAAGTCGCCGAGCTCAAGCTCGAGCTCAACTCCTCAGGCGGGAAGAAGGACAAGAACTTCCTCACGAAAAAGGTCGCCCTCAAGAAGATCGTCGCGAACATGACCATGAGCAACAACGATATGGTGGCTTTATTCCCGGATATCGTGGGGTGTATGGGGATACAGAACTTGGAGATCAAGAAGATGTACGGATGTCTTAAGAGCATGGAGAGGGCTTTGACTAACGGACAACCAGGTGCTTCCTCTACTTGGTCAATTATGCGCGCATGAAGCCGGAGATCGCATTGAAGGCGCTACCCATCCTGCTGGACGATTTGAACGACGTGAATCCATTGATGAGAGCATTGGCATTGCGGACACTATCATACATTCATGTACGACAGTTCGTGGAGGCAACATTAGAACCGCTGAAGCTGTTGTTGAAGGACCCCGATCCATACGTGCGGAAGACAGCAGCATTCACAGTCGCCAAGGTCTACGACCACGACAGACATTTGATCGAGCGGAGCGACCTGATTGACAGACTCAATCTTATGCTGAGAGACGAGAATCCGACTGTTGTTTCATCAGCTTTGGCAGCACTCATGGACATCTGGGAACGAAGCGAGAGCATCAAGCTTACGATTGACTACGCAAATGCCAGCAAGATCGTCCAAATCTTGCCCGATTGCTCAGAGTGAGTAAAAGACATAAGGGTCTTGGTCGCATCGCTGACATGAAGTAGGTGGGGACAAACATACATCCTCGAAGCTCTCACATCATATGTACCACAAGACACACAAGAAGCTGCGCTGCTGGCCGAGCGCATAGCCCCACGATTATCACATACTAATTCTGCCGTCGTACTGACGTGCATACGAGTCATTTTATACCTAATGAACTACATCGATTCCGACAGAGCGATATCCGCCCTTTGCGCCAAGCTCAGTCCACCTCTGGTCACGCTCCTCAGCAAAGGACCCGAGATCCAATACCTCGCCCTCCGAAACGCACTCCTCATCCTCCAAAGGCGACCAGATGTGCTCCGAAACGACATCAGAGTTTTCTTCTGCAAGTACAACGATCCGATTTACGTCAAGGTCACGAAGCTAGAACTCATCTTCATGCTGGCGAACGAGAGGAACATTCGAGAAGTTCTCACCGAACTACGAGAGTATGCGACCGAGATTGATGTCCACTTCGTCCGAAAATCAGTTAGGGCGATCGGGAAGCTGGCCATCAAAATCGAGCCTGCAGCGAAGCTCTGCATCTCAACACTTTTGGAGCTGGTCTCGACAAAGGTCTCCTACATTGTGCAGGAGGCGACTGTTGTCATCAAGAACATCTTCCGGAAGTACCCGAATCAATATGAATCCATCATCTCAACATTGTGCGAGAACCTCGACTCGCTGGACGAGCCCGAGGCGAAAGCGGCAATGATATGGGTCATTGGACAGTATGCGGATCGTATCGATAATTCGGAGATATTGCTGGAGGACTTCCTGGACACCTGGCCTGATGAAACGCACGAAGTCCAGCTCGCACTTCTCACAGCAACCGTCAAGCTTTTCATTCAACGGCCTAAAGTCGGCCAAGAGTTGATACCGAAAGTCTTGAAGTGGGCGACAGAGGACACAGACAATCCTGATCTTCGTGACCGGGGGTACATGTATTGGCGTTTGCTAAGCAGTAACCCGACAGCAGCGAAAGGTATTGTCATGGGCGAGAAGCCACCCATTACAGCCGAGAGCGAGAAGCTCGACCCGATCACACTGGAGGAGATGTGCCTGGTCGTAGGCACACTCGCGACTGTCTACCTCAAGCCTGTCCAAACCGTGTTCCGGTCTACGAGACCGAGACGGCTACAGGACAGTCCTGCTCTGCAGAAGGAGAAGCTGCCGAGCTGGAGAGCGCAGCAAGAGGCGAGGATGGTTGCCGCAGATGCGCAAGCCGTGACGAATGCGTTGAATGGAGAGCAAAGTGCTGCTGTGCTGGATGAAGCGGATGCGTATTTTGCGAGTGTTGGAGGACAAGGCGTTGCAAATGATGGATTTGCGATGAGTCCGACGGGAGGTATGCACGGTGAACAGATGTATGTTGTCAATCAGGGACAAGGGCTGGGTACTGTGCAACCTACAATGCATGTGCAGAATGGGGAAGGGGATTTATTGAGCTTTTAAGTAGAAGAGAAGGATACCCTGTATTTGCCTGGCAAAGGCTTTGACTGCAAAAGGTCGTCAACGATCATGGCTGTTCGCCGCTCGACCTCAGCTCCTCCAAAAGTGAACGCGCTTTCCGACTGCAACAAACGGCCTGGCCTCGAAGCAAAAGGCAAGAGACGCCACACCGAGTGTGACGCCAGGCGAGGTTTCCAAGTGGCAATTGGTTCTGCAGCTACTTGCCTGGAGGACGTCAATTCTGACTCATTTATCAAGCCTGAGGTGTCCCCTGCAGACCCTGGCAGGTGAAGGCTGCCTGCATAACAAACACTGGCCCCTGGAATAGCAAAAGAATCGATCTTTTCTTGTCTGGCGGTGTCAGGTCGAACCCTCGCCCGCCATGAGCAAAGGACAAGGGACGCCGCACCGAGTGCTGGCGTTGTGCGCCGTGCTCTGTAGCCATCTGGAGAGTTTTGGGGCTCTCGTAAGCAATGCACAACAGAACATGTCGAAGGCTCGAGGATGATTGGGTGAGCTACTTGTCTGGGAGAAGGGAGGTTTGAATTGACTTATCAACCCTTCTCGCTGGCTACCAGGGCTGGGAGAGGGTACCTGCATACCTCGCCGATCTACAAACGCAGAATGGGGGAAGAGCAAAAAGATCGACCAGATTCTGACTGCTCGAATTCAGGACCCTACTCTTTCGATTTTATGTAAAGCAGCGGAGCTCGAAGCAAAAAGGCAAGAGACGCCGCACCGAGTGCTGGCGTCCATGCGACGTATTCTGTGGCCATCGCACCGGCCCTGCTAAAGTCGGGTCCTCGTGCGGAATGGGCCATGCAGAATAAGTCGTAAGGTAGTCTGAGAATGATTGGATCAGCTACTTGCCTGGGAGAAAGGGTAGTTTGGGGTGGTATATGGACGTGAAGGTGGGAGATACGGATGGGTGGACAGGGGTGGTGGGATCGTGCAGGGCTTGGCAGATCTCGCTCCTTCCAGATTCGTTTGCTTTCATATGCGAGACAAGCAAGCGTGGCGGGGCTCTTAGGACTCAAGTCCACAGCCAACTTGCTTCCCCTTCTCATCACCACAGCGCAACCATAACCATGACGGAAAAGCAGTTGCCTCTTCGCCACCAACCGCAACCGCCGTTGGCGACCCGAACCTCTGACTTACCGGCCACTAAAGACCAACGCAAGGCATCATGGATCCAGCAAGCAATCTATGACAATAAATGGACTACCCGTCGAGACTGCCAGTTCTTCGAAGGCAACTACGAGAAGCCTTTAGCAAAAGTCAAGTGGATTCTCGAGTCGCTCGATCTTTGGAAGTGGGCGATCACCGCGCCAGATCACTATGGCGAGCTGGACCATGGACCGCGCATCGATCCGCAAAGCTTGTCTAGACAAGCAGCCTCCATCATCACCGCTTTCATAGAGAATCGGCTCCAGGAAAGACTCGGCATCACCCCAGCGCTATCCGCATACACCGTCCTGCAGAAATTGAAAGGCGGCTGCGCACCGTTCCGCCTGCTCGACCTCCCAACCGAACTCCAAGACCATATCTATACCTTCTGGACACCTTTCCTCACAACCCCCTCCCCAGTCGTCATCAACCCCTGTCATCCCCAAACCGTGTCCATAACTGTCTGTCCCACCAAAACCCACGCCAATCTATACGCGACATGCAAGGCTTTTCGTGAAGCAGCCTTGAAGATCTACTTCGGAGAGCGTAAGTTCGAACTTGAAATGGAACACTACACTCCGGAGGAATTCAAAGAGTGGGCGGAGAAAGTCGGGATGTGGCGTCTCAAATACATGCGGAATTTGGAAATCAAACTTTGGTGGTATGTCAAGGGATGTTGGGATACGTTCAATATCACCTACTCACCAACAACCGGCCTCTCGGCCACTGCGTCGAGATGTGTGAAGTGGAACGACGATCTGGCGCCGCTTGGAGATTTTGAGGGGTATGTGAGGATGATCGAGCAGCGAAGAAAGGATGGGGAGTTTGAAGATGGTACGGGTGTGATTGAATTCTTTACCGCTGCCCCTTATGCGCTCAGGAGGGCGATGTGGGGACGGGTATGCATGCCAGTGGATGATCTGGAAAATACGGAGCATGGAGTGAACGAGCGCGATGCTTATCAGATTGCGTATGGGGAGTGGGAGAGTAACTGTCCTTGGTAACAGAGCCATTTTGGCGGACGCAAGGAAAAGAGCGCTTCATTCTGTCTTACACATACTGGAAGTGCGCAGAAGCGTGCCGAGGGCAGCGTCTGCTCGCTCTTTCCTGAAGGGACGGCTTTCACATGTGAAAACGGCGCGAGCCGGGATGCCAAGCCTGTGCTGTGGCCGTTTGGACTTCGCACTCAATCAAACGTCGAATCCTCATACACAACAACCTCTCGCCTTGAATATTGCTTTCAATTGCAAGATGGCGACCGATTGGCTGCCGCCTCACAAGCAAGCAGAACTGCGCAAGCAGCGGGAGGAGAACGAGGCGGCGGCGTTAACAGCGGAGAAGGAGAAGGCAGAGCAAGAGAAAGAAGAGCAGGAGAAGGAGAAGAAGCAGAACGCAGGGACAGAACCGGTATCCTCGCACGGCAATAAATCTGTGAGTAAAGCTTCTATCGCCGGCTTAAGATCATGACTGATGCCATCAGTTTTGCCAACCCGCATCCAAGAGTGAAAACTCAGGAGAGACTCAGCGACCATCTCCGCCTCCGTGGCCGAAGGTGTCGATCAGCTCATCTTCCTACACGTCCACAAAGAACTGACATGGACAGACTGAGCAGAAGCCTCGTATGTTTGAAGGCCTCACCAAACGGCAACTGAAGAACACGCCTGTTCACATTCTGTGCCAAATCATAGGCTCTCACGCCGTCGTCTGCAATTCTGAAGGCTTCTTCGAGGGTAATTACGACAATGCTTTGCGAGCGGTCATTTACCTGTTCAGACGACTCGACATTGAGGAGTGGCTGTCGAAGTCACCAGAAGACTCTCTTCTGCTTCACGATCTACCTCCGAGCAAAATCGAGGCGCGAGGCAAGGCAGCCCTCAGTCTCATCCTGGCATTCGTCCCAACAGTAGCCAAGAAGATACACCAACTGGAGGAGATCGCCTCCTGCTACGAGCTGCTTCAGAAGCTGAAGGACGTCTGCAAGCCCTTTCGTCTCATGGACCTCCCAAAGAAGCTCCGGCGTAGGATCTACGATCACTTCAACGATTTCCTGGACAACCCAGGTGTGATCTATAGTGACGGCGGAGGCATTCATGGCTACAGAGAGATTCTGCACGACGATAACCTCGCTATCTTCTCGAGCGTGTGCAAGGAGTTCCGCGAAGCTGCCACCAGGATATACTTCAGCCAAAATCACTTCGAGCTACGCTTCCACGACCTCGACGAAGTAGACGGATTCGCACACTTCATCGGCCACAACCGCCTCAAATACCTCCGCAACCTCACGGTCGTCTTCGACTCCTGCGCGAAAGGCTTCTTCGTCCGTTTCGATGTCAGCTTCAGCGAACGACATGGCGTACAAGCAAAATACACCTCATTCCACGAATTCGAGCCAGAAGTAGAAGACTGTTCGAAGCATACGGATATGATCAATAGACGGAGAGTGGAGGAGAGCTGGGATAGTACAGGTGTCATTGAGTTTTTCATTATTGCGCAGGAGGGACTGCGTGCTGCTGTGGCGGGATCGGCGTACCAAACGAGTTACCTGGAGGAGGTGAATGAGCGGGATGCGCATCAGATTCAGTTTGGGGAGTGTATTAGGTCGACGTTTTGGTGAAGAAGTAGCTGAGAAGACAATCGATCAGTTGCACTGTGGGAGCATGCACGAAAGCAAGATGATAAGTAAGAGACAGCAGTCTTGTCTATCATGTACATCATACCATGTCTACATATACTTCTACCTATATCCTCACAGTCTATCTCCCCCTCTTCTCCACCCCACCCCACCCTCTCCCTCTCCTCCTCCTCTAAACTAAACAGTCCCCCTCCTCTCCCACCC